>CM019720.1:2857601-3169122 GCA_009760885.1 Achatina immaculata
TCTTCAGTTTCTATTTCTACAGACGGATGATAGGCGTCTCAAGCCAGATTCAATCCACTAAACTCACCATGAAAAAAGAATGAACTAGCCTCTTCTCTACTTGAGCACTTGAGAAAATATTTTGCTCTCTCCTAGTCATTTATGACTCTGACATGCATATTTAAATATCTATATCAGGTATAGGAACAACCTTTCATCATTAAAACTCTTCTTACTTGCTCTCTTGCTAGCAAGACTTCTGCTAGCATTTTTCCTGCGGTCTGAGCACGTTGTAGCGCCACTGACCATGGATTGTCGATGATGTTGGCGGCAGATAACAGGGCAGATGGCCACGCTATGGCAGCTAAAATACCTGTAATCATTTTTTTTTTTACTTTAAATAAAGATTAAACCAGGCAAACTGCCTACTTTCTCATATTTAAAACATCTGGCAATGATCATTCCTCGGTACAACGACTCTGTCACAGTTTCAGAAATTACTGAAATACAAGAAGATTCTTGTTGAACTAATAAATGCTTCAAAATTCCTAGTAACTTCCACCCTTCTCTTTTAGAAAGAAAAAAAAACGGAAGCACTGTAGTTTTTTTTGCTTTCACCAGTTTAGTTCTTAGCTTCTGTCAATCTCTGTACTTTCTATCTTAACATTCTCTCTTCCAAAGTCTCCTTTGTGTGTAGATGTGTGTGCATGCATGTGAAAACTGTTTTGTTGTTCTATTTGTTACAAAGAGCAAAGCTTAGAAATCTATCTAGTAATAATATATCTCTCCCTCTGAGCTATACAAGTAGAAAGAATCCAGAACCAAGCCGCTCATTTCATTTGTGGGGCAATGAGATCAACACCCACAGCTGCATGTGAAATTGATGCAAACAAAGAGCCAAACAGACACAAAGACACAGACACAAAAGTCAACCATTGAGGCAGTAGAAAGATATAAACGCATGCCCCCAGACCATCCTAATAGAACAGTGGTTGATAAATGGAAGCATAATAATAGACTGAAACTGAAAACTCCAGTGCACATAGCAGAGCAGTTAAACACAAAACAAACTCCCTGAAGACAGAGAACTTACAAAAGTACCAGGCATCCCACCAAACTCAAACTACATACTTCCTCAAACAAATAGCAGACTCAAGAACAAATTAGTGAACAAATCATCAGATCCCAACACCCTAAAGCTGTGTGCACTGGAGACCATAGAATCCTACCCCAAGAACTGGATCCATGCACACACTGATGGGTCAGTGTTCAAGGAAACAGACAGTGCAGGATATGGAGTACTCATAATGTTTCCAGACAAGACAACAAGTCATATTTCTGCTTCTTGTGGATCTCGCTGCTCCAATTATGATGTAGAGATGCAGGCAATATTAGCAGCCTGGCCAGCCACCACCACCAAATACAAAAACAGTGCCTCCCAACCAAAAAACCTTGTTATTTTCTCAGACTTCCTGTCTGCTCTCCAGGCCCTTGAAAACTGGATACCATCAGCTGATCACATTACAACTGACTTACTCAGTGCAATAAACCAACTCACCTCCTATGACACCAAGACCATCTTACAGTGGATACCAGGGCACACAGATATCAGAGGAAATGAACATGATGACAGACTGGCAAAGAGTGGACCCACCATGTCACAGCCCAACATTTCCACGAACATGAGAACAGCTAAACATATTATACACAACAACTGCAAGCAGCAGTGGATGGACAGCTGGGCCAGTAATCCAACTGGAAGATCCCTATATACACATCTGCCAAAGCCTAACCCCAGAGACCACATCAACAGCTTATGTCATAGAGACCAATGCACAATTTTCAGGTTGAGATCAGGACACATCACCCTCAATAAGCATTTACACAAAGTGGCCATTGACCATACACCATACTGCATGCACTGCAACAGACAAGAAGAAGAAACTGTTAAGCACCATCTGCTGGATTGCAGTGCATTGAAGGACCTTCGGAAGAACCTGATACCACCAAACTCCTCAATCACCGACATTCTGTATGGAGATGTAGAACACCTGAAGAGGACCTGTACATTTCATTATCTGACACAAGGGAAAAAGACTGAAAACTCGTAAACCCAGAGGTCAGAAAAGCCAAAGTCTCTCTCTGTGAGACCAAAAAAATACAGAACCCAGATGAAAAGAAGCAAAAATTCTGAAGTTAATGTGTGAAATAATGCAGTGAAAGATGTTTTAAAAAATAAAATATTTAAAGCATAGAACTATCACATAAAACAAACAACATAAGAAATTTATAATAAACACAAACCACTTAGAACTGTATATTTAAGTGCTTCCTGGGCAGCCATAGTCATTGCTGAGTTAAAATATAATTCAGTGCCTCTCCCATCTGCACCAGATATTTAGTTTCCCAGCAAAGTGTGTACTGCTCCCTTGACTCTGCTAGGTTTCTCCATGGCTGTTTAAAATCTGTAAAATGTGGAGGAGTGTGAGAGAATACTTTCGAAATGTATAATATATATGTTTATTAAACATCCACTGGTTTTTGTCTATGTGACTCACTATGTCAATCTTTTGTCTTCTCTATATACAGTGTACAGTATTAGGTTCTCAGTATCACTGGAAACAGATACTCCCATAATCACTGTGTCAGTGAATATCACACAGAATGTTCATCGATGGTCCTCTGCATCAGTCCTTGATGATGAGCCACCCAGTGAGGACGCCATTTTCTGAAACTACAAAAGTCCAAATGCCAAACTAGTCTGCTTTGCTCTCGGCAAGAACCCCATAGCTAAGATGCCAAGACAAACCAGGACACAAAATAACCATCGTAGTTCACCATCAATGCTGTTCATGCAAAGTTCACAGCTCACAGTGGCACCACAGCACTCAACTCAATCACTCGGCACACAGAACCGACCTCTATCTTGAAAGCAATGATGACACTGGCTCATTTCACATGTTATGCATTCCTGCCCGTACCACACACAGCTGAACTGTGAGAAATCACCACAGGATAGAACTACTTTCAACCGGCAGCGCAGAACTTCAGTTCCATATCGCATATCCTAGCAATCGGAGTGTCACTTGTGAGAGTGTGAAATGGTCAAAATGTGACCTACCATCATTATTGAACCAGAAATGTTCCTCTCTGTGCTCTACACTTTATATGACTCACTGACATACATCAGCCTTGCTTAATGATCTGTTTAAAACAACAATTTCATAGAGCTGGAGCATTGATTATAAGTTATATGCAATCGCCAACTACACAGAGAAAAAAAAAAAGACACGAACTGCATAAGTTATCATAACCTCTACTTTCAGGCAAATAAAATAAGACAACACTGACACCGAAGAACACTTATTGATCGTACCTTTATGACTATTGGTCAGCCAACCTGTCACGGCTATGGTGATGTGAAGCTGATTGGTCAGGGTGTCGACACTCAGACTGTTACCACATACAAGAGGTTCGAAATGAAACTCTTCAACAGATCCAACCCTCTTCTTCATCTTGTAGCCTGATGTATTTAACAACATAAACAGGAGACGGTAAGTTAATTCATAAAAGAAAAAAAAATCACAGCAGCTTTTGATGATAACATAATTTGGAACTGATTTTTCATGAACAAGTTTTTTTCCTTAAGTGCATAACAGATATTGTTCATTATTTGCTATCCCCAGACTATTCAGCTCCTCTAGTACCTGCCAAGTACAGGTGAACCATAAACTCCCGGTGCTGATCAATAACACCACAGGGATAACAAGCATGAACAACCAAAGAGATGTGCAAAGGAAATCTCTTGTCTATTAAGTACACAGAGCCTTGTCAAAAATTGGCTTACAACATGGAGTCACTTTGTAATGGATTCCCTCCCACTGTGGGATACCAGGCAATGAGAAAGCTGACCATCTGGCCAAAGAGAGCACTGAAATGGTGCAACCAGACATACCAATCACCTATAATCAGAAGAAAAAGCATGATAAAAACCTACAGGAAGCCACAAACACCACCACATGATGACTATCACATGCTAAACAGAAAGGAACAAATCACCATCTTCCGTCTCCAAACAGGACACAGCCGACTCCGAAGTCATATGTATACAAAGTTTAAGATTGGTACTACTAATCTATGTACATGTGCCCAGGTGCCCCAAACTGTGGAACATATCCTCCAGAACTGCACCAACTATGAGACACTGAGAAATAATTACTGGCCCAGTGAAACCACTAAAGAAGATAAGCTCTACAGTTCCATACATGAATTACAAAAAACAGTGAAATTTATCCAAGAGACAGGACTGCAGATACAGACAGACAATGCGAATGAAGAAGAAGAAGAAGAAGTACACAGAGGAAAACTTCACAAGCAGTAGCTGAACACACGCTTACACCGACAGGTCTGCAACCAACGCAATGGAAAATGCTGGAGGGGGGGGGGGTCTTCTTAATACTAAACAAAGGGGAACACTGGAAACTGTCATTAGCATAAAATGGACATTTTCCAGCAATTTACAGAGCAGAAATGGAGGCCCTAAAAACTGCAGCAGAAGCCCTACTATCAGAAGAGTTAAAGAAAATGTAATGTTTCTGACTGAAGCAGTCTCAGTAATTACTGTATTAAAGAGTCACACAGACAGACCCTCAATGACCTGCAAACAGTAATATACCAGACATGCAAGCTTTTCTAAAGAGTGGTAATACAGTGGATTCCATCCCACTGCAGTATCCCAACTAATGAAACAGCTGAAATCTTAGCCAAAAAAGGTGGCATATTCCCACAAACATAGAATTGTATCAGCACTTGAGGGAAAACTTTGGAAAGAGCAGACAGGATTTAGGAAAGGAAGATCATGCATAGACCACATATTTTACTTAGACAAATATTAGAGCAGGAAAATGAGTTACTTGTATGCACTGTTTACAGAATCTGAGAAAGCCTCTAACAGTGTCAACAGAGATGCACTGTGGAAAATCCCAAGATGGCATGGCCTCCCCCATAAGATGGTGAATGTACTCAAAGCCCTATACGAGGGTTTTCAGAGCAAAGTGATCTGTGGAGAACATGCCTCCAGCAGCTTTAGGGTACAAACAGGAGTGAAGCAGGGATGTGCATTATCACCAACATTATTTATCTTGGCAGTAGACTGGTTAATGAAGGAGGCAACATCAAACAAATGCAGAGGATTATAATGGACCTTTGACACAGTGCTGGAGGACCTTGACTTTGCGGACGACATCTGTCTACTATCAAGCAGCCACAAAGATATGCAAGATAATAGTGCTGGAGGACCTTGACTTTGCAGATGACATCTGTCTACAATCAAGCAGCCACAAAGATATGCAAGATAAAATAAACAAGCTAACTCAGAATGCAAACAACATAGGACTAAAGATCAACGTAAGAAAGACAAAGTTAATGAAGCAAAATGTGAACAACAGAAATGTACTCAGAGTAGATAACAAGTTGGTGGAGGAGGTCAACAAATGTGTATATCTTGGCAGTAGAGTAGTAGAAAATTAAGACAGCACAGAGGACATCAACAGAAGACTTACTGAAGCAAATCAGGTTTTTGCAATGCTGCAGACTATATGAAAATCTAAAAAACTAAGGATGAAGACAAAAATCAGGATATTTAAGAGTAATGTTCTAAGTGTAATACTCTATGGAAATGAATGCTGGAAAATCATCATAGAAAACAAGCTGAATTCTTTCCAGACTTAATGTTTACAAAGAATTAGAAAAATATTTTGGCCAAACACCATAAGAAATAACATCTTGTTGGCAGAAATACAGATGAAGCCACTAGCAGCAATTATTAAGTAAAGATGCTGGCGATGGTTGAGACATGTGACCGAATGACTGACAACTCACTACCAAAAATAGCACTAAGATGGACACCACAGGGGAACAAAAGTAAGGGTAGACCAAAAGAGACATGGAGAAGAACAACAGAGAGGATGTTGAGCAACAGAGGGCTCACCTGGGCAAGAGCAGAAAAAAAGGCAAGGACAGGCATTTGTGGAAAACCCTTGCGGAAGCCCCATGTGCCCTGGGCACTTAAGGTTCAGAGAGAGAGAGAGAGATTCCCACAAACAGATACAAGCATGACATATGAGGAGCTAAAACCGTGATTAAAAATAACATTCAAGAACAAATGGGCAAAAGAACAACCTGGCTATCTGAAAAATGACGCTTACCAACTCAGCAAAGAAAAGAAAGTGATCACTTTCTGGCTCCACACTGGCCACAACAGACTGAGGTACAACTTTATCAACACACTCAAGATTGACCCAACCAACATATGCATACCTTTCTCTCTCTCTCTCTGAACCTTAAGTGCTCAGGGCACATGGGGCTTCTGCAAGGGTTTTCCACAAATGCCTGTCCTTTGCCTTTTTTTCTGCTCTTGCCCAGGTGAGCCCTCTATTGCTCAACATCCTCTCCGTTGTTTTTCTCCATGTCTCTTTTGGTCTACCCTTACTTCTGTTTCCCTGTGCTGTCCATCTTAGTGCTGTTTTTGGTAGTGAGTTATCAGTCATTCGGAGCACATGTCCCAACCACTGCCAGCGTACATATGCATATAGCCCTTGTAAAATGATGAAAGAACAAATTCTGTAGGGCTGCCCAATACATGAAGTGCAGAGAAAACAAATGGCCAACATCTACATCAATCCAAGAGAAGCTTTATGGGGATGTACACCAATTCCAGCTGATCAAAGATATATATATTTAAAAGTATACAAGTTCACATTTGAGAATGATCAAAGAAGAAGTCCAGTTTTTTAGGTAGTTCCCTAATACAAAATATCTACTACCCATTTTGTATTGGAAGAAACAAAAGATCATCTGCATTTATTTTCATATGTTCAGCCATCCAAAGAGATGAGCTGCCTCCATGAATATCATCATCAGCAGGAATTTTTCATACATCCCCCACAGGAAAACATCCATGCTTTTTCCTAAGACCAGATTTGGTCCCATTAAGTCTCTGCAGTGGGGGAGAGAGAGAGATAATCTTCTTTGCATACCTGTCAATCCAGCCCCTGCCACACCAAAGAGAGATCCGATGATAGCAACGCCAGCTGTAGTGCCCAGCATTGCTGCACTAGTACCACCAATTATGGCTCCAGCGCCAGCCGCAACTAAAGGAGCTGCCAGACCTCCAGTAAGACCTGCAGAGGGACACCAGAATTATGCTGGAGCAGAAATGGTTAAAATTTGGTATGCAGAGATTATAAATTCACTGTGTCATGAAGAAATGCACATTACATATACCAAATAACAACTGTAGACGAACAACAAACATATTTTTTGATGATTAAAGATAAAAGACAACAGCTTTATTATGTACAAACAATTTTAAATAAGCAAATGGAGAAACACAATCACTGATACCTAGCACAAAACAAAAAAGTATGATCGCCAATACTAGCACAAAATAAAAAAGTATGATCACTGATACCTAGCACAAAATAAAAAAGTATGATCGCTGATACCTAGCACAAAACAAAAAAGTATGATCATCAATACCTAACACAAAACAAAAAAGTATGATCACTGATACCTAGAACAAAATAAAAAAGTATGACTGTCAATACCTAGAACAACAAAAAGTATGACTGTCAATACCTAGAACAACAAAAAGTATGACTGTCAATACCTAGAACAACAAAAAGTATGACTGTCAATACCTAGAACAACATAAAAAAGTATGACTGCCAATACCTAGCACAAAATTTAAAAGTATGATCACCAATATCTAGAACAGAATATAAAAAGTATGATCGCCAATACTTAGCACAAAATAAAAAAGTATGATCACCAATACCTAGAACAAAATAAAAAAGTATGATTACTGATACCTAGCACAAAATAAAAAAGTATGATCACCAATACCTAGAACAAAACAGAAAAAGAATGATCACCAATACCTAGCACAAAATAAAAAATTATGATCGCCAATACCTAGCACAAAATAAAAAAGTATGATCACTGATACCTAGCACAAAATAAAAAAGTATGATCGCTGATACCTAGCACAAAACAAAAAAGTATGATCATCAATACCTAACACAAAACAAAAAAGTATGATCACTGATACCTAGAACAAAATAAAAAAGTATGACTGTCAATACCTAGAACAACAAAAAGTATGACTGTCAATACCTAGAACAACATAAAAAAGTATGACTGCCAATACCTAGCACAAAATTTAAAAGTATGATCACCAATACCTAGAACAGAATATAAAAAGTATGATCGCCAATACCTAGCACAAAATAAAAAAGTATGATCACCAATACCTAGAACAAAATAAAAAAGTATGATCACAAATACCTAGCACAAAATAAAAAAGTATGATTGCCAATACCTAGCACAAAATAAAAAAGTATGATTGCCAATACCTAGAACAAAATAAAAAAGTATGATCACCAATACCTAGAACAAAATAAAAAAGTATGATCATCAATACCTAGCACAAAATAAAAAAGTATGATCGCCAATACCTAGCACAAAATAAAAAAGTATGATCACCAATACCTAGCACAAAATAAAAAAGTATGATCACCCAATACCTAGCACAAAATAAAAAAGTATGATCACCAATACCTAGAACAAAATAAAAAAGCATGATCACTGATACCTAGCACAAAATAAAAAAGTATGATCACCAATACCTAGCACAAAATAAAAAAGTATGACTGTCAATACCTAGAACAACAAAAAGTATGACTGTCAATACCTAGAACAACATAAAAAAGTATGACTGCCAATACCTAGCACAAAATTTAAAAGTATGATCACCAATACCTAGAACAGAATATAAAAAGTATGATCACCAATACCTAGAACAAAATAAAAAAGCATGATCACTGATACCTAGCACAAAATAAAAAAGTATGATCACCAATACCTAGCACAAAACAGAAAAAGAATGATCGCCAATACCTAGCACAAAATAAAAAAGTATGATCGTCAATACTTAGCACAGAATTTTAAATGTATGATTGCCAATACCTAGCACCAAAAATAGAAAATCATGGCCACCAATGCCTAGCACAAAATAGAAAATCATGGCCACCAATGCCTAGAACAAAAGTAGAAAATCATGGCCATCAACGCCTAGCAAAAAAAATAGAAAATCATGGCCACCAATGCCTACATCAAAAAGTAAAAACAAGATTGTTAATGATTAGCTCAAAATGAAAAAACAAAATCACCAAAGACTAATCCAAAATGAGGAAGCCTATCCACACAGCAACAAATGAATAAACAAAAAGCAAAAAAAAAAAACATTTACCTATCAAAGTCCCGCCTCCCAAAGTAGCCAGGCCAATCAATGCAAAACGTTTGTATTTCCTCCATTTGGCTTTCTTTGCCTTTTCAACCTTTTCCTCCCTAATAAAATAGCATAGGTCAACCTAAATAATTATACAACTGAACAAGTTTTGTTCATATTCTTTAAAAAAAATGGGAAAAGAAACAGCCTGGATGCATGATACACCACAGGTAAAATATACAAGGGGTAATTGATAAGTTCTCGGCATAAGGTACAAATACCTGAAACACATGGTTGATATTAGGTGCATTTGTAGATCAGGTTAATGTAAGATTAAAAACCATGTTTCAAGAAATTAACTTCAACCAATTTTTTTTTACAGGCTATTGAAGTGGTAAGGGGTGGCAGAAATTGAGAAAATAGATAAAATTTCTCACTGAGCAGTCATTCGCTACCTCTGCATCAAGGGCTTATCACTGAAGAAGATCCATGAGGATATGATAGAGACTCTAGGGGAGAGTGTCCTTTCTTACAGCACAGTGAAGAAATGGGCAGCTCAGTTCAAACATGGAAGGGAGAGTCTGGAAGATGATCCCCATCCAGGAAGACCAAGAACAGTAACCACTGATGAAACCACCGGCAGAATCCATGACATGATAATGGAGGACTGACGACCAACTGAGTGATACATTGCTACTGAGTTGGGCATCTCCCAGGAATGTGCTCATGCCATTATTCACAATGATCTTCAAATGACAAAGGTCTCTGCTCAATGGGTCTCGAAACTTCTTGGAGATGATCACAAATGATAGCATCTCAACATGTCAAGAGAAAATCTTGGCCATTGTTCTGCAGATCCTGAAAAGTTTCTTCAACAATTTGTGACTATGGATGAGACTTGGGTTCATCATTTTTAATCAGAAATCAAAGAACAGTCAAAGCAGTGGAAACATCATGGATTCTCACCTCCAAAGAAAGCAAGTGTGGGGTCGTCTGCAGGCAAAGTGATGGCTTCCATCTTTTGGGATTCAGAAGGCGTGCTATTGGTAGACTATCTTCAAAAGGGCAGAACGGTCACCGGGGACTATTACGCTAATCTTATGAAGCAACTGCGGGCCAAACTGAAGGAAAAGCGTCGAGGGAAATTGACGAGAGGAGTCATCTTTCAGCAAGACAATGCTCAAGTTCACAAGTCGGCAGTGGCAATGGCTGCCAATCATGAATGCAGCTTCCAGCTCCTTGAACATCCTCCTTAATCCCCAGATTTGGCCCCTTCAGACTATTACCTGTTTACCAAACTCAAAAAGGAGCTCAGTGGTCACAAATTTGCTTCAGATGATGACGTCATTCATGCCGTAGACCACTTTCTACTGGCACAAGATGCTGACTTTTACAAAGAAGGAATCCATATGCTCCTGGATCGCTGGACTAAGTGCATAAACTTGCAAGGGGACTATGTTGAGAAATAATCCAAAAAGTTGTCCACAAATAATCCATTATACCTTATGCCGAGAACTTATCAATCACCCCTCGTACCAACAGAAAAATCCATCAGAAAGTTAACCCCCACTCAACTTTGCTTCTCTGCTCTCATCAGCATCATCATCTTTGTTTCTGTTTCACAGAATCATTCCTCTTCTTTCCTTCAATTTCCTTATATATCTACAGAAGATGGAAATCTATTTACATGGCCTCACTCTCTCTCTCTCTCTCTGTGCGTGCTCATATGTGTGTGAGAGAGAGAGAGTCCTTTGCAACACCATGCACTTTTCATCTACATTTACTCAACTGCTACCATTTTTTATCATAGTCATCATCACATTCACCTATCACTTTTTCATCTCAGGTTCAAGAAGCCAGCAGTGGGCTAAAACAATCCACCAAAGTAAGAAGCTCTACCTTAAGATGAATGAAATATAGCACATTTCTTTAACTATTTATTGACTTCTAACCATTCTTAAACCAGCTGAAGAACTGAATTTGCATCCTTCTTTTGCTATGTATATACATGTGCATAACATTTATTTATGAAAGCCACCATAAATCAAGGGATGTAACCACTTAAAATATATGAAGAAGACTAAGTGGCCCCTGGAATCTTTACATATATTTTTAATGGTTATGTTCTTTGATTTACCATTACTTTATGTACACTCCCAAACTAGCAAATTACTTACCCTAAATGCTAGAAGTGTTTATACTAATTTTGCAACTCTTTCGTTTTAAATCTTTTTTATTTTAATTGAAATACATAGCCTCATGCAAGCCCTATGTGACATTTAATGGTACGGGAAGGATGTAAGATGTAATTAGGTTTACTTGAATCATAAAGAACTCTTATATGAATGTTACAGAACTCTGAATAATGAGCAGGTCTTTAGAATTTAACACTCTTGAGCCCAAGATTCATATTTGTTCAAATTTAATCATGCTACAGAGGAAGTTTCTCATTTAAGGGTTAACTCTTTCCTATCCTTTGTCAATGATTTGTTAAATGAAACAAGTCTGGCACTCTGATTTTGTCTCAAAGTTTGATTTCATATGTGCTCTATGTGAAAAAAAAAAAAATAAGTTGTAGTATTTGCTAATTTATGGCACAAAATAATTTATTCACATTAGTATTCAGTTTGTGTAAATAGAGAGCAGAAATGTTACCTACATAGGTCAAAATGAAGGCCACCCCACGTATAATAATTACACCAAATGATCAAACATGTATAAAGTGGGAAAAGCAACACTAATGAAACTAATATTAGAACACACTGCAGTAAAATAACAAATAATATTGGACATATTTTTAAAAAAAACAAAAAAACTTCATAGAAAAGATGATACCAGGTTGCTAGTTGAGGAGAGTGGTAATTTAAATTTTAACCATAAAGTTTGAATCAGTAGGCTAAGCTTTATAGCTTTCCTTACAAATGTACAAATCAGACTTAATTGTACTTCTCTACAGAGTGAATTTTGTTTAAAACAGCAAATATTTCCACTAAGATAATCTTAAACTTCAGGACATTTTTAAATATGCTGCGATCAAAGATGAAAATACAATCACAAGGAGGTCTGGGAAAGGGCAGAACAATAACCTATAAACCTATAAATCATGTCTAGGAAATGGAGGTGGATTGGTCACACTCTGAGAAAACCTGACACATGGAATCCTCAAGGAAACTGAAAATGAGGAAGACCTAGACTTACTTGGAGAAGAGAAATTATGACAGTGCTCAGAGACAAGGGATACACATGGAAGGAAGCAGAGAATACTTCCAAGAACAGGGATGACTGGAGAGCCTTTATCCGTGGCCTATGCTCTCAAGGGACTGAAAGATGATGATGATGATGATGAAAGATGAGAATAAGGGACATGTGATTTAAAACAGGAGACATTCAAGCATCCTGGCTAAAGTAATACAATCCCTGGGTCACATTCTTAACTGTCCCATATAATAAGGGACAGCTGGTCACTTTATTTTAAAATGACTACATCTTCTTTAGAGAAGTATCCACTCTTATCCTAAAGGCCTGGTTCCCTAACACTAGTATCAGGTACACATAATTTCTGCTGACTTTATTAAATACGCATGGCAGGAATCAGTCATGGACCTTCTCTTAGCATGAGGAAAATGAACCTTATAGCTGCAATACTACTATACCTTCATAAAACATGATACGCATGGTCACTCATACTTTTTTTTTTTTTTTGGATGCCAAAAGCAATGTTAAAAACTGAACATATCTCATCCAGGATGGCAGGTATAAAAAAAAATCAACCAGAGCAATGAACACACTAATGAAATAAAACAAACTACAACAAAGAAAATAGTATTACAACATTCAGAATATACAACAATTAACCATTACCTTTCTCGTCTGAGGGCAAACAACAAGTAGAATATTAGTGAAACACTACTTGTCAAATAGAAATTTCGAAATTATTATTTGTAAGATAGCATTTTGCTCATGAATAATTCCCACATTAGGTTTTTAAATGTTACGATACAGAAATGACCTCTGCCCTTGAAAACGATGATAGTAGGCTGTGAATGGCTTCTATCACTTCTCATGACATTCACACAGAGTCAGGTAACAACTCACTCCTAGGAACATGCACTAGGAAGTCTTGTCTCTACAGTTCACATCGATGGCGACCTCTGTTTTTGTGATTGTAATATCTGATTTCTTGTTTCTTTAACACTGATTCTAAAACAGTGTTTCCCAGGCTTGTTTGGGCTGCCACCCCCTTTTGCCCCAGCCCACATCTCCCCCCCCCCCAAAAACTACTTGTGTAATGACATTAAAATAGGATATGCATTACACAACTAAAAACTTCAGCAAGCAAACTAGTTTATTTAACAATAGTATATTTATAACTCACCTACTGCATTATGTTCCCAACTTTTAATGTGATGGATGAAATTCACGTAGGGTACAAGTTTCTCAATATCAGGTTGAAAAGTGCTAAGAAGGTATTCAATCAATCAAGTACCGTGCCGTGTGGCGTAGGCGATCATTTCTCTCCACAATTCCCTGTCTTTAGACTTGATTATGAGATCCGCCAGCGACTTTCTTCCTAGCCACACTGACAGCCCATCCGGTAACCTCTCTCTCTGTCTTCCTCTGTCTCTTATTCCCTCAGTTTTTCCACTTGCCACAATGTGTTCCAATTTTCCTCTTCTCAGAAAATGTCCTACAAATCTCATTTGTCTGCCTTTGATCCTTGCTGTAATTTGCCTTTTAACTCCAGCCTCTCTTAAGACTATTATTATTATTGTGTATTATTCTTTGGATGCATCACCAGCAGGCCATCTTGCTCACAACTGAGAGGCCTACAGGAGTGCTGTTAGGGAGGCAAAGTTCCACAAGGGACATGCAAATGAATGAACTCTCTTAAGACTTCTTCACTGGTTTTAAAAAGGTATTACCACTTCCATTTGATGCTCCGTTTTCCCTAAATGTCCCCCTACTGACCCTATTTCTTTCACCACACCCCTGGTCCTTTCCAATGCCCACATGAGGATATTATCGCCCACTCTGGAAAACACAGAAAAAAAGATCTCCACTGCTCTAGCTGCTATATACTACTTTCATGGTAGATAAATCATATCTATTTCCCTCATGGCGTCAGTGAATGTAGTTCTCTCCAGTTGCCGAAACATCATTAATGGATATTATCTGCAGTTTCAGTTTTATTTTGCTCTTCCACACAATCTTTCATTCATTTCTAATTCAACATTGTTCTAATTTATTTCATACCTAACACAAATCAGTACTAAACTCTTATTTTTCAAAGAAACAAATAATGTGACATTTCGATAAAAAAATAAAATTTAAAAAAAAACAAACACCATTGAAACTTTAATTATCTGATCTGAGAAAAATATATATTACATTATAGTTGATGTTAATGTGATTAATGAGTGAAAAATAAAATTATAAATGAATCATAAGGTAATTTTAGGCCTTTTTAGACAATGGAGACATATCAGAAATACGAAATATCGAAAAAACCACACAAAATTAAAGCTAAAAGTAGAAGTCAAAAATATCCATGGATTAAATTTTCCTAATATATTATCTGCTTCCAGGATGTTCCATACCTTGCCTGGCCTTTACTCCTAATCAATTCACAGGTGGTAAATCTGATATTCTGCCATTTGTAATTCAATAATTCAAATAACATCTCACTGTTTCAGAAAGTGGACATCTGAATCTATTCTGCAGCTCTCATCTCCTAAAAGCATCTTCATTTTAGGTTTGATGAAAATGAACTTTATAAATAAATGTGAATGATCCTTCTTTTTCTTCGCTGTTCAACCACAGGGAGGTAGAACACGGTCTTGGCTGGCTACGGTATGCCAACCCTGCAGCAAGCAAATGGCTGCTTGACTGCCATCTCATTCAGCTTGAGTGCATCTTCACCCTCTCTTCTTCTTCTTCTTATTGACTCTCACTGTAAGTGCAAACTTTTGGTTATCTGTCACCCATCCTCTGATGATCTTGCACAGCAAGCATCATATAAGAAGGTGAATGGGTTACAGTGGCTCGAATGAAGCCCCGGAATGGACCTGAAGAAGCAGGTCTCTTGGTGAGACCCCTGCCACCACATGGACTAATTCAAGTCCTATCCCCATCAGCTGGTCTGAAGGCGTGGCAAAAGTCTGTTACCCGGACTGCTGCAAAAGACTAGGATTAGGATTAGGATTCTGGCCAACTTTCATTTGATAGCCTTTATAACCCTCTTATCCTTCTTTAAGATCATTCTATTGTTGCTGTTCTATTTTCCTGCAATCATGAGCAGGATGCTATTTGTAGCTAATGGGGTGAAAAAGCCAAGGCACAGAATGAGGAATGGATTATGGCAGCTATTTTTTTTCAGACCCTCAGTGGAGATAAAACAACATGGAAGGCTGCAGTGTTTTTTTTTTTAGCTGACTAGAATGCCATGGCAACTACAGTAACCCCTGTCCTATTAACTCAGGCTGGGCCTGTTACCGGGGGGGGGGTACCTATGGTGGACGGCTGAGACAGAGTCCTGGTCAGCTATGGTTCACTAACTCTGATACGAGCTATGGGTGACTGACCACTACACTGGACAATTCCTTCACCTCCACTCATTCTGCTCATCTGTAGGATTCCTATAGTCACTAACTGTGATCAAGAAACAAGATAAAAACGATATAACAGCAGCATTTTAGGAGCCTCTGGCACATACCAAGTTCAACCTTCTTCATCTCTGCTACCCTAATTTGAAGAATATTGGTTAAAGAGTTAACCAATCACTCTTCAACATTCAAATGGAGATAAATTGAAAAGGCCGTCATGATGGGAAAGATTTCCTCTAACTACAGGGCAGAAACAACAACCCTCCTCGAAGCCCTCAAAATACTTAAAAAACAAAAAACCAGCAGCTACCACACAAAATAGCCTTCTTCACAGACTGCAAGGCATTTCTGAAATCACAAAAAAAACAACAAACAACCCACAGGCAAGCATACAGGAAATCACAACAGAAATGAAGCACTTTACACTGCCAACAACCGTGGCCCTACAATGGGTACCATCCCACTGTGGAATAGATGGCAATGAAATAGCTGACAGCCTATCCAAAGCTGGCAGCATTCAAAATCAAACAAATCAGTCAGTAATCTACCAAGAGGCAAAAACTATAATCTGTAACCAGTGTCGATCTGAATGGAAGAAACAACTGAAATGCATCAATGAACCAGATTCAATACATCAACTACAAAGACATCAGCAAACCATCCTCTTTCATCTAAGGACAGGCCACTGTAGACTACTGAGCCACCTACATCGACTTAAAATGTGGCAGTGGAGTCCAGACTCCAGAACATGTCCTTCAAGAGTGCCCAAACCATGCGGACCTGAGGCGTGAGACATGGCCAGAGGACACAAGCTTGGGACAAAAGCTTTGGGGCTCCTATCAGGGTCTGGAGAGGACTGCGGGCTTTGCCACGTCGGCAGGGATCAAGATCTGATGTGACCAACAACCTCGAATGAAGAAGAAGAACTGAAAGTTGAATGATAATCAGCAGAATGTCAGAACGCCTTATCTGCCAAAAATCTTCATCCTCCGAAAATAAAACTTCTTCATTCGTTCATGATACTTACTCAGACATTTCATACTGCGACAGAGCTAGAGTTTCGGCCATACTTGTTTCAAGATCATTCATGGCATCCCAGTCTACCTTCAGTCTCCAGGCTAAGTGTTTAATGAACACACGCATGCGGGCATCATATGTACCTTGAGGGCAGAAGAAAGTATGGCCAAGGCATCATTCAGTCATCAATGTGTTATGGTCTATTTAGTATGACATCTTCAATACCTTTGGCTTTACTTGGTCCTCCTAAAAATGCACAGCCTGTGGGGTCCAGCAGCATTCATTGTATAGGGTAAAAGTAAAGGCAATCCTATTATATTAATTCTTCTGCCCTCAGTCAGTCAGTCATTTGCATGTCCCTTGGGCAACTCTGCCTCCCTAACAGCTCTCTTGTAGGCCTCTCAGTTGTAAGCAAGATGCCCTGCTGCTGATGCATCCATTCGCAGATCATCAACGATGTCTTGCAGCCACCTTCACCTTGGTCTTCCTCTTTCTTTTTCCCATTATATACCCTTCCAAGACTGTCTTGTCTAAATTATGCCATAGATGTACTTAAAGGATATAATTCTAGTGTGCATATTCTCCTTGATCTGTCAGCATGAGAGGGTTATGTGCTCAGCATCATGCTTAGCTGTCTTTCCTTCTCTAGCTTCAGAAGAATCCAGGTACTAATTTCTACAGCTGGGTGACTGAGGATACCTCCAGCCAGATTCAAACCACCATCCTTTGCCATAAGAGACTACTGCACTAACCATTTTGCCACTCAGGTACCCCATTTATTGTATGTTCAGGACTTAATTCTAAATATGATTTAAGTCACTCCACATTATGCGTTATTCTATGAAAATGAATCAGAATAATGACAGAATCCTCCTAACAGGCACATATGAGTATCAAAGTGGTTAGCACACTGGTCTCTCTCACCAAGGTCCATCTTCAAGTTCAAATTGTAACATCTCAGTCTTTCAGGTGTAGAAAATGGTGATATCTCAGTCTTTCAGGTGTAAAATGGTGACATCTCAGTCTTTCAGGTGTAGAAATCGTGACATCTCAGTCTTTCAGGTGAAGAAATGGTGACATCTCAGTCTTTCAGGTGTAGAAATGGGTACCTAGCTTTCTTCTGGAGCTGGGGAAGAAAAGGTGGCCAGGTGTGATGCCTGCCCACATACGACTGGTGTGCTTCATCCTTCCCATGCTGTTAAACATCACATAGGGCCCGCATGGTAGTTCGCCAAGATGTCCTGTCTTCTGCGAGTTTGTCAATCTCATCAAGGGATGTTATGCCCGCTGAATTGGCTTCTCTTAACAATGTCCTCTTTAGAGTTTCACGTGGCTGACCTCTTTTTCTTCGGCCTGCTGTGTTCCATTTGATAGACTGTTTGGGGATTCTCTGATTGTTTCTTCTCATCACATGACCGACATATGTCCATCTTCTTTTTCTGATCAACCATGAGAATGGTTGTTGTTTGCTCATCTGTCTGACCTCTGCATTGTTCTTGAATTCATTCCACTTTATACCAAGTATTTTCCTTAGGCTTTTCCTTTTCGAAAGAGTCTTAATTTCTTGTCAACATCTTTAGTTGTTTTCCAGCTTTCACATGCATAAATGAAGGTGGATATTACATTTGAATTGAATAATCTTAACTTGGTTTTTGTGCTTATAACTTCTGAATGCCATATGTTCTTGAGATTGTTGAAGGTCAGTGCTGCTTTGGCAATTTGAATTCTAACTTCTTTTCTGGTTTCACCACTGTGGTCTATACAGCTGCCGAGATATGCAAAATGGTTTACTTCTTCAATAGCTGTTCCATCTACGTGTGCCAATTGGTCAAAGGAATATTAAGGTCACTAACACCATATCCCCTAGATGTCTCTTTAACCACCTGTAACATATATCCTACCAGGTGATGAGTACTATAGAGAAGTGACTGTGAAGCAGGAATGATAAACATACAGAACTTAGTTACTTAGTTACAGAACTGTTACTTAGTTACAGAACTGTTACTTAGTTACAGAACTGTTACTTAGTTACAGAACTGTTACTTAGTTACAGAACTCAGTTATCTCAGCCATTAACAATGTATCTTGATTAGTGACAAAAAAAGGACTAGAAAACACTCATCATCATCATCATCTCATGCCATTCCCCCCCCCCTCCATGGAAGGTTGACTGCAATGAATCTGCACCCTGCTCTGTTTCTTGTTTTTATAGTGCACTGGGCCAAGCTGGTTCCTGTCCATCTCTTAATGTTGTCCACCCATCTACGTTGCTGTTGTCTTCTTATTCTCTTCCCTTCAACCTTGCCCTCAAGAAGGCTCTTCAATACAGCATTATGCCTCTTGACATGCCCAAAGTATCTTAGTTGTCTTGTTTTTACGATTTGTAACAGTGCTCTTTTACACATCTAGCTGGTTTAGCCCTTGTTTGTTTTCTTTTCTGACCACGGGATGTACCCAAGGGCCTCAATTTTCTTTTATGCTGTCTTATTCAAGGTCTACGCTTCTATACCATAAAGGAATATTGAGTATATGTATCACTTTACATTAGGTAATTTCAGTTGCTGTGATATCTGTTTCGATGTAATGATCTTCCTTATTCTGCTGAAGGTGTTTTTTGCCATTTCTATTGTTCTGTTAACTTCTGTTTCACATTTTCTGTCCTCTGTTATCATGTGACCCAAATACTCAAAGCTTTTCATCTGTTCAAGTAGTTCTCCATTTATTTTTATATTTACAGGTGGCTTTAAATCTAGCAGAGGAAATAAGTATGGATATGCATTAAGAAGATGACTGCATCATACAGATGTTGTCAAATAGGATAGTGGACAGAATTAAAAACTATAGTACATTAATGACAAATGTGTAACTAGGATTCATGGTGCCCAGGATATATAACAAAAAAAGGGCATTTCTTTAAAAATTTTCAGTTAAAAAAATTCCACTTTACAAGCATGGAAAAGATGCATTACTGCATTTAAATGAGTACCTCCTCTCTCACAAGATTTGCCACTGTGGCACAAGTGCTATATATAGTGTTATATACAGCTTTTTGATGACTGCATTGTAACTGCAACTTTAAGGTCTCAGCTCTCATTGTCAAAGTGAAGATCCTGAAGCTGGTGTGGGGGGGGAGCCACACTGGTCACCAAGTGAAGCAACATGGCTTAACTCCTAGACAGGACCCCCAAGAAGCAATCTTCTATAAAAGCCCGGTCATCTTTGACAAAACATGATTGTTAGTCAGGCTGAAGTATCCAGATATCAGCTTGTTTTCATATGCTCTCTCTCTCTCTCTCTCTCTCTGGTCCACACAAATCAGGCATTGGTCATCATTAATTTCCACAGCCATCTATCCTTTGCTCTTTCTATAAGATTTGTGTTGGACTGTGCTCCATGCCACTCTTTTAGTCTGTCAAATATCTTGACAAGTATCTTGTTTTCACATGCACCATAGGGAAATGGGATAGGATTTTCTCCAAATACAAGCAGCTTCTGGCCCTGATATCAGTTACGTTCTAATAAGTACAGTCAGGCTCACTCCAAAATCAAGATCTGGAGAGACATTTTATCTACATAAAAGTACAATCAGGCTCTCTCCAAAATCAAGATCTGGAGAGACATTTTACCTATATAAAAGTACGATCAGGCTCACTCCAAAATCAAGATCTAGAGAGACGTTTTACCTACACATAAGTACGGTCAGGCTCACTCCAAAATCAAGATCCGGAGAGATGTTTTGCCTACACATACTGATATGATGTCTTTTACAAAAGACTATTAAAAACTCTTCAAGCTCCAATTACAATTACACAATCTGCTGCTGGTTCAAGCGATATTAAGAATAATACAGCAACAAAACATAAGCATGAAAAATACTTCACTAACTCTACAGAATTTAGACATTTCAAATCATCTGAAACTACCTTGACCAATTCCAATTGCCAATAGCTGAGAAACAATTGGTTCTGCACCGTCCTTCAAAACATCCTCAGCAAGCAGTATGTCGATGTAAGGATCTACATCATCTTGTCCTTGACCTTGCAGCATCGCCCACACCGACTCACAAACCTAAACACAGACAGCAACAAGAACACACAAATGTAAGAAATTTAAATGAACCAACAGGAAATGAAGGTAAGCCATGTAGAACTCTTTGGATTAGGAAATTAGATTTTGTCTGACAAACAAGTGTTTGTGATTGTGCGTATGAAACTGCGATTCTGGGAGGCTGCAGGTGGCTCTAGGGAAGAATTTCAAGTCTAAGGGGTGAAAGTGTACCATCGCAAAAGGATGTTTATGATTTATGGTCTGGCTAATCATCACTGCAATCTGGACATGCAAAAGGACATATAAAGTTTGATAATTAAGTAATGAGACTAATTCTATAAAAAATAAAATAAACAACAGTTGAAGATATAACCTGTAAGCCCCCTGTGCATTGATACAGCCAATGGCACGATCTAACAAAAACTGGAACGATCCCTGCAGTTCTCCTGTTGATATGGCCCTTAAACTCGATGTTACGGCCCTTTGGATGTCATCAGTATCGTCAAAGAAGCACCTTTTCAATAGTAACTTTAATTTTGGGAACAGAAAATAATCACAGGGAGACAAATCTGGCAAACAGGGTGGATGGTTGAGAAAACACTTGTTTTTTGGCCAAAAATTCCTATACAACTACCGTCCGGTGACCTGGTGCATTATCATGAAGAAGGAAAAAACTGCCAGGTGTTGAATACTCAGGTCAGATTCAGAGAATCCTTTTCAATAGGCATTTCAAAATACTTAAATAAACTTTGGCAGTGACAGTCTGTCCTTCTGGAATAAATTCTTTGTGAATAACTCCTTTGCTGTCATAGAAGCACACCAACATTGTCTTCACTTTCGACTTTTGAAGATGAAATTTTATGCCTTTTAGTGATGATGATGACTTCCACTGAGCACTTTGGTGTTTAGTTGTGGGATCATAGCAGAAAATCCATGTTTCATCCTCTGCAACAGTCATATTTAAGAAATGTTTATTTCTGCAACACGTTTTGATAATGCCTTTTGCGTACTCAACAACCTGATGTTTTGGCCATCAGACAATGCATAGGGCACAAACTGGCAAGCAATCTTTTTTCTTGCCCAAATCTTTCATTAAAATTTTACGAGTGGTCTCTTGGTTAACACCAAATTGATCTGCCATCATCCTCACAGTCAAACAATGATCTTCTTGTATCCGTTCTCTGACCTGTGCAATGAGTTCCTCATTCATTCATTCATTTGCACATTCCTTGCTGAACTTTGCCTCCCTAACAGCACTCCTGTAGGCTTCTCGGTTGTGAGCAAGATGGCCTGCTGCTGATGCATCCATGTGCCCTTAACTCTTCCCGTACCTTGGGTCGTTTTATTGACCCTTCCGGTTTCCCGATTTGTGCCTAGGGTCGATATAGCGACTCTTGGTTTGTTTCAATAAAACAACCGGTGTAACATTTAGATTGTACATATTTCGTCCGCATTTCCGGTGACACTTTTCAAAATGGTGAAAGAGTACTTAGTTACGAGTGATGCCGAGCGAGAAAAAGGAAGAGAAACATGAAAAATTTTCAATTTTTGATGATGTAGATAGGGGTATGGACATGGCCTGTGACTACCCCACTGCTCTTGAATGCATCCCAAATAGATCTAGACATATTTAAACAACTGGAGAAGTAGGTAGGAGGTTATTTCAGACATTGATTTAGCGAGAATGCAACACAGAATCACAATACGAGATCGACAAGTAGATCTAGACATCTCAGATTAGTAGTGCATATCTATACCTAGCCGATGGTGAGCTGGGCACAATCATTATCTAAAAACATCACATTACTTCTTTTTTCCTAAAAAACTCTGCATTTATGAAATCTTCATACAGTTGTATTTTGAAACATAATAAGTACACGGAAGTACATGGAAATACTGTGTTTCATTCAATTTTACAACTATACCCCTTAACATATCAAGACCCGCACTTTTAATTTGGCATCCAACTGAACATCTGCGTTTTTCCTGTGGCACGGGAAGAGTTAAGTCTGATAATAAGGATTCTATAATTTACTGGATTGTAACCTAGTAATGCTTTTGATGCTGATTTGTCCAAGTAAAAAGCCACTCCATTCTTTCCTCCTAATTCTCCACCAGAGTATATAAAGATATCATTCTCACTCTTGAAGTGTCCTGATCCTTTCCATCTATGTTCGCAGATTCCCAAAATGTGTATCCCTGTTCTTTTCATCTCGTCACTTATTATTTGATACTTTCTCTCATACACACTTCTCACATTCCACGTTACTACTCTTATTTTTCTTTTTAGTTTGATGCAGAGGTTTTCCTTAGTAACACAGTCAGGATTTTGTCCATCATCACAATTACTAGTACTGACCTCTGTCTCATACTCTTCCCCAGTGTTAAAATTAGATCTATCTGGCCTGGGGGACTCGCCACCAGATCTTTCTCCTATCTGACCTTGCATGTTGCTGTTTGGGTTTCTTGTTATATTTCCAGAAGATAGTTTAGCATTGCTTTCCTCCTGGGCAGTGACTGTACTAGTCAGTGATCGTAGCCATTGTCCCTACATTGAGATCATCTGCCTACCATCATAGAATGGTGACCATAACCAGCATTATCTGTCAGATGCTCTCCCGTTCCATCCACCACCTGCTTCCATGGCTTCACGTCACCCTGACAGGGGGGCTATACAGGCACTCTACCTTGCCCAAGGGTGGCGTGTAGACTGATGGAGGTAAGGAGGTGTCTTACTTCTCCTTTGATAAGGGATACCCCTAACCCGCTAACCAAGAGTTCCTCATTACGAACAGACATTGGACATCCATGTCTAGTTGCATTTGTAATCGTTTCCACGCCACTTCTGAATTGCGAATACCACCTGAATATCTGTGCATAAGATAAACAATTATCCCCATAAACTTGTCGCATCAATTCAACTGTCTCAATGGCACTTTTTCCGAGCTTTAAACAGAATTTAATATTAGCTTTTTGCTCCATGCTGATTATGTGACAATGCACCTCTAACTAGGTCAACAAAATGGCGGTTTGTTTGTCGTCTGCTTATATAGCAGCAATGAAAAGTTGCCAGATCATAGATGAAGGCTGCCTCTTTGGATTCCATGGCTTGCTTCATAGATGGCATTTCTGTCTTGGACATAATAAAATCAGTCTCAATACTTAATTGTTGGACCTTGTATAATAATGAAAATCCTTTCTGGATGATACTTAACCCTTTCACTCCTGAGTTAACATCCATGCTCTGCCAGAATTAATTCTGATGAGAAATTTTGGCAGAAAGAATCTGGAAGGAACTTACTCTGTAGTTTAAAATACAGGTTGGGTTATATACATGAAAGAGATGATGACTGCAGTTAAACTGGTTCTAGGTTATAAATATGCTGCGTTTTTTTATTTAGACTGCTTAAATATCACTCTAAGCACTGATTAAAATAGGTGTGTGAGAATGTTTAGATTCTACAGAATACTAGAATGGTGTGAATGTTTTTAATGCAATCTCAAGAGACGGGTGAACATGGCTCTACTGTACTTTCTGGTCCATGGGCCAGTAAAGTTGGTATCAACTGTTTGCCAATTCTTCCGGATGGATGTCTGAACCCTGCTGGTTTGAACTCTCCTTCTTCTTCTTCTTCTTCTTCTTCTTCGTTCGCATTGTCTGTCTATATCTGCAGTCCTGTCTCTTGGATAAATTTCACTGTTTTTTGTAATTCATGTATGGAACCATAGAGCTTATCTTCTTTAGTGGTTTCACTGGGCCAGTAATTATTTCTCAGTGTCTCATAGTTGATGCAGTTCTGGGGGATATGTTCCACAGTTTGGGGCACCTGGGCACATGTACACAGATTAGTAGTACCAACCTTAAACTTTGTATACATATGACTTCGGAGTCGGGTGTGTCCTGTTCGGAGACGGAAGATGGTGACTTGTTCCTTTCTGTTTAGCATGTGATAGTCATCATGTGGTGGTGTTTGTGGCTTCCTGTAGGTTTTTATCATGCTTTTCTTCTGATTATAGGTGATTGGTATGTCTGGTTGCTCCATTTCAGTGCCCTCTTTAGCCAGATGGTCAGCTTTCTCATTGCCTGGTATCCCACAGTGGGAGGGAATCCATTGCAAGGTGACTCCATGTTGTAAGCCAATTTTTGACAAGGCATCTTTAAGGTCTGGTAGTTTGTTGCACTGAAGAGCTTCCAGTACTGATCTCGCATCTGTGAGAATTACTACAGGACATGTATCAATTCTGGAGTCTGATAGTTTTTCAACTGCAGCAATAATTGCCCTAACTTCTGCATCAAAGTTGTTGCAGTATTTACCAGTGGGTATGGAAATCTTGTCAATGGTGTTGTTTGGATACTCAATATATGCTCCTGCCCCTCCATTCTTTATGGCATTATGTGCAGATCCATCTGTATACACACGTATCCAGGTGTTACATGGATATTTGTCATCTAGAACACCAAGTGTGGCTGTTGATCTTACAAGACTGCTCTGCATCTCACCATTCTGCACACCTTTCACTTCAGTCTGAACAGTTATTTGTGTATAATCTGCTTCTTTCCATGGTGTATGCTCTGGTACAGATGATAATGGAGCGACTACAGTTGGAAGGTCAGGTATCAGCTTACGCATACGCTTGGCTTGATGAATGAAGCTGCTTCTTTTAAGCCGTCCTAATGCCAAGTTATTGAATCTCTCCTTCAGGGGATGGCTTACAGAGCTAAGGAATTTTTCTCCCATGGTTATGACCTTTGTGTCTCTACGTTCCTTTAGCGGTTGAACACCAACTATTTTCTGCATTTCTACTATTGGTGTGGACCTCATGGCACCTGTGATAATCCGTAGTGACTGATTTTGAACCTTGTCTAGATTATGCAGCATAGTGTTTGATGCTGTGCACCAAGTTTGAACTCTTATTTTGGCTTTCTCTGTTTTAGCTCTTTCTTATTACCTTCTCCGTTTTTTTCCGTTCAGGTATTGACATCAATCTCTCTCGTAAATACAGCAGTTCATCTCTGGTTTTCAGAGCAGAGCTTCTGAAGAAGGCTTTGATCTGATCGGGTCCTTTGCATGAGTGTGGTGTGCAGGTGGTAACTCTGGAGAATATGATATGGTGTCTGTTGCTTTTTGCCACTGGTATATAAGCCTGTTCGCCAAATTTTCAGCTTCTGGAATAGATGGTGTTTCAGCCTGTGGTGTCAGCTATGTTCTGCTTTATGCTCTCTTTTCTGTTCATTACCCATGCACTTTTACCAACATCCTCTGCTATGTTGCCACTCTCTTCCATGAGTCAATGTTTACCTTTCTCCGTTGTTCAGCTGACCATACTCTGTGCTCAGCTGTATTTCTCACTCCTATTTCCACTTTAGTCTTTGGCAGCAGCCTCTGCCGGATCTTCAACCAGGCCAGAACTCAGATAACTTTTCTCTGTGTGTATTTATCTCTTTATTTTGTTTTCTCTGTTATCCTTGATACAAGTAATTTTCTCTACAATACTGAGTTGCTTTTTTTTTTCCATAGTCATTTCACTCTTGTTATCTCCTACTGCTAATCTATCCCCCTTTGCTTTCTTGTCAAATCTTTTTTTGGTAAAACATACCATGCATTTCTGGTCTAACTTGTTTAATTCTAGGCATTTTAAAAAGAAATGTTGGACTCTGTATCCTTCACTGTTACAATGCCCGCACACATGGCTCAGTTCCTAACGAGAACTATTAGCAAACATGCTCTTGGATGGTTGCTGTGGCATACGACGGAGCACATATGGGGGCCATCCTGAATGTAATGACACCAGAGTCTGATTTTGAACCTTTGAACTCATTCTTCTCTACAGTTTATTTAAATTGGCATGATTTCTACACCACGATGTCATTAAATGTAATAAAAGGCATCTTTCTTGAACTCATTCAAATAAACATCATCTTTATGGAAAATGTTTATATAATGATCACTTTTCTTGAAAACAATTTATTAAAAATCTACTTTCTCTGAAAAATCACCTTGAAAAAAAAATGTTTCCTGAAAACATTCACATAAAAAAAAATAAACAAGCAAAAATCATCTATCCCAGAACATTCACATTATTTAAAAAAAATGAAATAAATAAAAACATCTTACCTGGGCAAACTCACATTAAAAAGAATACAATGATATTTCCTAGAAAATTCACCTTAAAAAAAATAAACAAACAAATAAAATCACTCTTCCTGAAAACAAAAAAAAACAAAAATTCATTAAAACATCTGATTTTTTAAAAAAAATATTTTGACAGAATTCACATACATACACTTTCATGACAAAAAAACCCATACCTGCTGAGGTTGTTCAAGAGAGATTAAAATCACAGACAGTGTCTCCTCTTTAAATTTGCTGAAAAAAATAGAGATCAAAAAAAAAAAAAAAACCAAAGAAAGATTACTCCAACGTCACTGCATGTGAAATAAAAAGCATTTATTCTTATCTTACATCCTTCTACGTGCCGTGAAATGGCACATAGGGCTTCCAAGGTAGTTCGCCAGGTTTTCCTGTTTTCAGCGAGTTTTTCAACCTCATCAAAGGATTTTATGCCTACTATACCAGCCTCTCTTAACAATGTCCTCTTTAGAGTTTCACATGGTTGACCTCTTTTTTCTCTGGCCTGTTGTGTTCCACTTGATTTCCACATTTATTAGGAAAATATATTTTCATAAAGGTGAGGCAAAGGTAACCCTGTCATGCCTTAGAGGCACACAGGGGAAATGGTATTAGTGCCCATATTATCCTTGACCTGTTGACACCATTACAGGGTGATGTGGTCAGCATCATGTCTGGCCACCTTTCCTTCGCCAACTCCAGCAGCTCAGGTATCCATTTCTACAGCTGTGTAACTGTGGCATACCCGGTCAGTTTCAATCCCCTCTAAACCTTCGCCATGACAGATTAGCACACTAACCACTCTGACAATCAAGAGGCCCAAATATTTTCATAAACATGTGAAAATATGTCAACAGCGTGATGTAGAACCGAAAAAAAAAAATTTTTTTTTAACAAGGAGCAACTTTTAATGGTTCCTGAAAATATTCAGAATGGAAATTAAAATGAAATGCTTGTAACATTATGGCCACAAAATATATCCTAAAAACATAAAATACAAAATAAGAAAACATGGGGGGGGGAATGATTACACTCACAAAGTAGTTAGTGGTTAGGCATAAAAAAAAAAAAGCAACTGTTTCAAATCTAGAGTCAGCAAGAATACTGTAGAAATCCCTCCCTACTCTTCATTAAAATAACAGGTTAGGTTAGTAATTCTAACAAAGTAATTACACAAAAGTTTTAGTGAAAGTTGCTATGTGTATAAATTTTAAAAAGACAAAAGAAAAAATAAGAACCAAAAGGAAAAGAACAGTCCCAATTCTTGAGATATGTCATGAGAAGAATGCAGAAAACCCTCAAGGCAGAAAAGGGCAAGAGAGTGGAGCCCACAGGTAAAAAAAAAAAAAAAAGCCTATCAGCTGAAGAAGCAAAGAACTGGGAGTATCAAGCACTGATTGTAACAGACAACTAATACCATTAATGCCTTTTAACATGACACATGATGATGATAAAAAGAAAAAAAAACAAAGAACTGGGAGTATCAAGCACTGATTATAACAGACAACTAATATCATTAATGCCTTTTAACATGACACATGATGATGATAAAAAAGGAAAACAAAAAAAAATAAAGAATTACCCACCTGTCACACTCTGAATCATACAGCGTATGAAGAGCTGTAGCACACAACGCAGCATAAGAAAACTGCCCAACATCAGTTATCTTTTTATGTATTGGAACGATAGGTTCTGTGAATTATTACAAAATGTAACAAATCACTGCCTGTTCATATGTCAGCAATAACCATTACAAACTTCAAGTTAGTTAGTTTGTTAAGTTAGTCAATGGATCATCATCATCATTCCACATCAGACATGTAATCCATAAGCACTCTGATCCCATCTTCAATATTTCCCCTAGTGTTTGGCAGCTGACAATAAGTCAGCTAAGTGGGCACCATGATGCCCATTCCAAAATCAACCTCCAATTGGGTGATACAACGAAGATCAAAGATAGAGGAAAAAAAAATTGTATTATGTACACACAAAAACATACATGGACACAAAAAAATAACAAATATATCCAATACTACAAGAACTTAATATTGAAAAAGGCTGGATAGTAAAGAGGATTAAAGTGAGAAAACTTAAATATTTTGGACACATTAAACATCATGATAATCCAGAGAAAACTGTCTTGGAATGATACATAATGGGAAAAAGAGAGGAAGACCAAGGCGAAGATGGGTGCAAGACATTGATAGTCTGCAAATGGATGCATCAGCAGCAGGGCATCTTGCTTACAACCGAGAGACCTACAGAAGAGCTGTTAGGGAGGCACAGTTCCGCAAAGGACATGCAAATGACTGACTGACTGACGCACAAAACTTACATACATAACTGCATTACTTTTCCATACAGTTGCCACCCAAATTCTGGTACTTGACACACCGTGACATCAACTTCAGCAATCCCACGATGAAGGACAGTACCGCCAGGGTATTCAACCATTTGTTTACTCCATCCATGAGCTCCTCACTGGCTTCAAAGCACTGGGTAGCCAGCCAGACCTCTGTCTTGCTGAAGAGATGGTAATCACTTGGTACCAAGTCTAGAATGTAAGGGAGTGTTGGTGCAGTCAAAAAAAATCTCATGGTTTATTTTTAACAGCCAATCAGAGGTTGATTTTGAAATAGGCCATTTATAACATTCTGTTCTGGCTGGCCCAAGGGGTTAAATGAAAACTATGGCCATACTTGATATTCAACCCTATTTCCCCTCCCCCACCAACCCCCAGTTAAAATGAGGAATACAATCTACAGTTTTGATTCTGGGCTGATTATACAGTGTGTTCCAAAAGATTTTGCACGGTTCTAAACATGGCTGTGTAGTCCATGCAACAAAAACAAACAAAAAAAACTGACTATAACATCTCATTTAAAAATTACTTTCCGACTCCAATTCCTATATAAATGATACATTTTGACCACTCAAACCCAACTCCACTCAAAATTGCTCCTCACTCTAGACTCCAACTTTACATATGTGAAATTACTAAAGTTTAAACACTGCCAAATGATGCTTTTTGATAAATGTCAGCATTTATTTACTTAATCTTGTTCATTTTTAACTTCAAATGGTGCATTATCTACTTTACCTCCAGGCTTGACTAAGAAATAATTCAATGGATAACGTTTAATTCTGTGTATGTCCAGTACCATTGTTATGCTTTTTGGGATTTTTTTTTTTTTACGCGACAAAATGTTTCATTGTTACAACTTCATGGCAACAAAATAATAACAAAACTTTTTTTGGCAAAACAAAATAAACTGTAACTAAAAGCGTACGTGTAGATCAAAAACAAAATTTATTATACGCGGTCTGACGATGAGATCTATATCAACAAGACGACATGCGAGCACAACTACTGAACTGAAAAAATTCTAGCTCTAATTATAAAGCCTGTGTTGCATAGCAATGGTTTTCTCATTCAACAATTAAAACTGCTGTTGCGCACTTCTAATGTTCAACCTTGTCACTAAACAATTAGGAAAGCAATCTCAAAAGGGTATATTAAGCTACCTTGTATTGCATCTTTGATGGATGTTTCACTTGAGGTTGCTTCTATATGTTTCATCTGATCCCCAGTAGCTCCACTCTGAGACTCTTCCGCCATGTTTGTTTGTGATAGTCATACAGACTTCCGGTTCTAAGGTTGCCAACTCAGAGAACTGAGTAGAAAGCTTCAGCTTTCCGAGCCAAGTTCACCTCCACATCTCTCTCTCTCTCTCTAGCTGGTGACATCAAGTTCTCTTTCCATCTCTGTCTTGGTCTAACCCACGGTCTTGTTTCCTTCATCTCTTGTACATACATGATTTTCGTTTGTCTATTCTCTTCCACCTACATAGCTCTCCATATAACGTACAAAGGAGGCTAACGTGTACTATTACATCCACAGAAGGACCAGTCTTTACCAAAACTGGCATCGTATTATCATCAAATAAAGACAAAGATCAAAGATGGGCCGAACACTTCCAAAAGAAGTGATAAATCTTGAAACCGACTTACCAATCCCACAACTAAATGTCCACCTAGATGAAATTACATTGAATGAAACTGAAACAGCAGTGAATCTAATGGCTAACATCAAAAACACTTAAACCGTTTTCTCATTTATATAACCGAGCACAGTAAATAAATGAATGGTGTAACCTTCTAGTTGACTTATATTATATTGCTTCTGCTTGTATGCTCCTGGTTGTCTATTGTACTGACTATAATTACTGATGTACAGACAGAAGACGACGAAACACTCCCTGCAACGATATACATGAAACACTCCCTGCAAATATATACACTTTACATGACGATCACATACTGGCACACTGGATATTTCTATCAAGATTGTATTACCTTGGTATTCACATCCGATTTATTGCGTGAACGTGATGATGATGATGATGATGATGATGATGGCTGACGACAAAAATATATGGAAATGTTTTCTCAGAAACATGCACACTCCAACACAAATAATTCCAGGCTGTTATCTATCCAAGTTACTAAGAGAGCGCCATAAGAATTCAAACCGGCTATCACCTATCACATACTTAACATGACTACATTTCTCAACACAGACCGGACTACACTATCTTCTCACTCCACAGTCAAAACCTGAAATAAAAGCCGAAATATTAAAAGCTATTAACAGTGACATGATGAGCCAACTACAGAGAATGTTTAATCAAATTTGAACAGAAGAAAAGGAAACTTTTAAAATGGAGAAAAAAAAGAATCATTGTTAAAATACCCCCTCCCCCCCCCCCCCCCCAAACAAAAATCAACCATAGCGACTCCAATAATAGGAGAGGAGGTTGTATCAAAAATATTTTTTTCCAACGTCATTCTGAATATAATTAAAGATATAGTGGATGCTGCAATGAGAGAAAAACAAGCAGGATTTCGAAAAGAGAAAAAACTGTCTCGACCAGATCTTTACTCTAATACTTGAAGAACATATTGTAAAGCAAAAATCATTAATCATGAACTTCATAGACTTTAAAAGAGCATTTTATAATATACAGAGAGATTCATTGTGGAGAATTTTAAGACTATTTGGAATACCATCTAAAACTGTCAACATCGTTAAAGATCTCTACAATGGGTGTTTGTACAGTCAACACAAAGTAGAAATGAGCGAATGGTTCCAGATTGAAACAGGCGTGAAACAAGGATGTATATTATCTCCCTTGCTTTTTGAAATTGCCATAGATTTCATAATGAAAAAAGTGTCGCACAGGTAAAACCGGAATTGATTGGGTACATGGGACCCAATTAGAAGATCTTGATTTTGTATATGACATAACTCTTATCAGTGACAATGTGAATTCAGTGCAGTGAAAAAGAGATACCCTGTCTTCACTGGCTACCAAACTAGGACTCGAAATTAACAAGGAAAATACAGATATAATGAAACGTCTCATGAATCAGGAAGGAAAAATATATGTAGAAGGAACAGCTGTTGAAGAAGTACACCAGTTTACATATCTCGGCAGTTATATAGACCAGGATGGTGATACCAGAAAGGAAGTTAGAATTGCAAAACCAGCATTGACCTTCAAAAATCTTGAGAACATATGGCACTCAAAAGTTATAAGCACAAAAACCAAGCTAAGATTATTCAATTCAACTGTAATAGCCATCCTTATTTATGCACATGAAAGCTGGAAAACAACTAAAGAAATAGACAACAAATTAGACTTTTGAAAACAACTGCCTAAGGAAAATGCAAGGTATAAAGTGGAACGAATTCAAGAACAACACAGAGATAAGACAGATGAGCGAACAACAGCCTGACTCATGGGTGATCAGAAAAAGGAGATGGATATATGTCGGTCACGTTATGAGAAGAAACGATGAGAGAATGCCAAAACAAACTATCAAGTGGAACACTTGAAGAAACAGTTCGACCATGTGAAACTCTAAAGAGGACAATGTTAAGAAAGGCCAAATTAGTAGCCATAAAATCCCTTGATGAGGTTGAAAAGCTCGCAGAAAACAGGAAAACTTTTCAAAATACCATGCGAGCACTATTTGACGTTTAACGGCACGGAAAGGATGTAACATGTAAGATTTTCTCTTCCATTCTTTCTGCATGACCCAACCAGTGTAATCTGTTCAGTTTCATGACGTTTAGAATTCACTGCCATTTAAATAAGCTCAGTGTTCTTTCTAGCTCTCCATTCCCCACTGTTGGTATCCTATATGGGCCCAAAGATTCTTCTTAGATCTTGTTTTCAAAGATCTGCAATTGTTATTCATCTTTCTTTGTTGTTGTGCACATTTCTGATCCATACATGATGGCTGGTCTTATTATAGTTTTGCAGATTGCTGTTTTGGTGCTTTGGGACAGGATTTGGGATTTTAATAGGTGTTGCAAGGCAAAGTAAATTTTATTTCTTGTCTGTATTCTGCTTTTTAATTTCATCGCTTACTATGTTGCTTCTGTTGAAGGTTGTGCCTAGATATTTGACTTGAAAACTAATGCTGTGATTTTTTAAAAATTGTTAAATTATGCAAAATGTAACATTACACCTTGTAGTCGAATCTACCGAAAGCTCTACAAGTGGTACAATAGCCTGCCATTTTATAATTTCTTGTGCTTAGTTTTGCTCATTTTCTTTATGTCAACGTAGAATTTGGTGTCATCAATGGCTGTACACTGTTTAACACATAGATGAGATTGGAGCATCTAAGGAAGTGACTGGGATGATGATGATGATGATGATGATGATGATGATGATGATGATTTTTATTTTTATTGTTACCATTACAGAAGTTAGAATTAGAATTGCAAAAGCAGCATCAATCTTCAAGAATCTTGAGAACTTATGGCATTCAAAAGTTATAAGCACAAAAACCAAGTTAAGACTATTCAATTCAAATGTAATATCCACCCTCATTTATGCATGCGAAAGCTGGAAAAAAACTAAAGAAACAGACGAGAAATTAGACTCTTTTGAAAACAAATACCTAAGGAAACTACTCGGCATCAAGTGGAACGAATTCAAGAACAATGATGGGTGATCAGTAAAAGGAGATGGACATATGTTGGTCACGTGATGAGAAGAAACGTTCAGAGAATCCCAAACAAGCTATAAAGTGGAACACAACAGGCCAAAGAAAAAGAGGTCGACCACGTGAAACTCTAAAGAGGACATTGGTAAGAGGGGCCAAATTAGTAGTCATAAAATCCCTTGATGAGGTTGAAAAGCTCGCCGAAAACAGGAAAAATTGGCAAACTACCTTGCGAGCCCTATGTGACGTTAACGGCACGGGAAGGATATAAGATATTTAAGATCCATTACAGCCTATACAAAACGGAAACCAGATGGACGCGGTTTATTTGTCATCAACAACGCATGAACAATCTCATCTATGTGTTAAACAGTGTACAGCCATTGATGACACCAAATTCTACGTTGACATAAAGAAACAGCAAAACAGCATCTAGTTTACAACAAACAAAAAATTAAAAACCTTCTGGTTTAGTGGACGTAAGGCCAAATGAGAAAGGGGGAGAGGGGGGAAGAGCTTGAGTTGTACTCCCGGGATCCGGGCTATTGAGGGGCCCGATGACCCTGTTCCCTACCACAATCCCTCCCCCCGGACTATCTATTTTGGACAACTTGTGACAAAGTCTGTTTTAGCACGTCAAATGAACTTGAGACTTAACAGGCGCACACTTCAGTGTGTGTTGGAACGGAAGGCGGATCATATATGGGAAAGGCCCGGGTATGCGGAGATGCCGGTCTCTGATAACAGATGAAATTCAGTGATGTAATTGATACACTTTCCAGCAAAAAAAGCAAGACGAAAAACAGACTTGTATAATCATGATAACACTTAAGTATATAAAACAGTGAATGAATAATTACATAAACAAATAATTTAAAGGTACCTTCCGTGTTTGGATAGGCGGTCCGATAGTAAATGACCTCAAGGTCCGATCTGGCTTTCCACGGTCCTGGTGGATATCATCGTTGTTTTACAGCAGCGGTTCTCGATGTGGGGAGGAGGTACCGTCTACCCCACACCCTTCCTGGGGATGGTGGAGAAAACCCAATGGAAGATGAGATTTTTAAAAAAAAGGCAGCAGAATGCCAGTGTGGAGGATCATTTTGGGGGAGGGGGACTGATCACTTCACAGGCGAAATAGAGTAGGACCCAAAAACAAAAACAAAAAAAAAACAAAATAGCTTCCCGCTACCTTACAAAATCTCTCTCTAAAGCCGTGTATGCGAGACAAGTGACGGCAAGTGAAAAAGTTTGAAACCGCTGTTTTACAAATGGTGATAGTAAACACCGAAGAGAATCAATTTCACTTGAAATGAAACTGAGGGAAAAGATTATATCGAACAGAAGCTCATCGCCAATAGGAAAGTTTTTTAAATTTTAACCCTAAATTTTAACTCTTTCGCTCCAGAAAGACGCCACCAGGGTTGGTAGATCTTGGACGCCCATGCCAGTCAGTGTTCAACGCTGCATTTCTTATCTTACATCTTATATCCTTCCCGTCCCGTTAAATCTCACATAGGGCTTGTATGGTAGTTTGCCAAATGTTCCTGTTTTCGGCGAGCTTTCCAACCTCATCAAAGGATGTTATGCCTACGAAACTGACCTCTGTTAACAATGTCCTCTTTAGAGTTTCACGTGGTCGACCTCTTTTTCGTCGCTCTGTTATGTTCCATTTGATAGCTTGTTTTGAGATTCTCTAACTGTTTCTTCTTATCACATGACCGACATATGTCCGTCTTTTTCTGATCATCTATGAGATAGGCTGTTATTTGCTCATCTGTCTTATCTCTGCATTGTTCTTCATACCATCTGTTGATGGCGTAGTGGTTAGAGCACTCGTCAAGCAACCGAATGGTCGAGGCTTCGAATCCCCAGCTGAGCGGGTTTTTCGTTTTTTTTCTGATATCGGCCCCGGGGTTCACCCAGCCTCGGAAAATTGGTACCAGAGAAATCTGGGAAGGTAAAGCGCCCAGCCGTAATAATCACTACATCAGACTTTCATGTGCCGAAGGTCATGGAAAATACGGGTCTAACACCGTATTCCCCAATATGCCTTAATGGCATGGAAACGGGAATTTTACCTTTACCTATTTGTTTTCAAAAGAGTCTAATTTGTTGTCTATTTCTTTAGTAGTTTTCCAGCTTTCACATGTATAAATGAGGGTGGATATTACATTTTAATTGAATAACCATAACTTGACTTTTGTGCTTATAACTTTTGAATGCCATTTGTTCTCAAGATTCTCGAAATCAACGCTGCTTTTGCAGTTCTAATTCTAACTTCCTTTTGGTGTCACCATCATGGTCTATGCTGCATTTGGATATATTGTAAATAAATATTAAAAGTTAGCACATTCTTCAAAATAACGACATTTCCCGCGAAGATGATTATCACATTTTTGGGTATTTCCGAACACGGGACGATCAAGGATGAGAATACATCTTTTAAAATAGAGGACATTCAGGCGATGTATGGGATACTTTCGGGACAAATCCTTAAAATTCAGGATTTTCCTGTATAATGCTGAAGGTTAGTCACTTTAACTATCATCATGAGTTGTTTAGAGAGCAGACAAAACGTGTAAGTCAGTTGAACTCTGTGTTCTTTTGACACGCTTTCTGTCTGTCTGTCTCGTATCTTATTCTTTTTTGTCCTTAGAAAAAAATGCTTCAAACAAACATGGCACAACGATAACTTGTTTTAAAGAAAGTGTCAAGTTCATGAAGTTTATTTGAGGCTAGGCGCAGCTCATGATACCACAATCAGAGTTTAGCACGGGGCACACTGAATCTCAATGTACACGAAGACTAGACTCCTCCCAACACACCTGGAAATAACCTTCAGTCATTGTTGCATGCTTCTAACGTTTACCTGAGGTTCAAATCCAGCAATATTTATGGAGCAGGGAAGAAATGTGAGTGTGCGAGTGTCACGGTGTGTATGTAGTGGGTGTGGGGTGTATGTGAGGGAGTCTGAGCAGGTTGAGTATAAGTTCTTGTATGCAGGGCTTCCGTGAGAAATTTTCTAAGTCGATGCAGAACTCACCTCCCTCCCTGTTTATCTGTTTCCATCCAACACGCCCCCTTAGAAAACCTTCGGACCCACCCTTAAAACAGGGGAGTCAACCCTCTGTGCCTGGACGCGTTTGCTGACCCCGCCCCGCACCCCCCCCCCCCCCAGGGAAAAAAAACTCATAGGGTTTGTCTGTACGAACTATGTGTTTGCCTGTGTTGTGTTCCCCCTGCTGTGTTAGCAACCCTTGTCGATCATATTAACAATGAGTTGTCTTTCTCTGGAAGTCTCGTCTGCTCCAGGTCCGACACTCTCCGTGACGCAACTTCCTCGGTGTGTCATCCAGGTAAAATTATTAAAACTCGACAGCTGTATTAGTTTGCAAGTCGCAGGTGATGGGGGACCAGACGCATGTTTTTCCAGGTTAACTGATCGCAGATTTATGTGACTACGACGTTAGCTTTAATCCTGTGGTACTGTTTACTTAGATGTGAGTAATGGCCGCCTTTGATCGAGTCGGCTGTAAATTTGATTGATAATAACAAAATTATCATAAATTTGCTATTTTCTCGCGTTCTTTGTTGCAAATAGATTTGTTCTCTTTTTCGGTATTCCGTAATTAAATGGCTATGTCAAAGGTTTTTGCGTAATGGTTTATTCTCAGATAGTTAGTCCAAGTAGAATTATGTAGAAAGGTTACAGTTGTTTTGATAGTTTCTTTCTGAGTTTCCCGGTTAAAGTATAGTTGCGTTATTTCATTGATACCTCGGTACTATCAAGCCATCTTCTTCAAGTGTTCATTACATGAAGACGTCATTCATCAGTTACACCGGAGATCATGTTTTTCCAATAAAAATATTATTAGTATACTTCAGATTAGATCAGGGTGGATTTCGTATCTTGTGCCACTTAGTCAGCCCAACCAGGTATTTTATTCCCCTCTTCTGCTTTTCCCTCCGTCAGGTTTGTGTCTTCCTCTGATTTATCCAGAGTATTTTCATTTTTCCAAAGTTTTTTTTTTGTCCCCCTGATACATTAGTATTATTATTATTAAGCTTATATGAGAACCTCTTAATTTGTTCTATACATTATTATTATTATTAAGTGTGTATGAGAAAGTGTAGCTATTCATCATATTTGTTACATCACTTTTCCAGAATGATCTCCCTGTTGCTTCAAGTTTCTCTTTCATCTGTTTGCTTATTGTCCGAATCTCACTAACTTGGGGTTAAAACTGGGCCCAACATATTGCAGTAACTTTCTTTTAAAATGTGCTTTTAGATGTTAATTTTTTGCTCAAAGTTGGTTACATAGATTTAAGTAAATCTGTTATGGATAGAGCTGTGGTTATTTGTTCTTTATAAAGTTCAGTGTGATTTGAATTTGTCATTCACAATTTTGGATGACTTTATGGTAAGAAACCTATATGTGAGCCCCCCCCCCCCCCCCAGTAATTTGTGTTGGAATTTTTATAAAATTTAAAATATTTTTTTTCTGCCAATCTTGACAATATGTGACTATGATTCTTTTTGTAAAATGATACGTATTAAAGATGTGTTTTTGTGGGGCGGGATTTTATTATTATTTTTTGAGGAAATCCTTTTTTTTTAATCTCGGAAATTGCAAGCTAAATATTATAAATACAGAGTATAAATGTGTTGTTGAGAACTGCACTGCCACCGTACAAGTAGCTATAGGTTTGGTTGTAAAGTGATAAATGAATTCATATTGGAAAGTAGCAGTTATAAAGTAATAAATGAATTGGTATTAGAAAGTAGCAGTTATGAAGTAATAAATGAATTGATATTAGAAAGTAGCAGTTATAAAGTAATAAATGAATTTGTGTTAGAAAGTAGCAGTCATAAAGTAATAATTAATTGGTGTTAGAAAGGAGCAGTCATAAAGTAATAAATGAATTGGTATTATAAATTAACACCGTCATATTTCAGTGTTTACAGTAAAAAAATGTATAAGCTCTGAAAGATTTTGTTTTTCAAGCTTTTTGGTTTTTTTAAACTGGGAGGCTTATTCAACTCAGTTTTCACAAAGTACAAACTAAATTTTAAAAAAAAACAACACTGGTGTGACAAGAAGAGGTATAGGGCATATTGTGAGTATTTCCATCCATATCATTAGTTTAAACAGTTATACCACCAAAAAAAAAACCCCAAAAAACTCCTGTATTCATGTTTAGTTTTTATTGTTAGCTTTTTTCCTTTGTACTATAAATTTCTTGGAAATATGGGCCTAACACCATATCCCCATTATGCCTTAATGATATGAGAATGGGGATTTTACCTTTCACCTTACTATAAATTTTTTGGAAATATGGGCCTAACACCATATCCTCTTTATGCCTTAATGACATGAAAATGGGAATTTTACCTTTCACTCTGCTGTAAATTTCATTGCTAAATGATTCATATGCTAACTAAGGCTTAAAATAGTAACTTAATTTTTATAAATGTTGTGATTCAGAGCTGTGTTGAGATTTTTAATTTGTTGAGCATTATATTTAGTATTTTATGTTGTTATGCTGGTATATAGTCTTCATTTTGAAAGAAAAAATGTAATTATTTGTGCCCTTTGCAGCCATATCTCATGATGAGTGGCCGGTCACATCTCATGGGAATTGTGTACCACTGAAACAAAACACATTTTTTTTCTTCTCCATTTTATTTGCCTCTTTTGTGTGTGTTGTGTGCGTGTGTGTGTGTGTGTGTCTGTCACTTCTTTTCCCTTCACTGTTTAGAAAATGATGACTTTTCCATATTGGATAGCAGGGATGTGGAGTTTCAGTATTGGGAATGTGTTGTTGAGAACTGCACTGCCACCGTACAAGTAGCTATAGGTTTGGTTGTAAAGTGATAAATGAATTCATATTGGAAAGTAGCAGTTATAAAGTAATAAATGAATTGGTATTAGAAAGTAGCAGTTATGAAGTAATAAATGAATTGATATTAGAAAGTAGCAGTTATAAAGTAATAAATGAATTTGTGTTAGAAAGTAGCAGTCATAAAGTAATAATTAATTGGTGTTAGAAAGGAGCAGTCATAAAGTAATAAATGAATTGGTATTATAAATTAACACCGTCATATTTCAGTGTTTACAGTAAAAAAATGTATAAGCTCTGAAAGATTTTGTTTTTCAAGCTTTTTGGTTTTTTTAAACTGGGAGGCTTATTCAACTCAGTTTTCACAAAGTACAAACTAAATTTTAAAAAAAAACAACACTGGTGTGACAAGAAGAGGTATAGGGCATATTGTGAGTATTTCCATCCATATCATTAGTTTAAACAGTTATACCACCAAAAAAAAAACCCCAAAAAACTCCTGTATTCATGTTTAGTTTTTATTGTTAGCTTTTTTCCTTTGTACTATAAATTTCTTGGAAATATGGGCCTAACACCATATCCCCATTATGCCTTAATGATATGAGAATGGGGATTTTACCTTTCACCTTACTATAAATTTTTTGGAAATATGGGCCTAACACCATATCCTCTTTATGCCTTAATGACATGAAAATGGGAATTTTACCTTTCACTCTGCTGTAAATTTCATTGCTAAATGATTCATATGCTAACTAAGGCTTAAAATAGTAACTTAATTTTTATAAATGTTGTGATTCAGAGCTGTGTTGAGATTTTTAATTTGTTGAGCATTATATTTAGTATTTTATGTTGTTATGCTGGTATATAGTCTTCATTTTGAAAGAAAAAATGTAATTATTTGTGCCCTTTGCAGCCATATCTCATGATGAGTGGCCGGTCACATCTCATGGGAATTGTGTACCACTGAAACAAAACACATTTTTTTTCTTCTCCATTTTATTTGCCTCTTTTGTGTGTGTTGTGTGCGTGTGTGTGTGTGTGTGTCTGTCACTTCTTTTCCCTTCACTGTTTAGAAAATGATGACTTTTCCATATTGGATAGCAGGGATGTGGAGTTTCAGTATTGGGAATGTGGAGTTGGGGTAGCAGGGATGTGGAGTTTCAGTATTGAGGATGTAGAGTTGGGATAGCAGGGATGTGGAGTTTCAGTATTGGGGATGTGGAGTTGGGATAGCAGGGATGTGGAGTTTCAGTATTGGGGATGTGGAGTTTGGATAGCAGGGTGTAATGTTGAGATAGCAGGGATGTGGAGTTGGGATAGCAGGGATGTGGTGTTGCAATAGCAGGGATGTAGTGTTGAGATAGCAGGGATGTGGAGTTTCAATATTGAGGATGTGGAGTTTGGATAGCAGAGATGTGGAGTTTCAATATTGGGGATATGGAGTTGAGATAGCAGGGGTGTAGTGTTGAGATAGCAGGGATGTGGAGTTGGGATAGCAGGGATGTGGTGTTGAGATAGCAGGGATGTGGAGTTGGGATAGCAGGGGTGTAGTGTTGAGATAGCAGGGATGTGGAGTTTCAGTATTGGGGATGTGGAGTTGGGGTAACAGGGATGTTGTGTTGAGATAGCAGGGATGTGGAGTTTCAGTATTGAGGATGTGGAGTTGGGATAACAGAGATGTGGAGTTTCAATATTGGGGATGTGGAGTTGAGATAGCAGGGATGTGGAGTTTCAGTATTGAGGATGTGGAGTTGGGATAGCAGAGATGTGGAGTTTCAATATTGGGGATGTGGAGTTGGGATAGCAGGGGTGTAGTGTTGAGATAGTGGGGATATGGAGTTGGGATAGCAGGGATGTGGTGTTGAGATAGCAGGGATGTGGAGTTGGGATAGCAGGGATGTAGTGTTGAGATAGCAGGGATGTGGAGTTTCAGTATTGGGGATGTAGAGTTGGGATAACAGGGATGTTGTGTTGAGATAGCAGAGATGTGGAGTTTCAGTATTGGGGATGTGGAGTTTGGATAGCAGGGATGTGGAATTGAGATAGCAGGGATGTGGACTTTGGATATTGGGGATGGGATAGCAGGGATGTGGTGTTCAGATAGCGGGGATGTGGAGTTGAGATAACAGGGATGTGGACTTTGGATATTGGGGATTTGGATTTGGGATCTTGGAGCAGTAATAACTTCAGATGGGAAATGCAGAACAGAAATTAGGAACAGAATAGGCCAAGCAAAGACTGCATTTCAGAGAATGAGAAACATATTAGCTAACACATCTTTATCAGTGAATGTTAGAAAACAAGTCCTAAAATGCTATATTGAACCTATCTTGTTATATGAATGTGAATCATGAACAATAGGCAAGTCAGCACAAAAATCATTGGAAGCAGCAGAAATGTGGTTTATTAGAAGAATGTTGTGAATCCCCTGGACAGCAAAAATAACTAATGAAGAATGTATGAGAAGAGCTGGAGAGACAAAAAACCTTGTCAAAAAGATAAGAGAGAGACAATGTACTTTCATAGGACATGCAATGAGAAGAGGGGGCATTGAAAATATTATAACAACAGGAAAAATAGAAGGAAGAAGATCAAGAGGAAGACCAAGAGAAATGATACTGGACAGTCTGACGGGATGGTGCGAGAGGAGATCACCAACTGAACTGATGGCCTGCATGAAGGATCATGTACTCTGGAGAAGCATAATAGCCAACGCCAGTCGGCACGGCATCTGATGATGATGATGATGATGGATTTGGGATAGCTGGGATATGGTTTTGAGATAGCAGGGATGTGGTGTTGAGATATCAGGGATGTGGTGTTGAAATAGCAAGGATGTGGTGTTGAGATAGCAGGGATACCAAACCGTTGACGCCTGACTCCTAAATTTTTCTGCTGTTTGAGGTCAACTGTTTTGTAAATGGTTCACATTTCTCTCAACTCTCAACCCTCACTTAAAAACTGCTTAGATTCTAAACTCCAGAATCCAGTGGGATGGTTAGCTGTATATTTCTCCCATCATTGGAACTGCTTTATCACATTTAATGCCATTCTTGAGCTGTGATTGTTGGTGTTCTCTCTTTTTTTTATTTCACCATCAGTTATGTGTACTTTTCAAAAGGTAGCAGGAAGTTAGAGGTAGCCCTTTTATGCCATAGAAATGCCTGTTGGTGTTGGTGCCATGTTTTCTCTTGATCTAGTCATGTGGTCAGCATCCTGTCTGGCTCCCTTTCCTTCCACAGCTCCCAGAAGAAGCCAGGTACCTGTTTCTACTACTGGGGGGAGGGGTGTCTCCAGCTGTCATTTTGAAAGCTATCATTATATTTTTCTGCTGATAAGCAGGGGTGTTCAAAAAATTGATTGAAAGATTGATTGATCTTTATTTCCAAAGGGTTAATAATCTGACACGCAGGCCCATCTGACATTCTGCCCTTTATCATACAACTTTCACTGTTCCAGACGTTCTACAGATATTCTGCTCATATAACCAACATAACTAACATTGGAAATCTGAGAGACATATAATAAAATTAAAGTATAACATTCACATTTCACTCATATCCATGCAGTCAATACAGAAAGTAACTATGTACGTATATAAATGACTACAGAACGTAACTACATACACGTATAAATGACTACAGAAAGTAACTATGTACATATATAAATGACTACAGGAAGTAACTACGCACATATATAAATGACTACAGACAGTAACTACATACATATATAAATTACAGAAGGGAGTAGTCTGCAGATTCATAACCATCTTAAATCAGGTCATAGTTCTCAGGCGAGAAGTCTGAAAATTTTTTCTGTGGTGATACAAGCATGCTTCCAGAACCAGTACATTATGACAAGAGTGTGATTGCGTAGGAGACTCAGAACAGTTTGTGTATCTGCACTCCTCTTAAGATTATGCATTAGAAAGTTGGTTCACTCTTTTCTTATGTTTATAATGTTATCTGTCTTTGTGTATTCACTGATAGTGATTTAAAAAAAATTTTTTTTTATAAAGGTGCTCTTGTGGAATCACAGTGATCCGACATTTCAAGAGATTATCAGAATGAAATCTGGTATGTAGCTGAGCATAGTCCACTTGTGTAGGTTGGTAAATTTTAAATACTTCTGTAAAGATTTCTCTTTACAGAATATACATAGTTTTGGTTGAGTTAGACTTATAGTTTGTTGAGTTAAACTTTGAATGAAGATCTAGGCCAGAAATGCATATTTGAGTCAGTACTTCGATTTTTGCCTTCTGGGGTACATTTGTGAGAGAAGAGTCAGTTATATGTATTCCTATGTTGACCAGCCATTCATGCAGACCATTTTCCTGTGTTGAGCACCATGCATTCATTCATTCATTTATTCAAAGTGGCATGCCCTCTGTTGCTAGCCAGTATGGAGTTTTACCTCATTTTCATGCCAGGATACCTGCTTCTAGACTGTCAGCCAGCCCCCTCTCTCATTTCCAATTTCCCAGAAACCACTTGCTTCATTATTGTTCTCTTTAGACCAGGTTTTATTTTTATTTTGTTTTATGGATGTGAAGCATGGCCCATCAGTAAGAGAATACAGCAAGAAATGGAGGCCATGGAAATGTGGTTCATAAGAAAGATGTTGAAGGTACTATGGACAGCTAAGAAAACCAATGAAGAAGTCTTAAGAGAGGCTGGAGTTAAAAGACAAATAATAGAAAAGATAAGAGGCAGACAAGTGAGATTTGTAGGACATTTTCTGAGAAGAGGAAAATTGGAGCACACTGTGGTAACTGGGAAAATTGAAGGAAGAAGAGACAGAGGAAGACAAAGAGAGAAGTTACTGGATGGGCTGTCAGTGTGGCTAGGAAGAAGGTCACCGGCAGATCTCATAATCAAGTCTAAAGAAAGGGAATTGTGGAAAGAAATGATTGCCTGTGTCGCGCGGCATGGCACTTGATTGATTAGACCATGGATAGAGGTTCTCATTTGGTGGGAATTTTTTGTTTTTGTTGGGAAGGAGATATGAGGTGGAATTGGCACCACAGACTGACAGACTCAGACAATTGGAATATTACTACCTGTTATTTGGACTGCATCTTTTGAGTCTTTACAATCTTGGAAAGGAAGAGGTGAGTAGGACGAATGAATTCTGACATGTGGTGAAAAGGGTGCATAGGGCAATGAAAAGGTTAGAACCATAATCCAGCATGTCATGTGACATGAGCAAAATAGGATAATTATCGCTTCTTGGTGGAGCTAAGGAGTCAGTTTTCATCCATTTCCTTATCTTCTAAGATGCTTATGCTGCTTTTTCTTACCTTCCAGAATAGTTTAATTCTTTTCTGTAACAACCTTTTCTTGTTCTGGTGTCTTGAGTCAACGTCCACAGATTCACACCCATGTATGTTGCTTTGGGAAGATGCAGAATCTGAGCACTTGTAGCTTTATGTGTTTGCATTGTAAGCCTTTCCTATGTTCTTAATATGAAGCTGTCTTTAAGGTGCTGTGAATAGCTTCTGTCAGCCTCTTCCCAGCAGTTACCATTGTTGGTTATGTGATCTGGGGTTTGAAAAATGGTTACTGTGTTCTAGTTTGTCATTGTGTGGTGGTTATATTTGTGTTTTATTTATTTATTTATTTTTTTGGTTATCTTTAGCTTTGCTTACTTTTGAAAAGAGGTTCTGAACTTTGCTGTATTTTTTTAGATGCCAAGATCATATTTTCTACATCTTTTGGGGTTGTTATAAGGAAAATGCATGGTGCAGTTTTGTTCTGTCTCATTTGAGTTAGGCATATATGTAATACTTAATATTTTATCATAGCCTAGTGTGCATCATGTAAAGTGAACAAGTTCTAGGCGTCACCTTCCAGAGAGACAGACCACTCCACTTCAGGCCATTGTCATAAAAGTATCGCTAAGGAAGGTTTTGTGTTGGTCTGATGAAACATCAAGGAGGAGTAGAAATAGCTGTCATGAACCATCCGAGCCAAATATTGCATCAGTCTTTGGCATCTCTGCATAAATACTTCATAATTAGAACATGAAGTGTCAGAACACTGTGGGAGAAGTCTTCTTCTTATGCATTGTCTGTCTATATCTGCAGTCCTGTCTCTTGGATAAATTTCACTGTTTTTTGTAATTCATGTATGGAACTGTAAAGCTTATCTTCTTTGGTGGTTTCAATGGGCCAGTAATTACTTCTCAGTGTCTCGTAGTTGGTGCAGTTCTTGAGGACATGTTCCATAGTTTGGGGCACCTGGGCACATGTACAATGAGTAGTGGTACCAACTTTAAACTTTGTATACATATGACTTAGGAGTCGGCTGTGTCCTGTTCGGAGATGGAAAATGGTGACTTGTTCCTTTCTGTCTAGCATGTGATAGTCATCATGTGGTGGTGTTTGTGGCTTCCTGTATGTTTTTATTTTGCTTTTCTTCAGAGCATAGGTGATCGGTGTGTCTGGGTGCTCCATTTCAGTGCCCTCTTTGGCCAGATGGTCAGCTTTCTCATTGCCTGGTATCCCACAGTGGGAGGGAATCCACTGCAAGGTGACTCTGTGTTGTGAGCCAATTTTTGACAAGGCGTCCTTAAGGTCTGGTAGTTTGTTGCACTGAAGAGCTTCCAGTACTGATCTTGCATTTGTGAGAATTACTATGGGGCATGTATCATTTCTGGAGTCTGATAGTTTTTCAACCGCAGCTATAATTGCCCTAACTTCTGCATCAAAGTTGTTGCAGTATTTTCCAGTAGGTATGGAAATCTTGTCAGTGGTGTTGTTTGGACATTCGATATGTGCTCCTGCCCCTTCATTCTCTATGGCATTGTGTGCAGATCCATCTGTATACACACGTGTCCAGGTGTCATATGGATATTTGTCATCTAGCAAACTAAATGTGGCCGTTGATCTTACAAGACTGCTTTGCATCTCACTATTCAGGGAGAAGGCAAGCATGGACAGGTTCTCCCCCCCCCCAAAAAAGGGGGACAACTACATGCTGGATATAAGTACAAGTGATAGCACCAAGTCAGTAGAAACAAAACAAAGAGTTTGATAAAGTATACAAGTAATGAGACACCCAGGAAGAACTTGTGTTCAGTATTTGGAAGGTGTTCAGTATTATTAATGGTCAAGGGAAATGAAAGGAACTTTGGTGGTAAATGAACCAGCGAGCCATTCTCAGAAAAGATTATGAGCTACGAGATCATAGTCAAGAGTTTACACGGAGACAGTGCTGTAGTGCTGTGGGTCATCAAGACAGAATGAGACGAGAAAGAAGTCTATCACTTTAAAAGGACATTTCGACCCATTTTATTCCAAGAGTAAATCATCTACATTACAAGTCGTTCGTATTTTAATCACTTAACGGAGAATATGAAAGCGAATTAAGGACTGAGCAGTGAAGGGTATAGATATGGAAACCTTCAGTGGACGGTGATGACTAGGGCAACTATTTCCTGGCTCATGCGTGAAAAATAATCTTCAAATATCAAGTTTGTAAAGTATCTTCCTGGTACATGTGCATGGCTGAGAAACATGGAACGGAAGACATTTAAAATATATCATTTTAAATCCACTTGTCTAAGAATTTCAAATTAAACAGAAGATTTAACAGTATTTAAAACTTTTCACGGGATTTCTCAAAAGGGTTATCGCGAGTTTTTCCTCACTCCTAGTGTTCCGTCAGAGATAGTGACCGAAAAGTCCATTTTATCGCCGAATCCTAGGCCCCTTCCTCTCCTCCACCCCTATTCCCCAGTTGGTTAAAAATTCATTCTTAGTTCTACACAAGGAAAAAGAAGAAGAAAAAAAATGCTTTTGTACATGCCATGTACCGCAAGCCATGTCTGATTCACATTTTGTAAACTATACCTTTATCATTATTAATATTATTTTCTGCGACACCTGAATGGATAAACTGAAAGGGAAAAGCTTTTTTTTTTCTGTCTACAGTAGCGACTTTTATTAGAAAGCGAAATACGGACGTACGCATAAATGATGAAGGCGAAATACGGACAAATTAGGATTTCAGGTTGTGGCGTAGCGAAGCACCCCACTTTGGGTAGTTAAACTTGCGTAAACATGCGTAAAAGCTACGTTTCACCTGCTAGGAGTAAACAGGACACAATTTCAGATATTCTAATATATACTATTTTAAAAAAACCATATGTGATGTTGTGATTTAAACTGAAGTTTCCTGATCAGACAAGGGCAAATCACCTGAAACGTTCACTTGGACATCAATTTCACGTGCTGACCTGAATTGTACTCAGCAGATGGTTCATGAGCACAGAAAAGCGACACTAGTCAAAACAGCATTTTTTATAATAATTTATAATAGGTTCACGAGAATCCCGTGAAACTTACTGAATACAAAACTCACTGACCATGTTATTGAATGCCTATAAAAGATTGACGCTCCTCGAATCAATTCATTTCAAAATTCAATGCTCAGGTATGGCTACAGAACAACGACTCATCATCATTGGACCTTTACAGACTGGACAGTCACAAAGTGTAGTGGCCAGTCAATTTATTGTGGTTAGAAGCACCATTAGTCGCCTTTGGAGACGTTTTCAAGAAGCTGGCTCAGTTGCAGATCGGCCACGCAGTGGAAGACCCATAGTCACAACTCCTGCGAAGATCGCTTCATACGGCTGCGTCACCTCATGGCAGTTGATTTGCATCTGCAGTCCAGTCAATGACAGCAGCTCGTCGAATTTCAGATCAGACGATCAGGAACCGGCTGCACGACGCTGGTCTTTGGGCTAGAAGATCCTACAGAGGTCCTGTTCTTACTGACCGGCATCGCCAGAACCGACTGCAGTGGGCGAACCAGCATCGTCAATGGACCGTTGGGAATGATTGGATAAGAGTTTGGTTTAGTGATGAATCATTCTTTCTGCTACAGCGACACGATAGACGGAGATTTTACCGCAGAATACACGAGCGCTACGCTCAGAAGTGCGTGGATGAGGCTCCTCCACATGGTGGTGGAGGTGTACTGGTGTGGGGGACGACCAACTTCATGAGAAGAAGTGACCTGGTGCAGATTGAAGGGCGCTCGAATGCCCAACGATATGTCGCTGAAATTCTTCGTCCTCACGTCCTTCCACTTCTGGCTGCACCAGGGTCGTTTTTTCACGATAATGCTCGACCTCATAGCACAACTCACCACTCATTTCCTCGCTGGCAACAACGACAAGACCATTCCATGGCCATCCACGTCATTAGACATGAACTCAGTAGAACACTTATGAGATAAACGCAACAGACAAGTCCGGCAGCGAGACGTGGCGCCAACCAATCTCTGACAGCAGTTGTTTCTTGCACTGCGGGAAGAATGGGCAGCCATCCCACAACAACAGATCCAACGGCTAATAGGATCCATGTCAAGGAGATCTCGCTCTCTGATACAGGCTATAGGAGGCCATACACCTTACTGAAACGGAGGCCTCAGTCGCACAGAATAAAAGTCCAAACCAAATTTAATGAACATCATTTCATTGTTAAAGTCTTAAAGTTTGCTCATGTCAAGACTGAAACATTAATTCCATAAAATAAAATTTTGATACAAGTTTGAAATTTGGTGGCCATTACAACTACAGTAGTGTTGCGTTTCTTTTTTTTTAACAGTATATAATATAAAACAAAAACTTTCTTGTGCACATTGACAGCAAACTCACAGGATTTATTTCAGGTTTTCCTCTATTTTTTTACGGTGAAAATGTCTGTATATTTTCATTGCAGTCATTTCTGTATCAAAAGACAGTCGATGAACTTGACCCTGTGAAGTGCAGCATCAGCTGTCTAGAAGTTGTCTGCCCATATCTTGTTGTTACTGTGTATGAATTGTCGCCCTGTCTTCACCACTCCCTCTGTATTTGTGTTATCTGCAACAACATAATACTGTTTTTATTTTTTTATTTTCTAATCTTCTTCTTCTTCTTCTTCTTTGTGAGCCATTAAGGCTTATTGCTGCAGGTAAAGTTCGCCTCCATTCCTCTCTATTCCTAATCTTCTCTCTGCATTTGGTGATGTTGTCTTTCCATCTCTGTCTTGCTCTACCCCTTGGTCTTGTTTCCCTCATCATCTTCTTTTGTCTGTTCTCTTCCATTCTTTCTAAATGCCCCAGCCAGCGTAGTCTGTTCAGTTTCAAGACAGTTGGGATTTAAATAAGCTGTTCAGTTCAGTATCTTCTGAGCTAGACTTTTAAAAAAGCATTTTAGTCACAAGTTGGGTTAATTTAAAACCATTTTAGTCATACGTTGGGTTAAAATATGAACCGTCTATCCAGTTAAATCATCAAACTATCAGTTGCACATTAACACCAAACTGTGGAGCGAATATAATACAATAATATAATATAATAAAATATAATATAATATAAAAGCTTTAGCTCTAATCTCTTAGAGGCATCCTCAGATATAAAGGCACTATTTAATTCATTTTCTACTCTATCAGTCACCAACAAAAAAAAAAAGTCGTTATCAGTTATTATCTATGATTTGTTTCTGTTCTGGACCTGGAATATATTTTGGATCATAAAGTTTGCGAAATAAGTTTTGAATGATGGCCGCGTAATCCAAAACTTTTGGGTCATGTACAGGTGTGTTAACAGAAAAATTGAACTTACTTAGCCTGCCTGAACAGAAGTTATCAGATTTTGATGATTTTGTTCCTTTAAAAAAAAAAAGCTTTTTTGAGAATTCCCTGCTTTCTCCGCACTCAGGTGTACTCCAGAACTCCCACGCACAGCGTCGTTCTTCTGATCCATGTCACTGTTCCTTGTTCTCATTTTACTTAACTGCGCGATCAGTTAAAATAGGGATATCCCCCCCCCCCCCCACCAGCACGGTTCGGATATGAACAAGACCTTGTAAATAACGCCTGTCCATACTAAATATATGTGGCACCCAATCAAGTTGGGGGGGGGAGTAAAATAGGTAAAATCCCCGTTTCCGTGCCATTAAGGCATATTGGAGAATACGGCGATGTTAGGCCCATATTGTCCATGACCTTCGGCATATGAAAGTGTGACGTGGTGAGTACCACACCTAGCCGCTTTGCCTTCCCAGATTTCTCTGGTACCCATTTTTAGAGGCTGGGTGAACCCCCTTTTTCTGTTAAACTGAAATTATAACCCACATTTTTGGTCACTAGATTAGGTTTTATAACTTATAAATATACCAGCCAGGTTTACTTGTACTTCTCTGCAGAGTGAATTTTCCTCGAAATAACGACGTTCTGAGGTAAGATAGTTAACAGATTATGGGTATTTCCGAATATCCTGCGATCAAAGATGAGAATACGGGGAGCATTATGGGACATTTGTTTTAAAACGGAGGACTTTTAGGGAGTCCCGACCGGAGTAATACGATTCCCGTGATAAATCATTAAAATACAGCACTGTACCGCATGAAACGGGACGGCTGGTTACTTTAACGTATGGTAACTCTAGCTTTACAATTCGGTTAGTTTATTGTAAGTGACCCGTGACAGTGCTAGCTTGAGACGATCTAGAAATATGTTCTAGATTTTTGTAAATTAAACTACTTCTTTCTTTCTTTCTTTCTTTCTTTCTTTCATGTTCGTTAATGTCACGCCTTCAGCCACCGCTTGAAATAATGACCTGGATTCTTGAGTGCAAGAAAGCGGGACTTTCAAATTACGACATTCCTCGCCTGTATGTGCGTTGTATTTCAAATTGTTGTTCATAATTTATTTAGCTAAGGTTAAATGATTGAAGGATTTGTTTTAAAGTGTTATTTGCTTGTTTTCGAGAGAAGCAGAATCGTAGATTTTATGTCGTATGTTTAGGTAAGGTAAGGTAAGGGTAAAGGTAAAATTCCGGCTTCCAGGCTATTAAGCCATATTGGGGATATGTTGTTGAGCCCGTATTTCCAAGACCCTTAGCACATAAAAGTGTGACGTGGTCAGTGTCACGCCTGGCCTCATTTACCTTTCCAGATTTCTCTAGTACCTATTTTTAGAGGCTGGGTCGACCCAGGGGCTTTTTTTTTTGGTGATGTGTACCAGATTAGTACACCCGGTACCACCGAATTAGTAAACCAAACGTCTACCCATTCAGCCGACCAGACCGCCGTCGTGTTTAGGTTTTTTTTACATTGTGAATTACTGTAAATGTGGAGTCGTTAAAAGACCAAATATATCCATACTACAGGAACCTAATATTGAAGAAGGCTGGTTAGTAAAGAGTATTAAAGAGAGAAAAACTTTAAATATTTTGGACACGTTAAACATTAGAGAAGACCGTCTTGGAAGGGTACATAATGGGAAAAAGAAAGAGAGGAAGACCAAGGCAAAGATGGCTGCCAAGACATCGTTGATGATCTGCAAATGGATGCATCAGCAGCAGGGTATCTTGCACACAACCGAGAAGCCTACAGGAGTGCTGTTAGGGAGGCAAAGTTCGGCAAGGGACATGCAAATGAATGAATGAATGATATGATGCTATAAGCAGACCTGGACTGTATAAAGTATTAGAGGACTTTGAATGGCCATCGTTACTATTTGAACTAATCATCACTCCATGAGGATATCCCTGAGAAAAATGATGGGGATTCCATGGACAGCCAGGATATCAAATGTGCAGTGTTTGAGACAAGCTAACAAAAAATGTAGTATAATAACGAAGATAAAGGAAAAGGCGTCATCGGTCTTGGAGTATGTAAGGAGAAGAAAGAAACGGGAAAACATTCACGTCTAAAATTGTGTACTATTTTTCGAAGGCCATAGAAAACAAGTTGAATTCTTTCCAGACTAAATGTTTACGAAGAATTAGAAAAATATTTTGGCCAAACACCATAAGAAATAACATCTTATTAGCAGAAATGCAGATGAAACCACTGACAACAATTATTGAGGAAAGACGCTGGCGATGGTTGGGACATGTGCTCCGAATGACTGACAACTCACTACCAAAAATAGCACTAAGATGGACACCACAGGGGAGCAGAAGTAAGGGTAGACCAAAAGAGACATGGAGAAGAACAACAGAAAGGATGTTGAGCAATAGAGGGCTCACCTGGGCAAGAGCAGAAAAAAAGGCAAAGGACAGGCATTTGTGGAAAACCCTTGAGGAAGCCCCATGTGCCCTGGGCACTTAAGTTCAGAGAGAGAGAGAGAGAAAGTATACAATACTATGATAAATCACGTTTACTGCGTTGTTTTTCATTTGAAAAAAAATTGTGTATACAGAAAGGGTTGCAAGGGAAAGAAACCAAGGCAATAAGAGACGAAGAAACATCGTGGAAGCAGACTTTTCAGAACTTTGAAAGCAGACTTTTCAGAACTTTGAGCAAACAGAGAGAGAAAGCCAGGGACAGCGTTGACTAGAGACAGATTGTATCTGCAGCCCCCCTCAGGACAATGGTTCTTAACCTGCTGAGGGTCCACGGAAGAATTTTTGGGAGACCAGCAGATGGATTGGTTCGATTAAAAGACAAATCGTAACGTCATCTGGGTTCTGTTTATTGCTCTATTTTTAATTAAAGCCCCACGGCTGTTCTCTGGCCAGGAAGGGGGTTCATGACATTCCCCTCTTTCCCCCCCCCCCCCAAAAAAAAAGGGTTAAGAACCATTGCTTTAAGTCCTAGAATGCGAAAGTGTTTAAAGATTTGTGTATACGACACATTCTGGAGCAGAGATGGCATGATGCCGTGGCATTGTTTTGTTTCTAATGTTTTAGCTCGGAAAGCAAAAAAATTAGTCTGAGTTATGCTACCCCTACCTTCACGAGATGTTCCTGGTCTGTTGCCTTACTTGAGTCTGGCAACTAAGGTGAGGCCAACGTGTTTGGTGGTGATTTAGCCGAGAGGCGTGGTGGTGGTGAACTGGTTAGCGTACTCGCCTGTCGTGGCGAAGTTCGGTGCTTCAGCTATGATCCATCTGTTAAATTGGAGTACCGGGGTCCTCGTAGATTTCGGGAAATGAAAGGGCGCGGGCATGAAACCGAACGTTCACATCATCGTCTGGTTCAGTGGTTCTCGAATTTTTTTCAGACTGCGGCACACTCGATAAAGAGGATTTCTGTCGCGGCACACCTGTCTTCATAGTGTTGAAACATGGTGTAGTTAATGTTATAGTATTCATTACAGTCGCGCGCCGACTTACGGCCGAATTTCAGACCGGGGTGTCCGGCCGTAAATCGATTTGGCCGTATGTTGGTCGTTATGTGGGGGGGGGGGGGGGGAGGGCGAGACACTAAATACGATTCGCCACCGTAACATATTACAAGATAAATAGACTCGTTTATGCAATGGAGTGGCATGGGAGACAGCCAGGAAGATAGCGAAAGACAGACAGAAGTGGAAAGTCCTTGCTACCAACGCCCTCTTGTTTCTTGATCGCTGACGGGGACAAGAGAGGCCTGTTTACTATCATATATATATATATATATATATATATATATATAAATATATATATATATATATATATATATATATATATATAAATATCATATATATTTGTATATATATATACACATACAAATCAGCACAGTAGTAATAAAAGTTAATCATAAAACAAATCACAGCACATTAGACAAAGAATCAGTCTGTAATAACTTTTCAGTGACATACACATATATACACCCACAAGCGTATGATGGTGGTACTCATCATATGATGGTGCAGTATGCTTGTTCATCACCTTCTCTTGTCTTCTTGTGAATTTTATAGGATATGCAAAACTGCAGGGCTTTTTTTAAAAATTAAATCACAAAATGAATCTGATTTTTCCTGTAGGACATCGGCCGTAACTCTGTGAGCTGTAAGTCGGCGCACGATTTTATAGTGTGCACTACATTGGATGTATTCACATTGTGTTACACTACGTACATTTTTTTATAATAAGACATGACAAAAATGACAAATATTACGGAGATTTTACCTTATCTTATGCAAATCCCGGCAATACTTGATGATGTCATTGCCGTTTTACCAGTGGTCGGTTGTTGAAACTTTATCTTAACATTTGCAACAGAATAAATAAATGTCGCATGAATATTATGGTGGTGACAGTTTTTATACGGATAGAAATGTGTAACAGGGGAAAGTTTGCTGTAATTTGAGTGAAAAATATACTTGTTATCATGATTTGATGGCACAGCTCTGACTCTCTTGCGGCACTTTCAGGGGAATGAATGAAGGTGTCGAGTGACTGCGAGCGACTGGCGGGAAGTTGATAGACAGACAGACAGACACTCCGAAATACACCTACACTGGTGAAATACGCCGAAACCGGCACACACCAGGGGTGGAACTTGATGGCTAGACATGTCATGCCACCTCCGCTCTAGAGGTCGGTCACGCCTGATATACACCCATAGTGGTGAATTTTGCCTAAACCGGCTCACACCAGGGGTGAATCTTGAAGGCTATGCATGTCACAGTACCTCTGCTCTAGAGGTCGGTCACGTCCCAAACACGCCCATACTGGGATAATATGCCTAAACCGGCTCAACCCAGGGGTGGAAGTCACTAGTGGCGAGGATTCGTCCTCCTGGACAAACTCCATCCTGGTCACAACTAGGAAGGGTAGCGGCCACGAAGTCGGAGACACTGGACCAGGGCAGTCTAGATAGGCAACCACCTCTCACCCGGCGGGGATGTTTGCGTATCTAATCACGCTGAGGTTTTCTGGTGAGAAAGTCCAACTCTGGACTGGATGGGCAACCACATCTAACCCAGCGGTGATACACGGGTATCCCAAAACACGTCGAGGTTTTCCGGTGAGAAAGTCCAACTCTGGCCTGGGTGGGCTACCGCCTCTCACCCAGCGGGGATGCACTGATATCCTAAACACGTCGAGGTCTTCCGGTGAGAAAGTCCAACTCTAGACTAAACTGGTGCAACGAAAACCACGGTGTCACGCAATCCGCTTCAGAGACCCACCAAGAATACAGGCTAAAGCCCTGCGATACTCTGAACCCTTGTGGTCCTCTCGTGATCTCGTGTGGTCCTAACGAGGACCACAGTAGGATCACAGTGCGGTTTTGGTGGTAGAAGCGAACGAAGAAGAAGAAGAAGACAGACAGACACTAGCAGTGTGTGTCAGTTGTACAGGCTGTTCTAATCGTGAGTATTGGGCTAAAGAAAACTCATAGACATGCATCTTATACATTAAAGTGACATTTGAAGTAAGCAAGTTCGGTAACTGATTAGAGAATAAATTGATCTCACACTGATATATGGAATCTAGTTTTCTGTGACAATTGCGTGTGTGTGCCCTATTGAGAAACTCTCTACAGGACATTGTTTGAGAAACATTATTGCGGTGTGCCAGTAGACACTGATATATTCCTCGGTGGCTTTGCACAGGGCTGCATTTACCTTTTATTTTTATTCTTCTTAAGCCTGCTTCTTTGGGTGTACGTACTCTTCTAGTTAGAAGATCCACAATAACGCACTTCCCACCAGATTTGATGCATTAGCCAGTATATTTACCACAGCATCAGCTGTCGCGAGCTTCTGTTCACTGTACGGAGGTATCTTAAAACTACTATAAACGTAGATAGACGCAGAATTTTCCTTTGTGTGTTCTTTTGGAAATGTATTTTGTAGCAAGATAACTTTAACCCTCAAATTTATTTAAATATATATTATGTATTTTCAGAACTGAGACTGCATAAATCCAGCAAGTTGTAAGTACTTAATGTGTGCTTATTTCTCGTTCTCACAACTGATAAATTCGAGGACTTTTTTTAAAAAACATACATGAACATCATCTTGATTCCTTGACATCTGGTTACTGTATGTTAAGGATATCCAGCTCTGTTTAACATAGTAAAAAAAAATTGTTTATACATTGACCTTAAACGTGTGGCCTGGACATAGCAGATTCAGAGTCGATATATTTCTGTGAGGTTCATACAGGACGTTGCTGGTCTGGAGAAAGACGACGATAAGTTTCAGTGTGCTCATGGATTAACATGCCTGTGGTGAACTACTCCGGAGGCGGTAGCTTTTACCAGCAGAGCGGCAACATGACCAGGAATATCGGTCCGGCCAACGATGACTCCACAGGTGAACAGACTCTTCCGAGGCGGGAAGCGAGGCCCGGCAGGGAGAATCGGGAGAGGGCCCTGGACTCGTATCTGGCAGAAGATGGGAACTTTCCGTCTTTCAGAAGGCAGCTCGCTAATATGGGTTTACAACTGAGGGACATTCCGGCAGATGGGTAAGTACTTTTGTTAGAAGAGAAATAAGTCATAATAATAATCATAATAATCATACAAAGTATGGACGTATTATTAGAGGTATGGTAAAGCTTCTACTCTCCATCACTCTTAAAGTTAGCACTGTTTTTTTTTTAGTTAAATAAGAGGTGGTGCTTCTATAAGCAACAAAGATATTTAAATGTTTTCAGTGACATCATCGTCTTGAAAGGGTACATAATGGAAAAAAGAAAGAGAGGAAAACCAAGGCGAAGATGGCTGCAAGACATCGTTGATGATCTGCAAATGGATGCATCAGCAGCAGGACATCTTGCTCACAACCGACAGGCCTACAGGAGTGCTGTTAGGGAGGCAAAGTTCCGCAAGGGACATGCAAATAAATGAATTAATAAGTGCCATCATCAGAGCTTTGCCAGGACAAGTTCACATGTGTTCCGATCTCGTCATTGGAGAGGGGATCTCAGCATAGATGCACGTACCTCGTAGCTATGGCGAGAATTTTTATCGCGTGGAGGGCAGCGGCGACAGAACCCACCTCTCTCGTCTTTCGGGGAAACCGCGTCGCTGTCGATTCAGCCTCAACCGCCCACAAACATGGACGACGAGATTTATATTGTTGAACAAGGAGTAAGAATCGTACTTGATTAGACTGGAATTGGCAACGTTTTGATTTTTCTTCAGCCATATCAACGATAGTCTTATTGAAGATAATCCATTGCTAGTTAACAGTGTAAACATTTTCTTAGTAGGGCGATGTAAAGTGTTTAGTAGTTTGTTGTGTTTGGCCATTTCCGTTAAAACAATGCAGAAAACTAAGACGTGGGAAAAAAGGACATTTTTATGAATTTTGTAACTGATGTTCTTGAGTCCACTTCCTTTGGATGAGAAGCTAGTTATCTACCCACTGCGCTCCTCTCCCGCTCTATTATTATATTACATGTTGTTTTTTGTGTGTCTTTAAGCCGGTTTTTTTTCGACATACTCGCCATAACAATTTTTGTTTCAATGTCATCTTTCAAAAGAATGAGAGAGAGAGAGAGAAAGAGACATTAAGTGATAAACAGGATTCTGCTTGGCCTGGCGACTGTGGAAGTAGGAGAGAGAGCAAGATGAAGATCCACTGCAGTCTTGTTTGGGAAGACAGCGTAAAGTGATAAGATAACGGGAGAGAGAGAGAGAGAGAAAATATATAGGACGAGAGAACTGCTCCGTTTTGTTCTGTTGCGATAATGTACATTTTAAAAACAAAGGTCTTAATGACATTTGAGCTGTGCATTCATTGTATGTTCATATTACAGCATGGCTTAAAGGACGACAACAACAGCAACAGCAAAAATATGTTAACATTCAAACTGCCTTTGCAAAAAAAAAAAATGCTGTTTGTTTGACTGCTGTTATTGATAATCACCAGGGTAGTGTTTAGAGTCATAAAAATCCATTTCTCATCTGATGTCGTTATTCATTTCCCTCGGGAAGCTAACAGCCAGATATGTCATTTATATGGACAGGCGGACAAGCTCCTAGTTTATTATGGTTATCATGAGGACCCCCCCCCCCGCCCCGATGGTGAGCTTCAGTGCATGGTTTTCCTTTATTCCCGTGAAACAGTGATTCCCAGAGTGAGCAGTGGTGCCCTCGTGAGGGGTGTAGGGAAGATCGGGTGGGTGTGGGGGCGGGGGGAGTGACGGAGAAATAAGCAGCATGTGGTCATTAGAACCAACTATGTGAAAAATGTTTGTTGGGGGGGGGGGCTGGTTGTGTGTGGTTGTGGAAGGCAGGGGACCAGAAGGCCGACAGAGTTTGGGAACCCACGACTGTAGAACCTAGGTCTCTCTGGCTGTTATTTGTTTTCATTGTTTCTTTGTTAGTTTCGCGTCAGGCCTTGAAAGGGGGAAGGGTGGGGGGGGGAGCTGTTCTGTACGCAGTGGAAATGTTGTCTCCTTGGCAATGAATAATGATCTTGGGAAATCGACAGTGAGTAATGGTCTTGGGTCAGTGCGAACTTATATTTGTATGTTATATGTTTACTAAGGAATTTTTAAAATATATATTGCAGCATCTTTATTGCTGTAGAACAGTGGTTCTGAGGCATTTTTCGCTGTTCTTCCCTCTTGTCTCCCAGGCAACATCCCTATCGCCCCAACAAATTTGTATTCATCATTTGGTTATCTTGCCCCCCCCCCCGCCCCCAACTCTCCTGCTGCCTTTTCTTCAGCACAGTCATTCAAATGAGGGGAGGGGTTGCGTATAAGTACCGCTAAATTTAGGAACCGCTGATGTGGAAAAACCTTTAGTGGAACCGAGGACGCTCAGTGGTGTAGAGACGACCGAGCTAGACTTTCGGCGCGTTTTTAAAGAGGGAACCAGAACCGGTCAAGAACCTGCCCCCTACCTCTTCGTGGGTGCTCATAGTAACAAGCTTGGCTAATCGGAGCAGGGCTCGTGATGGTCCTCGTTATAGTGCAGTTCTGTCGAGAGGTTTGTTTTGTTTGGCTTCAGGTCTTCAAGCTGGTCACCGGAAGGTCATTTCAGAATGGATGGGACGTGACTTTCTCAGCAATTTTCATGGCGTTGTACTGGCACGTCCAAGTGCTTCCAGGGAGTAAACTAGCAGCCACACTAGAAGCTCCACACAGGCAGATATCTCCGTTCAAACGCCACTCGCCTAGGTCCCTTCCACGCTTCTTTAAGCTCTCGCCGGTAACAGGCTGTGTAACAGTAGCCACGCGAACGAAGTAGGGATCAGTTGGATCATCATCATGGCGGAGCGTACAGAGAAGCTTGACTTTGACATTGGGACTTGACAAGAAACCTCCACTGCCATCGTCTACCCATGCAAGGCAGAGAAAATAAAACCGCTTTTTCTTTACACTGGAATTTTCAGGCATAAAGTTCGCACTGACATAAAGAGAAATGGCACGCTTGATAATTAAGTATAACCCACCAGCAGAAATACCATGGACACAGACATGCAGCACGTATTACAACCTTTGAATGTAAGTGCTACAGAAGAGTTCTTCAAATACCATGGACACGAAAAAGAAAAATATATCCATACTACAGGAACTTAATAATGAAGAAGGCTGGCTAGTAGAGGATTAAACAGAGAAAACTTAAATATTTTTTTTAGAGAAGACTGTCTTGGAAAGGTACATAATGGGAAAAAGAAAGAGAGGAAGACAAGGCGAAGATGGCTGCAAGACACCGTTGATGAAATGCAAATGGATGCATCAGCAGCAGGGCATCTTGCTCACAACCGAGAGGCCTACAGGAGTGCTGTTAGGGAGGCAAAGTTCGGCAAGGGACATGCAAATGTATGAATGAATGAACCCACCATTACTAGAACAATGGTTCCCAAACTTTTCCAGATAGTGGACTCTTAAAGCCAAGGACACTAAGCCATCTCTAACCCCCCCCCCCCCCCCCCATAATTTTACATTCCACTGCTCCTTGATGTTAAACTAAAAATCTCTCTGTGGGGGGGGGGGGGCAGACGCACACACATACACACCCACACACTCTCTCTGACAATATTTTTAAAATTTGAAGTTTAAAATCTAGACTTGCTGTGTGAACTACATTTGACCCATCGAGGACTCTTAAAGTGGAAACCGATCATTAGAGCGTGAAACTGCAGATGTATTCATCCAGTCATTTTTTTTTTGCTCCTCCCCTCGTCCGAACACTAGCTCTCGCTTGGATGATCTCCCTCTTGTGAACGAACACTCAAGCAAGCATTAGCACCCCTTTGCTGATATTTCATTTTCTTTTTTTTTTAACAACACCATATGGGGATGTTTTATACGTCTATGTAGTCTCCTAAAAACCACCATTTTATTCGCTTATATTCCCACTTCAGATTTTCCTCGTCCTTCTTGCATCACAGACATAAATACGTTTTTCTTATACACCAAAGTGTTTATGTATATAAAACGTACAAGCTTAGACGTGTAGTTGTTTACCCCGTGCCGTCCATGTTTTGAAATTCCGCACTTTACATTGTATAGAGCAGTGGTTTTGAATTTTTTTCACTTGGCAGTGCAGAGATGTATGTCGTGACACACCTGTGTTGTTAATGCTGGACTCTCGTGTAATTAAATGCACATTTATGTAGCCTTATAGATATTTGGATCACTGCTAACTAATAATGGAGATTCAATGAAGGAAATTAAAAGGAGGACATCTATCGCTCTTCAGAATGTAAAACAACTAAGGAATCTGTGGAGAGGAACAGACAGAACTACAAAAATAAGAAAAAAAAATCGAAACATATGCCTGTGAGACCTGGAGACTTAACAAAACAGCTGAGAAACACATAAATGCCTTTGAATGTAAATGCTACAGAAGAGATCTTCAGATACCATGGACACAAAAAAGAACAAATATATCCATATTACAAGAACTTAATATTGAAGAAGGCTGGCTAGTAAAGAGGATTAAACAGAGAAAACTTAAATATTTTGGACACATTAAACGTCATGATAATCTAGAGAAAACTGTCTTGGAAGGGTTCATAATGGGAAAAAGAAAGAGAGGAAGATCAAGGCGAAGATGGCTGCAAGACATCGTTGATGATCTGCAAATGGATTCATCAGCAGCAGGCCATCTTGCTCACAATCGATAGACCTATAGGAGTGCTGTTAGTGAGGCAAAGTTCCGCACAGGACATGCAAATGAATGAATGATAGAGCCTTATAAATCAGGATAGTATTATTGTTATTAGTGTTAATATTTTATTACTGTTAGCATTTTTATTATAATTATGATTCTTATCGATAAGTAGAATGTAGGTAAGAAACAATGGACAATGTAAGAACCGGTGGGAGAAGAACACTCCCACAGCATTATTATTATTGCGATAGAATTAAGCAGATACTTAGAAATACTAGGTACAGGGACGTTGAATACGGTTAGAAATACTAGGTACAGGGACGTTGAATACGGTCTAGAAGGATTTACTCATGTAAACATAGTACATTTGGATACAGACAGACACAGACTGTGTAGACAGTGGGATTACTAAATCCCCTACAGGTATCACAAACACATGATGCTGGATAAGAACTGTTTGCCCACTCGAGAAAATTGAATAGACGAATTTGACGCAACAGACTTACTGACAGGTGAGGCATATTTGCTAATCATAAGACGCAGTTTCCCCACATGAATAGTCCATCGGATCAATACAAAACAAAAGGGAGTGGACCGACTCATCCCGAAGCCCAGTCAGTATGTTGTCAATCACCTGACCAATAGAAAGATCTAAAGGTGTGTCCTGGACAACTGACTTACGATATATAAGCTAGGCATGCTGTTTTTTTTAAAGAAGAAAGCAATGACAGAGAGGAGGAAAAGGGACAGAGAAAAAAGAAGAATAGAAGGGTAGATAGAACAATGACAGATAAAACAAATGGACAAGTAGAGCAAATATATATTCAGGAGATAGAGAAGTAGTTTAGAACCAGAAGTAGTTTAGGACAGACAGAAGATGTGTTTCAAGTTAGAAAATGATTATTAATATTGGGTGAGAAAAGCAGAAGATGTGATATTTTTTGGAATTTTGTGTAAAATGCTTTCGGAGATGCCTCAATGTGATACTTGTGAGTTTCGTATGGTGGACATTAAAGGTGAACTATAATTTGATTCTGGACGAACCATCTGGATTTTAGAGTACTATGTCTGTTAATAGAAAACGAGGAAGACCTAGACTTACACGGAGAAGAGAAATTATGACAGTGCTCAGAGACAAGGGATACACATGGAAGGAAGCGGAGAATAATTCCAAGAACAGGGATGACTGGAGAGCCTTTATCCGTGACCTATGCTCTGGTGGTGGTGTACTGACGTTCTGAAATATTGAAGTGAACACACACAAAAAAGTAGTAATGCATTCATAAATTTTAAAAAGTGACAGTGGAGAAAGATAATATCGTGGCAGTCAGAACATGTTAACAGTGTTGTTTGAAAGTGCCTTAGTTGTGACGGTCACAACATGCTAACAATTCTGTGTGAAAGTGCCTTAGTTGTCGCGGCTACAGCCTAAAATATAAGTGAGAGAAAACCAACCTAATGATCATATAAAAAGAACTATAAGGACTACAGTATACTCAACGGAGAACACTTCGTCATCAACATTATGATGTATAGTATTAACCAGAGAACGCGTCAATCATTAATACATAAATCACAGCCATATATTTATAGAGTTTTATAATTCACATTGCATTAACTATATTCAAATTATATTACAACAAATTTTTTTTATAATAAGACATGAAAAATGAAACATTTCAAAGAGATTCGTAAAATTGTGTATACAACTGTTTTCTTTTCAATGTAAAATGTGAGCATATTTGGAGTCATACATCTTTTTAATTCACGGAGAAGTATTGGACAAACGCGTTCTTAGTTGATCTTAAATATTAGGCTGGTGAAGATTTTTGTAGAAATAAGCAAAGTGCGCTTAAATTTGGAGGAAAATATTTCTAGTACCACAGTTTGGTGGTAGACTTCTGACACAGCACACTTCTGACTCTCTCACAGCACACATCTGACTCTCTCACAGCACACATCTGACTCTCTCACAGCACACCTCTGACTCTCTCACAGCACACATCTGACCCTTTCACAGCACACCTCTCTCACAGCACACTCCTGACTCTCTCACTCCACATCTCTGACTCTCTCACAGCACACCTCTGACTCTCTCACAACATACCTCTCTCACTCCACATCTCTGACTCTCTCACAGCACACCTCTGACTCTCTCATTGCACACCTCTGACTTTCTCGCAGCACACCGGACTCTCTCACAGCACACATCTGACTCTCACACCACATCTTTGACTCTCATGAACCAGGTCCAACTCTTTCTCAGCACACATCTTGACTTTGTCATGACACTCACCTGACTCTCTCACAACACAGCACACCTCCGACTCTTTCATGGAGCAAGTCCGACTCTCTCACAGTACATCTATCTCACAGCACATTTTTGACTCTCTCATGAACCAGGTCCGACTATTTCACTGCACACATCTTGCCTTTGTTACAGCATATCTCTCTTTCACAGTAAGCATCTTGACTTTGTCACGGCATATCTCTCTCTCTCTCTCTTTGCTCTGTCACAGCACACCTCTCACTCTCTCACAGCACACCTCTCACACTCTCACATCACATCTCTGACTCTCCCACAGCACATCTCTGACTATATAACAGGACATATCTCACTTTACTCACGACATACCTCTGACTCTTTCATGGAACTGGCCTGAACATGACACATAACAAGGCACATGACTCTCTTACATTGACTTTCTTGCGACACACTGCTGACTCTATCTCGGGACGACACATAACAAGGCACATGACTCTCTTACATTGACTTTCTTGCGACACACTGCTGACTCTATCTCGGGACAAGTCTTAACTCTAGCGGCACAACGTATGGAAACAATGATATAAAAAAAAGTATATGGAGCAGAGAATACTTTAACCCCTTGGTGATTATATGATTTCATTAACGCTCTGTTCCCCATGGCTGATCTTATTGATAATGTAATTCTTCTATTACAAGCAACTGCCTTGCAATATTTGTCCCCATTAAAAATATGTTCTGCTAAAGAAAAAATTATATCTTCTTTATTGTTGCAGCAATTCATTTCAAATTTCGAATAAAAAGCACTTTTGTACGGACACGCGTATTGTTGAGAATGAACAAGCAGCACGGCACGATGGTTAATGCAGTAAAGAAATTTGTGTTGAGTTCTATATACAAGTCTTCTTCTTCTTCTTCTTCGTTCACTTCTACCACCAAAAACCGCACTGTGATCCTACTGAATTCACGCCTGTGGTCCTCGTTAGGTCCCGTGGTCCCCTGTGTAGTCCAAAATAGACCACACGAGATCCATGAAAGGACCACAAGGGGTTCAGAGTATCATAGTGCTTTAGCCTGTATTCTTGGTGGGTCTCTGAAGCGGGATTGCGTGACACCGTGGTTTTCATTGCACCAGTTTAGTCTAGGGTTGGACTTTCTCACCGGAAGACCTCGACGTGTTTAGGATATCAGTGCATCCCCGCTGGGTGAGAGGCGGTAGCCCACCCAGGCCAGAGTTGGACTTTCTCACCGGAAAACCTCGACGTGTTTTGAGATACCCGTGTATCACCGCCGGGTGAGAGGTGGTTGCCCATCCAGTCCAGTGTTGGACTTTCTCACCGGAAAACCTCAGCGTGATTAGGATACGCAGACATCCCCGCCGGGTGAGAGGTGGTTGCCTATCTAGACTTCCCTGGTCCAGTGTCTCCGACTTCAGCATTTTGCGGTCGTGGCCGCTACCCTTCCTAGTTGTGACCAGGATGGAGCTTTTGTCCAGGAGGACGAATCCTCGCCACTAGTGACTTCTACCCCTGGGTTGAGCCGGTTTAGGCATTTCCCAGTATGGGTGTGTTTGGGACGGGACCGACCTCTAGAGAAGAGGTACTGTGACATGCATAGCCGTCAAGATTCACCCCTGGTATGAGCCGGTTTAGGCAAAATTCACCAGTATGGGTGTTTATCAGGCGTTACCGACCTCTAGAGCGGAGGTGGCATGACATGTCTAGCCATCGAGTTCCACCCCTGGTGTGTGCCGGTTTAGGCATATTTCACCAGTGTAGGTGTATTTCGGACGTGGCCGGCCTCTAGAGCAGAGGTGCCGTGGTATAGCTCTCGTAGCGATACTACTGGACATACCAGTTAAACTTCACTTTCCACCACCTTTTCCCATCGGAGCCGCACAGCAACCTTTATTTCTTTTCCGCATTTACTTCCTTAACCGGGAGGAGCTTCACTCCATGCGCGGCATTTGAAGAGTCAAGCCAGCAGTGTCTTAACCTCTGGGACAAGCCGGTTCATGCATTTCACCCGATATGACTGCACTCAGGACGTGGCCGACCTACAGACCAGAGGTGCCGTGATTTGACTGTTTGCTTCGCTTTATCCTTTCTACCACCTCTTCCGCAGTGATGCTGCGCGGCAACCTCATTTGCAAATTTCTTCATTGGCCGGGAGGAGCACCGCTCCACGCACGGCAGCTGAAGATCTCGCCAACAGCGTGTATTAGCTCTAGAATTGCCACAGTTATCCAAGTAGCATCGTGTCATCTAAGGAACCTCGACTGATTTAATGAGCCATTCGCGGTTTCACCGTGAGACAGTGCGAACTTAGACATGCATGGCTTAATCTTTGAGACAAGCATATGACTACTGGCAGGATCAACCAGATAGCTTTCTTCACCGAACCTTTGTCGGATATCTGCCGACAGACCGACGTGGGGCAAGGGAGACAGCGCTCTGCTCAGAGCGGATCCCTTTCGACCCCGGCGGCGTTTCATTTCCTTTAACCGGCGGGGGCGGCTCTCTCTGCTCTAACGAGCGGAAAAGAAAGCCTGGCCACCCACAAACAACACACGTTACATACTGCAGACCCGATACTCTTTGCGAGAGATGGGCCAATTTCGAGACCATCGGTCGACAAAACCGTACTACATCGTTATCACGAACCTGGCTGACTAGCCGTTTACATGCATCGCTCGACGGACAAACCACTTGCTTCTGCATCGAAACACCTTAACTCTCGCCGTCCGGGAAGGGAGCGAAAGCCTGTCTCCCCACGCACGGAACTCGAGAGCGCTTTTTCGCCAAAAGAAAGAATATATACAAGTAAATACATGCTTTCTTCTTCTGACTGTACTGGCTTGTTGCCGAAATATGAAAAACCTTTTGAGAAAAAGCCTTTATTTCATTCACATAGCTCTGAGTTTCATTTAAACTGCTGATCTTTGTTTAGCGCTCTGGAGTTATGGGTGCCAAGAGTTAGCAGTCTACCTACTTGGTGTTTCCAGTTTGCCTGCCATGTGTTGCACTACACGCAGTAAACATAGGTAGACCCCCCCCCCCCCAACTACTTTCATTCTGTGAATAGGCAAGCAAAACATGCCTTAAAAATGACAGGTTTTTTATAGCTCAAAAAGGAGCATAAAGTTAAAAAAAGGGCATGTTAATTAATAAAGAAAAGGTGTCTTTATTCAGTCAGCCAAAAGGTTGGTTTATGAAACGAAAAAGAAAACGCAGTCATTTCGTGAACGAATGGAAGAAGGGGGGGGGGAAGATTTGGCAGCTCAGACCTGTCAAGACATTCTGCATCTTGACCTCACAACTGTCACGTGGTTGAACGTCATGAACAGCAGTTTTATACAACACAGAGACAGAATTAAAGGGCACCACTTACATGTCCGTCCTCCACCTATCTACATGTTCAGCACTGTAATGGCTCTTGTCATGCCAGGAGGCGGGTGTTTGTGAGAGTTGTCGAACGTCCTTATACCGAGCTGTTTCTCTAATGGCCTGTTTGAATAGCATAATCGGTCACATTAGCAGCACACCATATTTGTGGTGGATGGTTTAGTCTCCACTCCCGGCATGGCGAACCCTTGGCACACGATTAAAAAAAAAAGCATGCAAAGCATTTGTTTTGTGTGTGCCGATTTTCCCTGCTGATAGAAGTTCCTCTCATAGACGCCTGGCGGAATTCTTGGTGTCTCAAGTTTAATCTACCTCACGGCCCACTTCCCTGTAGAAGTTCGCAATATAGTGTTTGCTTGTGGATGAGGTTCTGCTGCACTTTTTGGCTATTACTCCGACCATTTTTAGTTTCTTTGTTGGACTTCATGGATATTCATTACGTTGGGAAGGTAGCAAAGGTTGTCTCTTTTTTTTTTTTTTTTTGGAATTGAATGTAAAGTTTTCAGGTCCCTATAAAGCTGGCAAATTTTTTTGCAGAACGAGGCACCAAAATAAAGAGGGTATCTCTGACAGAGTCAGAAACAGTTTTTTTTTTTTGTTGTCGTTCGCTCAGACATGGACACCAATATCTCTCTCAAATGCGGGCAATCCGTCTGAGGTTTTCGACATCACCGTAGAGCCTTTTCTTGTATGGGGGCTGGGTTCTGGCCAGGCCCATTTTGCCTGAGTGGGTGATTTAAGCTGGCAACTCTGGAGTATGTGATGTGGAGTCTGTTGCTCTTTAGCTGCAGGTACATGGGTCTGTCGGTCCAGTTTTCAGCTTCAGGCATAGTGTCTCAGTCTGTAGTGTCCTGTTCTCGGTCGGTGGATTATCGCTTGGTCATTTCTTGAGACTTTATACGAGGGGTGATTGATAAGTTCTCGGCATAAGGTACAACGGATTATTTCTGGACAACTTTTTGGGGTTATTTCTCAGCATAGTCTCCTTGCAAGTTTACGCACTTAGCCCAGCGATCCTAGAGCATACGGATCCCTTCTTTGTAAAAGTCGGCATCTTGTGCCAGTATAAAGTGGTCTACAGCATGAATGGCATCATCATCTGAAGCAAATTTGCGACCACTGAGCTCCTTTTTCAGTTTGGCAAAGAGGTAATAGTCCGAAGGGGCCAAATCTGGGGAATAAGGAGGATGTTCAAAAAGCTGGAAGCCTCATTCATGAATGGCAGCCATTGCCACCGCCGACTTGTGAACTTGAGCATTGTCTTGATGAAAGATGATTCCTCTCGTCAATTTCCCTCGACGCTTTTCCTTCAATTTGACCCGCAGTTGCTTCACAATATTAGCGCAATAGGACCCAGTGACCATTCTGCCTTTTTGAAGATAGTCTACCAATAGCACACCTTCTGAATCCCAAAAGATGGAAGCCATCACTTTGCCTGCAGATAGAACCACCCTTGCTTTCTTTGGAGGTGGAGATCCATGATGTTTCCACTTTTGTGACTGTTCTTTGGTTTCTGGTTGAAAATGATGAACCCAAGTCTCATACTCTACACTGTCCTCATGGATCTCCTTCAATGATAAGCCCTTGATGCAGAGGTAGTGAATGACTGTTCGATGAGAAATTTTATCCATTTTCTCATTTTCTGCCACCCCTTACCACTTTAATAGCCTGTAAAAAAATTGGTTACAGTTAATTTCTTGAAACTTGGTGTTTAATCTTACATTAACCTGATCTACAAATGCACCTAATATCAACTGTATGTTTCAAGTATTTGTACCTTATTCCGCGAACTTACCCTCGTACTTTTAGTTAGAACTACAGTAATTCATAGAGACAAACAAATATACCTGAAAGATCCCAATAAGAACACAACAAGCGAATTTTTTTAGGCCCCAAACAAAGCGTGACAGACTAAGAGCCCATGTGTATACACTGGAGGCCTCACCCAGTGGGTGCCAAAATATGCCACAGACTTTAGAAAACACGCTGCAGATCTTGTTCTTTACATAGATTTAAGGTCCCAAACATGACCGCAGGGAAAAAGGCTTGGGGCACACATAAAGAACTCATGGTGACAATTAGATTCACGGCGGCGACATGACTTCTTGTTTAGACGTCAGAGTATGTGAAAATAAGCACAGAGAAAGATCTGTATGACTCTACGAAGCTCGCAGGGTATAGAAATGAGACCCCGTTTGTTATCAGCGTTGATGTTTTCGTTTTATGTCCAGTTTTATAGTTGGCGGGATGTAGTGGCTGCCCTTTCCGGTTCCGGCGTTGATTTCGTTATGTAGGCTACTACAGAGAAGATGGTCATACGTTTAGACTAGAATTAAGTTGTATATTTGCACTGGTATACGTTTAACAACACTATGCTACAATATGCAGACTGTCCAGTTAGTTTCTCATTTACTCATGCAGGTGGACCCTGTTTTAACAGAATCTTTTGAAGCCATGCTACAACATAAAGGAATGTAAGAATTGTAGAATGTAGGCCGTACTTAAGAATACAAGGGGTATAGTAATCGTAGTTGCAGTTATGGCCTGTCTGTGACGTTAGTCAAGTTACTTAGGTTTAAAACCAAAAAAAAAAAAAAAATTCCACGTAACCATGTAGGGGGCTTTGATGTTGACGCCCACAACTTATTACATCTGTGGGCACGTGACTTATTAGATATGTGGGCACACGAAAGCGTGACGTAGTCAGTGGCTGAGGGTCACCTTCCCTGCGGCATTTCCTTCCCTATTCCCAGAGGTGCCAGGTACCCAGCTTTTATTTGTTAAACTAAGGGTTTTTACCAGCCCCAGTGTCGAGACACTAGTAGCAGATCAACTAACTGCTTCGTTACTCAGGCGCTCAGTTTTTTATGTTAGGAAAACATTCACTGTTTATAAAACATTTGTTTTTGCTTTAATAACTATCTTCTTCTCTTCTCATGCATTCGCCAATAACAGTTAACATCCGGGCTCTTTTCCTCTCTTATCCTGTTTTTCAAGATTCTAAGCGGTTCCCAAGCTCTGGTTTGCTGGCCATTGGAGGAAAAGGGGGGGGGGGGGGGGAAGAGTCATGTGGAAATCAGCGGGGCAAGCATAGCTGACGTTGAATACTAGAAATTTGTGAAGTATTTGAAATAAAAGCAGGTTGCAGGAGAGTAAGAAGCTGGGAGAAGTGGGGAAAAATTGTGGGGGACTACTTTATTATTTTCACGCCCAGAAAAAAAAGCAGGGAAACCGCTGTTTTAGACAGACCTTCTTTTTTTTTTCACTCCTAAACAGGAGTTAAGAGTTTTCTTACAAAGGCGGCTCAGTCCAAAAGAACAGACTTCATTGTTGAGTAAACCCGGGAAAAGAAATTCCGTCAGGAAGTTGTCAGTTCATTAACTTTGCTCCGCCCACGAGCCATTTAGATGGCTTCGTTAAAGAATTGCGAAGGGAAATAACTTTCTAAACAATTCAAGTTTTGTTTGGGGATTCAGTTTTTAAATTACACTATAGGCTAAATATAGGCGTCGTGTTATTTCCCAGAATTGAATGATGTGGTTTTCAGAAAGATTTTGTTTTGTCTTATGTATTTTTTTTTTTTAGGAAAAGAAATAAAGTACCTTTTTGCAAATATCACTTAGCAAGTTAGTATGTGAAGAGGGTAAAAAAAAAAAAAATTAATATGAGCGAAATACATAAAAGGGAAATAATGTTGAAAATAAATTGGACTGTACCAGGCTTTCTCATAATGAAAATGTCATGACTGGTCAGATGGCTTCTCTTGGTGGAGAGTGAGTGCCTACACCAAAGGAAACTCAAACATTTTAACAGTTCACAAAACTCATTTATTAATCAAAGATTCTGCTTTCAGCAGCTACCTAGCATTTAACGCTGCAGAGATTCCCAAGGCGGAACTTTTGTACGGAACCAGGAAGCGGTCTTTTGATCTCTGATAAAATCTTGACACCGAAAGCTAGTGTAGTTTAAATTCCCTAGTATTACCTCATGTGGGTTGATCAGAATTTAAACAGATAATTTGACTGACCAGATTCTAAAACCGGAGCAGTGAAATGTAGCTGGTGGCAGTATGTGTCAGTTTTATATACCGACGGGCAAAGAATAAACAAAACTTGCAAAACTGAACAGCAGCTAAGAAAAACCTCTCCCAGACAGATCAGTCAAGACATCTCAGTTTACAGATCAGTCAAGACATCTCAGTTTACAGATCAGTCAGGACATCTCAGTTTACAGATCAGTCAAGACATCTCAGTTTACGACTGCTAAGTTTTGACTTGGAATCAGTGCATGAACGTCATGGATTAATAACGTCTTGTGAAAAATGAGTTTGAATATAATTGATTATTTATAAGGATAATCTTGATGTCTCACAAGTCTCTGTCTCCGCCTATTGCTGTGTGGCAGAATGAGTGAAATTCAAACAGTTGATATATACATACAGTAATGTCAGCTTTGAAATAAGAGCAGTGAACAATAAAGTTTCATGAACAATAATTTCAACAGCAAAAAAAAAAAAAAAATCTTCTATATTTAGAAAATAGGGGAGTGAAGTTTGTCTTAGCTAGGGCTCCACTAGGGATTTCAGAAATCATGATTAAACGAGAAGTCTGTACAAGTTCCCCGAGAGATCGTGGCCAACCGAGAAGTCTGTACGAGTTCCCTGAGACATCGTGGCTAAACGAGAATTCTGTACAAGTTCCTCGAGAGATCGTGGCTAAACGGGAAGTCTGTACAAGTTCCCCGAGAGATCTTGGCCAAACGAGAAACCTGTATGGGGTTCTCGAGAGATAGTGGCCGCGTGAGCTGATATCTGGGGAAATCGTCGCCAAACATGAAATAAGCGTCCTTTTTTTCGTAATGAATAAGAGTGAACAGGAACTTTGCCTTCCTGACAGCTCTCTTGTAGGCCTCTCGGTTGAAAGCAAGATGCCTGGCTGTTGATGCCATAGTATCAGGATATAAAACGGGGCGTAAGACAGCGGTGCGTATTGTCACTTGATCTATTCACATTATACAGTGAAAACATAAGCGGCATTAACCATGTGAAAGGAATGAAAATAGCAGGCCATAATATTAATAACCTGAGATAGGTGAATGACACGGTTCTATTAGCAAAATGAAAGCAGTTTGCAGAAACTTATAAAACAGATTATTAAAGGGAGCAGTAAAAGAGGCACAGATCTAAACAGCAACAAGACAAAAACGGTGGTAATATGGAAAAGAATAAACATACTAAAGTGCATCATTCTTTCAAACGGGAAGACACACACACGCACACACAAGTAAACAAATTCATTTACCTTGGAACAGCTATAACAGCTGATGGCAAGTGCACGAGTGAAACAGATCACGAATAGGTAAGGCAAATGCAGCTTTTTTTTTTCGTGATTTTAAGAAAATACTAACAAATAAAAAGATGGCCCTAAAAGTGGGAAAAATAGTATTACAGTGGTATTTAGAGCCAATATCGCTATGTGGTTGTGAAACTTGAAGTCATCAAATAGGTGGCAAGAAAAAACCTCCAAAAACTGAAAGCAGCAGAGATATGATTGTTTAGAAAGATACAAAAAATACCTTGGACAGACAGAAAAAACAAAGAAGTTCTTCAGAGAAGCTTCAGAATAACGAAAACTAGTTTAAATGGTAAGAAAAAAAAAGACAGTCAAAATTTCTTAGACATGTCTTGAGAAGACAGAAGTTCGAGGACCTAGTAAGACTGAAAAACTCGGAGAAAAACGGAAGAGAGGAAGGCCAAGAAGAAAACATCTCTTTTGACTGACCAAGTGGCAGGGAAAAAGAAAAGCATTTGAATTAATCGGAAAAAACTAAGGACCGCACAAGATGGAGAAGCATGGTCGCCAACGCTATCCGGAACGCCATATAATAATAAAGTTTTCTTGTATGTTTATATATTATATGTATATAATCGCGTTAGAGCATTGACAGTGGATGTTCCCCAATCTTGTTTACTTTTACACATTTCTCTCTTTCCCTCTCTCTCTCTCTCTCTCTCTCTCTTTTTCTCTCGTGACTAAACATAGTTTAAAGTCTTAGTTTAATTCCCCCCCCCCCAGATGTTTAAGACACACAGAGGAAACAGCAAGGGGGGAGGGGAGTGGGAAGGCCAGAAAACATTTGACACTATTCCTACAATTCGTTGAAGTAAAATGGGGACACTGAAATTAATTATTGTCGTGAGGTGCTTATTTGTTATGAAGAATTAATTTAATTTGTTATAAAGATAACTTAAATTTTCTTACAAAGGTAATTTATCATCCCCCCCCCCCCCCCCCCCCCCCCCCCCGACACAGCGGCTAGCGGGTGCGAAAGTTCTAGATGTGGAACAGAATTTAGATTTGTGATTTTACCTCAGGTTTCACATGCCGCGCTGTGTGTGGCGCAAGAGCCCTGCTAGACGGCCTGTGTGAGTCATTCAAGTCGTCCAATCTGTGCTTCGTCCTTGGGTCAAGATTGTAAAGCGCCGGCTCCCATTTAAGCAACGAGGCAGCCACGAAGGAATGTCGTTTCCATATTATGGGCAGGTTTAGAATAGCGTGCGAACGTCATGCTAGAAAATGAAGAGAGAAAATGTTGAGAGTTGCGGTGCCTTTCTTTGATCGAGTTAGCCGTGGAATAAAAGGACGGAGTGTTAGATTCAGCCGAGGGATGAGGTTTTGGAATTTTAACTCTTACGTTACCACAACAAAAAATTCTAAGATCACGCAAAGAGCTTTACAGTAAACACATCCGCTGGGAGTTTTTTTTTAAACAGTCGGATGACGCGAAACCTCTATTTCGCTTAAATTATAGTTCAAAATTTGAAGTAGATTATAGTTTAAAATTTGAAATAAATTATAGTTTAAAATTTGAGATAAATTATAGTTTAAAATTTGAATCGCTTTAAAAAACGAAAAAGAAATAAAACCGTATAGATAAAGTTATTTTATTTGTATTCTTTTCTTTTTCTGTTACAAAGTCATCTACATGCCTCATAACAGGAACAATAAAAAGACTAAAGACACAGTATAAGCTTCTGTTATTCTTCATCGGTTATAGTTATAATGTATTCGCAATAATTTCTTTTATCATTCTTCATGAGAGCTTCAGTTGATCCTTCCACCTTGGCGTTGCAGTCAGTCGTTGTAGGTGCGATGTACGAGCTCTTAAAGGTGATCTTCTTGCGTGGCGACATTTAATAGAAGATTTGCTGCAGTGGTTTTAAGCTCACGTCTCATATCAGAACTAAGAAGCAGATTTCTCGGCATTCTGTGCCACTAATGGGAGTACGTTAATCTCTACCCCGGTGGTATTTCAAAAAAATTTGTTTCCATTTTCCCGTCATTTTTCGACAGGTTACAACTAGGAACATCATATTAATATTTTTTTAAAAATTCTATTTCAGATAAAGTTACAGTAACTTTTCGAGGCAAAGAACCAAGGCAGCTATTTGGAAGACCGTGTTTTACTGTAAAGCTAAACAGAACATCCGCATCAATTTTCTGTTTTGCCCCCCCCCCCCTCCCCAATTGAGCATAAGGCATCAGTAAAGGTGCTGAAGCCAATCCTGTCTTGAGCATTATCTTTCCCGCTTTCATGTTAGTTCTTCCTTTGTTGTTCGTCTCCATGTCCCCAGTAGCCTGCCCCTCTTTTTTTTTCCTTGAGGAAAACATAACAGACTATAATTTTCAAGCTTCGAACTGTAGATCTCAGGCTTCTGTACACAAAATGAAGGTAGCCAAAAAACCAATCTCAGCACCTGTCAAGATGATCTGCACCATTATTCCCGCTAAAGTCTTGCAATTTGTGTGCAAAATTTGCGGCATTTTGACAAACATATTCTCTTTTTTTTTAATTGTGCTAAAATATACGCTGTTAAAATACAAGGTATAATGTGAAGGCCTCAGAGGGGAAAAATGCTAAAGTACAAAGAAATCAGGAAAACAAACTCATACAGCGCTATTATATTTTTCTTTAATGTTACCGAGCGTAACGTCATAAAATGGATTTTAAAAATAGCATTTTTTTGCGAGGCATATAAAATGTCATAGGCAGCATAATTGTTTTTTGTTTCTGTAGGTGTAGCCGCGCTGCCGCGCAGTTTAGAGAAAGGATTGGTCTCCAGACGCGTGCAGACCACTTACACAGAGACTTAGGAGGCAAAACTTGGCCTCACGAAAAGAACGTGAATGGAAAAAACTACAGGGCACACATAATTACTCTTTCTGACCATGGGATTAATGTGGGCAACCAATCCTCCTGGCCTGTATGGCTGCGCATAGGAAACTGAACGAAGAAGATGAAGAGTCTGTTATTCGAAACACCGCGTGAGGTCTTGGATCAGCTTTTGTTTTTCTTGGCGCAGATACTCGTTTTTTTAAAAATATTTTTATCTAAGCTCCAAATAGAAACAAGAATGATCTATCCAATTCTATCATCTGAAGATATCCACGTTGTTATATGTATCTCTTTGTGTGGAAATATTGTGCCTCCAATGACCATGCCCTCTGTTAGACATATTTCAATTAATCGTTCTCCGTTCTGATTAACCATGTCAGTTCCTTCTTTCCCCATTACTTTTTCAACGTCGGTGTTATCTTTCCCTACCTTAGCGTTGAAGTCCTCCATAGCAATTAGGATGTCGTGTTTAGGGACTTTGTTGATGATTTGTTGTAATTGGTGATAGAAATCGTCTTTCACCTCATCATCTTCTTCGTTCATTGGTGCATAGCACTTTTAACAAAGATTATTTGATTTTCTATTATTGTTCAAGAAGATGTTCTTTGTACTATCATATTGTTCAAGCAGTTTCTCTTTCCTCATCACATCACACATCGAGATTTCACAACATTACATCATTCGCAGAGAAGTCCGATGAAAAGTTCACTGAATAACTTTCATTTTGATAAATATGATCCAGACATATAATGGATAACGTCACTTGGCATACATTTCGTTGTTTTCATCTTTGTAGTATATAATCTCAAAATATCACAATATCATACTTCTCGTATTCTAAAAGCAGTATTTAAGCAGCGTTCTCTGCTTCACAATATTCAATACTTCGTACTTTAATACAAAAGCTCGTGGTAAAAATTACTGCACGATCTCTTGCTACACTAGTTCAGTCTAACACTATGTCTCTATCTCTACATCTCTCTTGCTGAATCCTTCTCTCTCTACCTGCAGCTGAGTCCTAATCTGTCTACCTGCAGCTACCTGCACCTCCCCCTGCCTCCTGAATCCTCCTTTTTCCTTTCAGCCCTCTTCCCTGCCTTATATTCGTCAGTTCCAACCGGCCGCAACTAGCGTCTTCGTGTTAGTCGCTTTCATCTCCGTCGGTCCAATTGTTACCTCCAATTAAACAAGTCCCCCATCTCTTTCATGTTATCTGCTTCGGGACCTAGTCCGTTCTCTGTTCAGTCGTTTGATCTACTGGTCAATTGTTCCCCCTAGGCTACTGCATGTGTGCGTGAAGTCGCAATGTTAGTACTGGACCATTTTTACGATCTATCGGCGTACCCATGTCGATTCGGTTTACCTTTGATCAGGTCTTTGAAGTACCGAGTATCCGTTCTTCGTCCTTCTAACTATCCCTTCTCTGTCGCCGTTTGATCTACTATCCTGCCCCCCCCCCATACCTTCTTAACTATATTCCTGATCATGTCACTAATAATAATAATAATAACTATAATCATTACTTACAAGGCTATGCTACACACTGTATTATTGTCATTCTTCCGTGTCTTAGGTTGTATCATGCTCTTATTATACGACTGTTCACTGATTCCCATTCTACAAGGCTCTTTGCAGCTACATATGACATAATAATACCTACCCCCTCTCGATGTTTACCGTCGTCTCTGCCTGAATGTATTATTAACTTACCGTTTTCTGCCGATCTTTTACAACCTTCTGGCCATCGCATTTCACTGATGCCCAGTACGTCTAGGTGGTATCTCTCCATTTCTTTGATGACCTGAGTTGTTTTTGTTGGTGCTGCCATCGTTCTTATATTCCAGAATCCATTCTTTGTCACATGTTTGGGGCCGACGAATGAGCTCTTCGGAGTTGGCATCCCTGATGCTCGGTTGGTTTCTCTGAGAGTTTCCGTAACGATATCTTTTTTTTTTTTTTGCTTATCTGGAGTCGCCTGTAGATAGGTCCCGGATAAGGTTGTTAGCCATATACCCACCTCTCAGTACAGAATATGTGACAGATCAAGCGGAATTCCGCTGATTTCTGCATGCCGGCGATAACGTTAAAAAAATACGTCCGCCGTCTTGCACGTCACACCGGAAGCATTACATTTGTATTAGGAAGCAATACAGAACATCTCTGATGTAAGGGCTTATAGGGGTGCAGATGTTAAGAGTGATCTCAACCTATGTATATGGAAAATAAAACTGAAACTGAAAAACCAACACAAGAAATCAGTACACAGAAAGATAAACTGCCACAGTCTACAAGAAGAGAATACTAACAGTAATTTCAATCAGGAACTTGCCAATCATTCCACAGCACTCATTGAAGTGGAGGAGATAGGTATAGATGAATTATGGAATTCTTACAGCACAGCCATAATCACAGCAGCAAAAGCAAGAGATGGACTAAAAAAAAACAAATAGAAAAGCATGGATATCAGAAAACACATGGAAGTATATACATGAAAGACGACCAACCAAGTTAGACATGTTGAATGTAAAAACAGATCTTGGAAAAGATCTGGCGAAAGCAACATACAAAGAAATAGACAACAAAGTAAAAAGTTCAGCTAGAAGAGATAAAAGAGAATACATAGACAATATGGCGAAAGAGACAGAGAAAGCAGCAAAAACAGGAGATAGCAAAACTTTATATAACATACAAAAGAGGTTAACAGGTACTATTAAATCTAAAGAAAGACCAATCCTTAGCAAAACTGGAACCCTATTAACATGAAGTAAAGACCAGAAGCAAAGATGGGCTGAACACTTCCCAGAAATACTTAATCGACCACACTCAAAAGAATTGTTAAACCTTGAAACCGACTTATCAGCCCCACAACTAAATGTCAACCTAGATGAAATTACATTGCATGAAACTGAAACAGCAGTGGATTTAATGGCAAACAACAAAGCTGCAGGTGAAGATGAAATAACACCCGAAATGTTAAAAGCTATCAATAGTGACAACATGAGACAACTACAGAGAATGTTTAATAAGATTTGGAAAGAAGAAAAGGTCCCTTCTAAATGGAAAAAAAGGAATCATTGTTAAAATAGCAACAACAAAAAATAAGGCAAGCTTAGTGGATGTAACAATTGGAGAGGAGTAACCTTAATATCAATTGTGTTAAAAGTATTTTGCATGTTCATTTTGAATAGACTTAAAGATATAGTGGATATCGCAATGAGAGAAGAACAAGCAGGATTTCAAAAGGGAAGAAGCTGTCTCGACCAGATCTTTACTCTAAGAATAATACTTGAAGAACATATTGAAAAGCAGAAACCGTTAATACTGAACTTCATAGACTTTGAAAAGGCATATAATAGCATAAATGGAGATTCATTGTGGAGAATTTTAAGTCTGTATGGAATATCATCTAAAATTGTCAACATATTAAGGACTTCTACAACGGATATGTTTGTGCAGTCAAAACAGAAGAAGGAATGAGTGAATGGTTCCAGATTGAAACAGGCGTGAAACAAGGATGTATACTACCTCCTTTGCTTTTGGGAATTGCAATAGACTTCATAATGAAAAAATGCTGCACAGGTAACACAGGTATTGAGTGGGTACATAGGACCCAACTAGAAGATCTTGATTTTGCTGATGACATAACTCTTATTAGTAACAATGTGAATTCCATGCAATAAAAAACAGATATCATGTCTTCACTGGCTAGCAAAATAGGACTTGAAATTAACTAGAACAAAACAGAAATAATGAAACTTTCCATTAATCAAAATGGAAAAATACACGTAGAAGGGACAGATATTGAAGAAGTCAATCAATTTGCATATCTTGGCAGCTACATAGACCAGGATGGTGACACTAGAAAGGAAATTAGAATTAGAATTGCAAAAGCAGCATTAATCTTCAAGAATCTTGAGAACATATGGAATTCAAAAGTTATAAGCACAAAAAACAAGTTAAGACTATTCAGTTCAAATGTAATATCCACCCTCTTTTATGCATGCGAAAACTGGAAAACAACTAAAGAAATAGAAAAGAAATTAGACTGTTTTGAAAACAAATGCCTAAGGAAAATACTCGTCATCAAGTGGAACGAATTCAAGAACAATGCAGAGATAAAATAGATGACTGAACAGCAACCAGTCTCATGGGTGATCAGGAAAAGGAGATGGACATATGTTGGTCACGTGATGAGAAGAAACAGTCAGAGAATCCCAAAACAAGCTATCAAGTGGAACACAACAGGCCAAAGAAAAAGAGGTCGACCACGTGAAACTCTAAAGAGGACATTGTTAAGAGAGGCCAAATTAGTAGGCATAAAATCCCTTGATGAGGTTGAAAGGCCCGGCGAAGACAGGAAATATTGGCGAACTGCCTTGTGAGCCCTATGTGACGTTTAACTGCACGGCAAGGATATAAGAAGATATAAGAAGAAAAAATAGAAACGGTGTACAATTTAATATCCCAGTCGTGGATTCTTAATAACATATAACATTACATGTTGACAGTTATGTTAACGCCTCCTTGTTCACAACATAGAAGTTCATGAAACGCTATATTATTGCCACATTTACTTATTCGGAGGGTACTGGTACGAGAACGTGTTACATGCACGAGTGTATATGTTTTGTATTTAAAAGAAATATTTGCATATAATTGTTGGGGAATGGGTGATCGGCGGCAGACGCTCAAACGCTGGGGTTGGCGGACAAAAGTTAGACAAGACCTGGTTTGAACCACTCTGAAAGAGTTCCCATGGGATAATCTGTGTTACATAAGCCAGGAGTGCAAGGGTCATTATATTCAGCATAGTAGAAAGTGTTTACTGGGAAGACTGTTATTGCGACAGGATAAAAATACATTCTTGTGTAAGCGCATGAACACACCAGAAAAGGAAAGCCGTGACATTCATTTACCGTCAGTCCAGAAAAGATGGGAAAACCATGACCTTAAGTTACCGTCACTCCAGAAAAAGAAGGGAAAACCATGAAGTCAGTTACCGTCACTCTAGAAAAAGAAGGGAAAACCATGACATCAGTTACCGTCACTCTAGAAAAAAGAAGGGAAAACCATGACCTTCAGGTACCGTCACCCCAGAAAAAGAAGGGAAAACCATGACTTTCAGTTAACGTCATTCCAGAAAAAGGAGGGAAACTATACTTTCAGTTACAATCACTCCAGAAAAAAAACCCAAATCTTCTTCTTCTTCATTGTTCGCTTCTACCGCCAAGACAGCCCTGTGATCCTACTGAATTTACGCCTGTGGTCCTCGTTAAGTCCCGTGGTCCCCCCCCCCCCCGAAAGGACCACACGAGATCCCCAAGAGGACCACAAGAGGTTCAGAGTATCGCAGGGCTTTAGCCTGTATTCTTGGTGGGTCTCAGAAGCGGGATTGCATGACACCGTGGTTTTCGTTGCACCAGTTTAGTCTAGAGTTGGACTTTCTCACCTGAAGACCACGACGTGTTTTGGATATCAGTATATCCCCGCTGGGTGAGAGGTGGTAGCCCACCCAGGCCAGAGTTGGACTTTCTCACCGGAAAACCTCGACGTGTTTTGAGATACCCGTATACCACCGCCGGGTGAGAGGTGGTTGCCCATCCAGTCCAGTGTTGGACTTTCTCACCGGAAAACCTCAGCGTGATTAGGATACGCATACATCCTCGCCAGGTGAGAGGTGGTTGCCTATCTAGACTGCCCTGGTCCAGTGTCTCCGACTTCAGCATTTTGTGGTCGTGGCCGCTACCCTTCATAGTTGTGACCAGGATGGAGCTTTGTCTAGGAGGACGAATCCTCGCCACTAGTGACTTCCACCCCTGGGTTGAGCCGGTTTAGGCATATTATGTCAGTATGGGCGTGTTTGGGACATGACCGACCTCTAGAGAAGAGGTACCGCGACATGCGTAGCCTTCTAGTTTCACCCCTGGTGTGAGCCGGTTTAGGCATATTTCACCAGTATGGGTGTATATCGGGCGTGACCGACCTCTAGAGCGGAGGTGGCATGACATGCCTGGCCATCAAGTTTCACCCCTGATGTGTGCCGGTTTAGGCATATTTCACTAGTGTAGGTGTATTTCGGACGTGGCCGGCCTCTAGAGCAGAGGCGCCGTGGTATGTGTAGCTCTCGCAGCGATACTACTGGACATACCGATTAAATTTCACTTTATCCTTTCCACCACCTTTTCACGTCGGCGCCGCACAGCAACCCTTATTTTTTCCACATTTTCTTCCTTGACCGGGAGGAGCTCCACTCCACGCGCGGATCCGAAGAGTCTCGCCAGCAGTGTCTTAATCTCTGGGTTAAGCCGGTTCGGGCATTTCGCCCGATATGAGTGCACTTAGAACGTGGCCGACCTTTAGACCAAAGGTGCCGTGATTTGACTATTTGCTTCGCTTTATCCTTTCTATCACCATTACCGCAGTGGTGCTGCGCGGCAACCCCATGTGCACCTTTCTTCATTGGCCGTGAGGAGCACCGCTCCACGCACGGCAGCAGAAGAATCTCGCCAGCAGCGGTAACCCAAATCTGATCCACAAGAAAAAGAATAAGGATGGGCATATGTGGGATAACCATGAAGATCTGCTGATGATAGGGATTTTGCAGGCGGCCAATATCCTTGTATAAATGGCTGATAGTATACAGTTGAAGGCAGGAAAAGTTACCTGTTTCCACCACTGGCTAGAAAACCAGTGTGGATGGTTGTAAATATCATCCATGATAATAGGCAATGAAAGTGTTAGGGAGTTAATAGACATTCTAAGACTTCATGACGCTATACGAATATTTACGTTACTCAGTTCTTTTCCACTTAATACTTAGTTAACACTCGTTCAGATACAAGAAACAGTGGCAGTGATTACGGAGCCACGTCAGGATGGTGCAGCAAGTAGCGTGGCCATCCTTGCTTTACGTTGGAATGTGTGACTAGAAATGGGCTTATCGATGTGAAATAGTCCAAGTGTTTGGTGCCAGTTGTATACGCTGCCTTAGAGAAGTGATATGTTGGAGAATTCACTTTCTTTCTTACTGAACTTAAGAGTCATCTCCCCTGAGTAGAGATATGTGGTGTCTGGTTCATTGCTGTTATACCCCAGTACCAGCGTCGTCGATAGCTGGGTTGTGTGGAGCACAACAGAGTTGGGCGTGAACTCTTTTGCTGTTCATGCAGTGATGCAAGCCCTCTAAGCCCTGCGTTCTAGCCTACACAAACTTCTACTTGTAAAAATGGAAGAAATGTATAATACCTATAACTTAACATTCTTCTTGCTTCATATTACAGCAGCACTGTTTAATGGCGTCATGAATCTTACATTTTAGGAGCGCAGATTTTTTTTTTTTTTGTCGCCGTATCAGGTGTTACTTTTTAAAAATCCCGTCGTACATAATAGGCTTAACACACTCTCCTCTCCTCGTGTATGTGAACGTTAACCCGTGAAACGTGAATACGCCCTTTGGAGAGACGCCCAAGTCTGGGTGATACAGCCTGTTATCAAGTTGGAGCACGTCTGTCCAAAAACAGGGGCGAGGTGTTAAATCTGTGGGTTTTTTTGCTTCTTTGTCTTCTCTGTGGAAAGTAACTCTGCATCATTCAGATGTGTTCGTTAAAGTTTGACAGGCCCTGAGGTAGTCCAGATTTGAAAGGAAAATGTAATTTTAAAAAGTTATGGGCAGTAACCTTCCCGTGCAGACATTTTTATTTTGCTTTCGATGATTTTTTTTCAGACGGTTCTCATTATGTTTACATCAAACTTTAGTGCAGTGAATCAGTCAATTGCATGTCCCTTGCGGAACTTTGCCTCCCTAACAGCTCTCCTGTAGGCCTCTCGGTTGTAGGCAAGATGTCCTGCTGCTGGCGGTGCATCCATTCCCAGATCATCAACGATGTCTTATAGCCATCTTCGCCTTGGTCTTCCTCTCTTTCTTTTCCCAATTATGTACCCTTCCAAGACGGTCTTCTCTAAATTCTCGTGACGTTTAGTGTGTCCAAAATAGTTTTCTCTGTTTAACCTTCTTTACTAGCCAAACTTCTTCAGTATTAAATTCTTATAATATATATTTGTTTAATGTGTGTTTGTGTGTCCATATTCAAGAACTGTTCTACAGCATTTACATTCAAAGGTATTTATGTGTTTCTTAGCTGTTTTATTAAGTGTCTAGTTCTCACAGGCATATGTTAAGATGAGAAAGATGCATGCCCTTAAAAATCTTATATTTTGTATGTGTGAGTGTAGTTCTGTCTGTTCCTCTCCACATCTTCCTTAGTTATTTTAGCTTCTGAAGAGCGGGAGATGAAGTCAGAAGAGAAGCCTGGTAGTGAAATCAGAAGAGAAGCCTGGTAGTGAAATCAGAAGAGAAGCCTGGTAGTGAAGTCAGAAGAGAAGCCTGGTAGTGAAATCAGAAGAGAAGCCTGGTAGTGAAATCAGAAGAGAAGCCTGGTAGTGAAATCAGAAGAGAAGCCTTGTAGTGAAATCAGAAGAGAAGCCTGGTAATGAAGTCAGAAGAGAAGCCTGGTAGTGAAATCAGAAGAGAAGCCTGGTAATGAAGACAAAAGCCTGGTAATGAGGATAGAAGAGAAGCCTGGTAGTGAAATCAGAAGAGAAGCCTGATAGTGAAATCAGAAGAGAAGCCTGGTAATGAAGACAAAAGCCTGGTAATGAGGACAGAAGAGAACCCTGGTAGTGAAGACAGAAGAGAAGCCTGGTAGTGAAATCAGAAGAGAAGCCTGATAGTGAAATCAGAAGAGAAGCCTGGTAATGAAGACAAAAGCCTGGTAATGAGGACAGAAGAGAAGCCTGGTAATGAAGACAAAAGCCTGGTAATGAGGACAGAAGAGAAGCCTGGTAGTGAAGACAGAAGAGAAGCCTGGTAGTGAAGACAGAAGATAAGGAGCTGAGAGTAAAAACTAATCATCGGATCACCAAGGCCCTGGAATACAAGGAGTCTTAAATTTAAAACTTCACTGCCAGAATACATTTTGATAAGAAATTTTCGTACAAAGAAACTGGAAGTTGCTCTATTTTAAAAATATGGTTTGGATTAGACATGTGCTACTTTCTGTTTTGTTTAGACTTTGCCAATATATCACTCTGAGCATTGATTCCCATAGATCTGCCAACTCTGCCAGAGTTGTTTTTGGAGTGAAAAAGTTAAATCAAAAGTTAGATCAAGACATGACAAAAAGTCTTTTTTTGTTGTTGTTGTTGTTTAATACCCATTACCTGCCTGCATATTTATATCCGTGTTCTTTTCAGTCCAGAAACGAGCTTTTTATTAATAGACACTGGAATGAGGACCCCCCCCCCCCCCCAAATTAACATAGTTGCTGTTTGTCGTGAACTCCAGATTTCTTAGAAGAGCAGGGTGAATGTTGAGAAAGTGATAAATGGTAGTGGTAGAGTGACCGCCGTAGGCTTTTGTAACTGACTTCTGTGGGATTTCCGGCTGGCTTTGTACTACAGTACTAATGAAATGTGCAGGTTTATGCGTCGAGTGTGTATATAAACAGATTAAGGGAGGTGGACGGCGGCTTCGGTAATTCGGACAAAGAGCACAAAAGTGAGAGGGAGACGAGAACAGCAGATGAATTGCGGGGAGTACAGCCTTACAGTCCAGCAAACAGAACCGGTACCAATAACTGCGAAGTCTGACTAGTGAACATGGGCTTTGAACGTAACGATTCATGCAGCCGCCATTAACTTGTGACAGTTAAACGGGAATGGGGCAACGTAAACTTAGAAATCTTGCTGTTAGTTAAGCTCTGTCCAGGCTAAGTGGGTCTTTTTGGCATGGAACTACGATTTTTGTGGGGCATACTTCCCCATGGTGGAGATAAAGATAGAATATATAAAGATCTTTTATTCTGTTCTGTTACTTGTCTTGTAATTACATCATGTACATAACTTGTACTTGTCTCCCCCTCTCTCTTTGGAGCTTTAGTGCCCAAGGCACTAGGGGATTGCTCAAGGGTTTTCCGCAAACGCCTGTCCTTCGCCTTTTTTTTTTTTCCTCTGCTCTTGTCCAGGTGAGCCTTCTGTTGCTCAACATCCTCTCAGTTGTTCTTCTCCATCTCTCATTTGGTCTGCCCTTACTCCTGTTTCCTTGCCGTATCTATTTCAGTGCTATTTTTAGTAACGAGTTACTAGTCATTCGGAGTACATACTCCAGCCATCGCTAACGTCTTTCCTCAGCTATTGAAGTCGATGGCTTCATCTGCATTTCTGCCAGCAAGGTGTTGTTTCTTGTGGTATTTGGCCAGAATATTTATCTAGTCCCACGTAAGGCAGGGAACGCTCTGTTATAGTGAGAAAAATAACAACACAGCTCCTCAGATCACCAGACAAGTAACCCCCGCCCCCCCCCTTCCCTCAGGGAAACGTTTCGGCCATTTAAACGTCTCACGCTGTATGGGGGTGGGCCCCTCTGGGTCATGACTCCCAGAGGTATGTGAGTTGTTGGCATATAACCGCTTCACAAGGCTGAAGGAACTGCTCGAATGTTCACGTCTGTAACGTATCAACATTTACTCTGGAAAGAACACTTTTACATAGTTTTTTTATGGTTTTCCATAACTCAGAATAGCTCACTTACGACATTTTAAAAAATATCCTAATGTTCGTTTCCTTGCTCAGATTTGTGGATTTCCATATATTGAGCAGGATTGCTAAACCCTGGTTTGTTACAGTTAGCCTCTGCGTGTATATACCTTTATACAAATCACATGTATTTAGCATTGATTACAAACAAAAATACTTAATTCGCAGTTTGAAACGGGGCCTACATTTCCCATCAAGCCTAGGCCTGCTACCAGCTTTGCACGGGCCTGACTTTATCTAAGGTAGAGACCACACATACAGAAACATGGATATCTCTATAAATGTAAACGTGGCAGTGAAACACCCACCAACGCTTGTAGTTCCGAAGTTTTAAGATATGCATTTAAGATATGGTATTATATACACAGTACGCAGGAGACGCTCTGCTGTAGAAAGCGGAACCATAATTCATTCAGATAATCAGAGGAAGTACCCCCCCCCCCCCAGACAAGTGTTTCGGCCCTGTTAAACTCCTGACACTATAAATGGGGGGGGGGGGGCCGCCTCTGGGTCATGACTCCCAGAGGTCTTGTAAGTTGTTGCTTTTTTTTTTTCCTCGTCCTGGGATTGAACCCGTGATCTTCCAGTTGGCACTGCACTTTGGTATTGGTTGTGACAAACGAAATTATTTATGTTCTCGTTGCTTGTTTCGAATACTCCACAGCCAGCACGAGGCCTTTTCCGCTGTTTCTGAAAGGCTTCTCAATGCCCTTGCTCTTGCTTGTCTCTTTATTCCCGGTTGCTTACATAGGTCGTATGCCGATGTTGCTGCCAATCCTCTGGCTCCCACTTCTACAGCCATCACTTTTGCCATGACTCCTGCCCCTTGCCTCAGTTGCTTGATCATTGTACTTCTCACATTTGAATAAATGCTGCTCATTAGTACATATTAACAAATGGTTAACATACCGTGAAAATAGCGGCAGCTAATGAGACGTCGAGTCAGACCTAAGCGCTTCAAGTTTTATACTCCGGTTTGTCTGTTCTATACTCCCGCTTGTCTGTTTTAGAAATTTGATAGTAAACGCTTCCTTGATGGAAATCACATGGAGCTTTCACCAAAAGAAGCTGGGACCCGTCTGCGGCCCCGGGAAGGTAAAACTGAGCCTACATTTAGGATCCTCTTCTTTTAACTAGTCTTTGATGGTTACTTTTGTTAACATCTGCCTATGAGAGATTAATTTTGTTAATATCTGCCTATGAGGGATTAATTTTGGTAACATTTGCCTATGATGGATTAATTTTGTTAACATCTGCCTATGAGAGATTAATTTTGGTAACATCTGCCTATGAGAGATTAATTTTGTTAACATCTGCCTATGAGAGATTAATTTTGTTAACATCTGCCTATGAGAGATTAATTTTGTTAACATCTGCCTATGAGGGATTAATTTTGGTAACATTTGCCTATGATGGATTAATTTTGTTAACATCTGCCTATGAGGAATTAATTTTGGTAACATCTGCCTATGATGGATTAATTTTGTTAACATCTGCCTATACGGGTTTACTTTTGTTAACATCTGCCTATGTGGGGTTATCTTTGTTAACATCTGCCTATGTGGGGTTACTTTTGTTAGCATCTTCCTATATAGGGCTACTTTTGTTAACATCTGCCTATGTGGGGTTACTTTTGTTAACATCTGCCTATGTGGGGTTAATTTTGTTAACATCTGCCTATGTGGGATTACTTTTGTTAACATCTGCCTATGTGGGGTTACTTTTGTTAGCATATTCCTATATGGGGCTACTTTTGTTAACATCTGCCTATGTGGGGTTACTTTTGTTAGCATCTTCCTAGATGGGGCTACTTATGTTAACATCTGCCTATGTGGAACGTGGTAAAATTAAGATCTGTCACCAGGCTGCTACTAGTGGTAGATGGAATTGTTTCAGGGTCACGACAAACAAGTCTGAATGTCAATCTTGTTTAAATTAAGGATGCCTGCTCCTTCGTGGCGAGAATATTTAACCAGTAAAATTGGAGGTGAATGTAAGGTGCGTGGTAGCGTGGAATGGGGGATGTGAATGTAAGGTGCGCAGTAGGGTGGAGTGGCTGTTTACGAGCTGGTTTCAGGAATTAGACGAGATTTGCTCGAGTGCTCTTTTGGTGGGTTTGAACTGGAATATGATATCGTCGGCTTATATTTTCTTGAATTCGTTGGCAGGTTGACTGAACTTTCCGAACCTGGACAAGCGAGCATAAGAGGTGATATGAAAACTACCACCACGTAGTACCCGCAACTCTTACTGTGATGAGCAATGGTTAAAAAAAAACATCTGCGATGAAACATATGACTTATTTCATAGCCTTTGTGCATGTCATGAGAATAAAAAGAACTGAAAACAATAACATGGTGAAAATAAATTGGAGTAGAGGCAAAGGGGAGGCCGAGAGAGAAGAATTCATACGCGATGCCGTATAAAATTCGCTAGCAGAGCTGATAGAAAACATCGAAGATTGAGATCTGTGCTGGAGCCGATTGCCCACGTCTGTGATGATGATTTCATGCGATAACGAAGTTTCTCTTCACTCACCGGTGATGATGGTAGGGAGAAGAAAAAAAAAAAACGATGCATTTCATAAAATTTTGAATGAACACATGGGGAAAAGCCACTTCCATTTTCAGAGATCGGTGGAACATGAGAAAGAAATATAGATTGGAAATGACTGGCCTGTTATTCAGCCACTCATCCCCTTTAGACGACATTCATCAAAGCTGCAGCCTACTCACGTGACACGAAGTCATCGGTACTTGCAAAAAGCACTGAAGACCTGTCTCAGTAACCGCTTGAACTGATTGTTGAGGTATCCTGCTTGGAAGAAGAAGAAGAAGAAGAGATTTCGAACATTTTCTGAGCATGAGGTGGCGGCAGCTCACGGTGAACGACAAATGCTCGCTTCTTTTAATATTTAACAACCAGGAAACAACGAGGCTCGCGCACAGTTAAAGTGATGGGCCACGGTGTTGTTTGGTTGGACTCCAAAAAAAAAAAAAATACAAGAGAATTTTAGTCACCTTAAGCGCTTTGTATTTTCTCGACACTAATCGTACAACGTGTTCTGTCACTTTATTATTTAAGAACGCCTTCGGAATGGGATTGGTCTCACAGAAGGAATTGGTTCTGCTATCGTACAGCGGTTCTAAACCTTTTTTTTTTTAATACACATCATACAAAGCAGTTTTTTTTTTTTAAGTTTAAAATGGTGTCAATTTTAAGGGGAATTTTATCATTTGAAGCCGAGGAGGAGTATCTTTTCGACCATCCCTCAAATTTCCGTGCGGGACCCTTGGAAGGTTGGCAATGACTGGAGTATTTGCAGATTTGAGCACTGCGCTCCTCGTGCAAAGCCCGAAGTAGAGCTATACTTATTGATGATGTAAAAGAAAAAACAAGTCAGCAAGGCTTTGTAAAGAAAAAAAAAAGGTGCATGGTGAACTTGTTAACACTGTAGGACCACGATTGTTTCATGTGAAATCTGTTCTGCATTCTGTTTGTTAACTGATTAACAGTTTTTGACGAGCGTTATAAGGTACAAAGCTAAAACGACTTAAGTCTTAGTGTTTGGTGTTGTTGTTGTTGTTGTTTTGTTTGTTCCAGGCCCATAGACCTCACTTCTTTCTTTTCTTCGCGACATCTCATCTCGGCGAGTCTTGGCGCCTTTCTACATATTTTTCTTTTTTTTTTTTTTGTGAGAAACCCTGTTGTTCTGGTCAAAAAGTTCTAGACCACAACTCACCTGTTTATGCGAGCACGGAAAGAGTTATCTCCGTGTTCCGATTGTCACTGGATCTCGGATGACGGGATGTATGAATGAGTTCAGTTCTGTTCTAGATGTGGTAGAGAAAGGTCGAGCGTGAGTTTTGCCTGGAAGGATGTTTGTTAGAACTTGGTTCGTCATGTAAGTTTTGTTGTTGATTGTCCTTCTTAGGACAAATGTGTGCTTAAGTCAGAATGTAGTTTTGGTAGTTGGAGTTGTCCGTCTTAGGACAACATTTGTCACGAGTCATTGTGTAGAGAGTTGTGTTTTGCGTTGTCCTTTTTTAGGACAAAAGGTTGTAGAGTTATTATGTAGTGATGCAAGTTTGATTGTCCTTTTTAGGACAAAATATGGTTCTTGGTTGGAAGGTTGTGTTTGGAGTTTTTCAGTATATATGAGGTTGGTATGTTTTTTATGTTGTATGTTAGTGTGAGGGAAACATGGCGATGTTAATCGCCTGGACTGTTTTTCTATTCTCACTGTAATTATTTCCATCAGTTTACACTCCACATCCATTTACAACACGCATTTAACAAATGAGAATTCATCATTAAACTTTTGTTGATTTTTTGTAACTGTTGAATCCTGTGATAATTGGATTCATGTTGAGTGTCAGCTGTGGTGTTGATTCGGGTTGTACTTACATAAACTGGTCATGTTCGTGTACGGATTTGTAGTGGTTATTTGTCCTGGGTGTTATTGTTACATGGTATATAGCAGTGTAACGTCTGCTGTGCCACTGGTGTAGCAGCCCAGTCCAGATCTGCTCTGTAATTATAATGATGTATGTGACGCAGTGAATGAAGAATATTCAGTTCAGTACTTTAACTCATTTAGCTGCACACACACACCCTGCGTCAGTCTTATTCCTTGGTTACTTGTTAATGTTCTTAATGTAACCCACATGATCGCAAACGGTCATCGTATTTAAAATTAGCTGCATGATCAATGTGCTCAGATTCAAGGGATTCGCATGGAGGGAAGAATAGAACAAATCCAAGAATTTGGATGGCTGGGGAGACTTTATCCTTGGCCTGTACTCCCTAGGGGAGTGACAGGCAATGCTTAATGATGATGATTATGATCAGTAACGTTTGAGCAAAACGATGGCAGATTTGCAACACGTGGAACGGTGGACGGAAAACGGTATAACCACAAGAAACTGAGGGCAGGATTCTGCCTGAATTCTGGCCAGCGTAGAAAAGGCTAGAATGTTCCGAGACTGTTCACACTTAACGGCGCACAGCTGTGACATGATGTGATAGATTCACTCTTGACATCCCGCAATGTGTATTTTTTTTTTCTCTGTGTGCCTCAGAACTCGAGGACCCGGGTCCCACCGTCACATTAAACATTCATGGTTAAGAATGGCGTTCCTCGTTTTCTCCAGTCATTGTTTGTCTGAAATCAACACTGCAGACTGTCCGCACAAAATCAATCACACGGTCGCTTATCCTAGTGTATGTATAAACATAGGTACAAAAAACACTGAACATTTTGGCCCAGTAATGAAAAATAGATGGCTGGGCCACGCGGTGATAATGGAAGAGTGTGGTCAGGTCATGCTTGCATGCATGCAGGAGATGAAAGGGGCAAGACCAGGGAAAAGATTGAGGGATGGTGTGGAAGAGTACCTACAGGAGATGAAAGGGACAAGACCAAGACAAAGATTGAAGGACAGTGTGGAAGAAATAACATCTCCTATAGGAGATGAAAGGGACAAGACCAGGGCAAAGATTGGACATTGTGGAAGAGTACCTAAAGGACAAGGCCAGGGCAAAGATTGAGGGGCAGTGTGGAAGAGCACCTATTGGAGATGAAAGGAACAAGACCAGGGCAAAGATTGAGGGACAGTGTAGAAGAGTACGTACATGATATGAAAGTGACAAGACCAGGGCAAAGATTGAGGGACAGTGTAGAAGAGTACGTACATGATATGAAAGGGACAGAACAAAGATTGAGGGACAGTGTAGAAGAGTACGTACATGATATGAAAGGGACAGAACAAAGATTGAGGGACAGTGTAGAAGAGTACGTACAGGAAATGAAAGGGACAGGACAAAGACAAAGACTGAGGGACAGTGTAGAAGAGTACTACAGGAAATGAAAGGGACAAAACCAAGACAAAGATTGAGGGACAGTATAGAAGAGTACGTATAGGAGATGAAAGGGACAAGACAAAGATTGAGAGACAGTGTAGAAGAGTACCTGCAGGAGTGAAAGGGACAAGACCAAAACAAAGATTGAGGGACAGTATAGAAGAGTACCTAAAGGAAATGAAAAGGACAAGACCAGGGCAAAGATTGAGGGACTGTGTGGAAGAGTACCTAGGAGTAAATAAACTAGTGGGAGAAAGGAATTTCAGAGATGTAGTTCAGATGCTTTTTTTTTCACACCATTTAGTTAGTCTACTGAGATTTTTTTTTCCCTTGGCCTTTCTCTCTTGCTTTTTCCAGTGAAATTTACCGTCAGTGCTAGATTCTCCAATTTCTGTCTTCTCGTATCATATCCAACACATTTGGACTTTTTTTTTCTTATTATTATTCTGACAGATTTTCGTGATTTTGAAACTTCTGTTTGTTTACTCTGTTCATTGATAAAGATAATGAGAAGTCTCTTCATTGAGGGCAGGTGACTCACAACTCATTCTTGATTGAACTGGAGAGAGCCAAGACCCAATCCACAGTTAATCGCCGGTGCCCCGGTACTCGGGTGTTGTTACACTTCAGCCTTGCCGTAAGATGGTTGAGCCTGTTTAGAAGTCCGCTTCTCATTTTCACATTAGGAAAAGGAGGAAAGTCACACTACAACATTCTTTACCGATGCGATGTTTTTGCAACTGGTTATATTTCCCCTATGATGGCTGTTTTAGGGGGGGGGAAAGGTAAAATCGCCGTTCCCGTGCTAGTATTATTGAGGATACGGTGTTAGGTCCCTGTTTCGAAGACCTTCGGCACATGAAAGTGTGATATGGTCAGTATTTCGCCTGGCCCCATTTACCTTCCCAGATTTCTCTGGTACCCATTTTAAGAGGCGGGGTGGACTCCGGGACCTTTTTGGTGTTGTGCTACCAGAAAAAAAAAATCCCCACTGTTGGGGCTTGAACCCGGTACCACCGGATTAGTAGACCGAGCTCCTAACCATTCTTTGTTATACTTCTGCTCAATATCATATCGTGAAATTTCTAGTGATTTTAACTTTTCATGGTCTGTACTTACTTTTCATGCTTCTATTTTCCTGATCGGCTGGCTTTACATGTCATATACCGGTTATGTCATTCCCACCCACAGAACTGTTCAGGTAGCTCACTTGCTTACCTTTACGCCCGCTTAGTAAATCTTTCTGATCAAACGGCAAACAAAGATAGGAAATGAGTAGAAAGGGGAGATATATTTGGAAACGCAGGGTCTATCAATGGGCGAGTTGTCCGCTCCTTTGATGTCCTCAAATGTCGTGATGTTAGCGTTTGCTTGTGGACCGGACGCCCTGTTCTAGTGGTGTTGAAACATCCTAATTGAAGAGTTCAAGAGCTGATGTCCCTGTGTAAAAACACAAGACATTTTCGTCATTGAGCCCGCTAATCATAGAACCTATGTGTTTTGAAGAAAGAACGGTGAGCGTAAAAGATTGGGGAAGGTCTGAAGATGGTGAGAAAATGTGTAGTTCTTGCATGTTTTTTTTTACAAGATAAAGAAGAAAGGGATGTTTTCACAGAAGTGCTAGTAATTCTCCCCAATATAGATTTCTAAAAACATTGTACACACGTTACATAGATTTATAATGGAGGGAACTGCATGTGTACAGGATGGCGCAAAATTTCAAAAGCTATTTTTCATGAACAGCACATAAAAATGCGTAGCTGACATGCTAGCATCAGAGTTGTTGAACCATGGTTCACCAAGATCCTGTCCAGATGGTGATGGAGTCTACTAAAGAACCTATTTGCAGATCCCTTGATTTTTAGTCAGCTCCTATCAGGGCCTGAAAAAACTAGCCGCCGTAAGCCACTCTCACTTCCAAACTGTGCCGTGCCTCAACATCTTACCGCATCGGTTGCAGAGAACATCAGCTCGCAGCTCCAGGGAGATAGAAGACGACGAAGAATCTTTATCACGGTTTAAAGCTAAGAGATAAGCACGGTGCTATAAAATCGGTATAAATGTTTAAAATGGCCACCATCATCAAAAAAGAATCATCATTAGCAGTCCTTTGTACTCCAAATGGAGCATAAGGCATCAACAAAGGTTCTCCAGCCAGTCACTTCCTGAGCAAGTTGGGACCGTGTCTTTCCTGCTTTCTTTAGCTCTTCCTGTATTGGGCGTCTCCATGTCCCCAATGGCCTGCCCCTATTTCTTTTCCCTTAAGGTGTCCAAGTCAAGGCGGTATGGGGTTGTCTTGTTCTTCAAAAAAAGAATGCATGACCAGAAAGAAGTTTCTCTTTTCTTAGACCTTTCAGTTTTATAAGTTGCTAATAGATTCTTCTCCTCCTCCTTTTCTTTTGCGTTCAGTTTCTTCATCTGAGACATCTAGATAAGGGGACGGAACACCTCCGTGCGTCCCATCTTCAGAAGCAGAAACATTCACAGTTTCCTTGTCCAAGCTTCTTTCTTTTCTAGGCCATGTTTGGAATAGTTAGGCAGAGAGCGCTATTTTACAGGATGTATTGTGGAGACTGGAGACAATTTTGTTTTCTTCAATTTGTGTTAGTATAGACATTTGATAGGAGTTGGAGAGAGGTAGCGCCTAGTATTTATACAAAGAGCTGGTTAGTTTGAACATTTAAACTAAATTTATGTAACTTTTGTCTATCTTGTAGTTTTAAACTGCGATATAAAAATATAACACTATGTATTTTTTCTTCATTTATATATAGTGTCTCTATGTAACTGAATAAACATCAGTGCTCTGAGCAAATAAACACGCACCACATTCTAGATCAGTGTTTCCGAACCTTTTTTTTTTTCTTTTTTTTTTTTTGGATCATGCCCCACCTTAACGCCTCAAAAAGTTTTATGTCCCGTGCCCCCTCTTCCACATCCCCTTCTTCCACATCCCCTTCTTCCACATCCCTTCCTTCTACATCCCTTCTTTCCACATCCCCTCTTCCACATCCCCTTCTTCCACATCCCTTCCTTCCACATCCCCTTCTTCCACATCCCCTTCCCCCCTTTCCACCACAGCGTAATAGCCAAGTTCCAAAATTAAGGTATAAAAGTTTAATGTAAACGTATTCTGATTCCCCCCCCCCCCAAATATTCCATTTGCCCCCTTGTGAGACGTACGCCTTACTCTGAGAAACAACGATCTAGGCAGACTAGTATGTCGTGCTAAGCTGAGCCCGGTGTCACTAACCTACCTGGCCCATGTTTACAGCTTTCTGTGCACATTTATGTTTCGTGTTTCCCCCTTTATGTTTATGTTGTTTTACCAGATCTCATGCGCTGTCGCTGATGCTTTCCATGCAGATGTTCGTGCCACTCCTGCGTTTTTGTGGCTGGAGGGAAGATTTATTTAAATCAGTGATTTCCAAACTTTTGAAGCTGAAACCCCATCCCGGCTCACAGACCACATCCCTGATGTCCAGAGCAACTTTTTTTTCTTTCGCTCATGTAATTCTGATGCCACTTTCTGCTTCTTCTCACCTCCACCTCAGCCCGGAGGAACAGTGCTGGTTAGTTTGGGAACCGCTGATTTAAGTGCTTTGTCGTTGCTTGCCTTCTCTTTCCTCTCTGCTGTCAGATCAAAGATGATCCAGTCAGCCTGTTTATTTCCTCTCTCTCTCTCTCTCTCCTTCTCTTTCTATCACTCTCTCTCTCTCTCTCCGTTCACATTACGTTCGTCATCTTTCTTCATTATATATATATATATATATATATATATATATATTACGTTCGTCATCTTTCTTCATTATATATATATATATACATTACGTTCGTCATCTTTCTTCATTATATATATATATATACATTACGTTCGTCATCTTTCTTCATTATATATATATATATATATATATATATATATTGTACTTAAGCCAGGAAAAAAAACATCTGCTTAGGCTGAAAGAGCCAAGCTTTTCCCAGGGGCGGGGTTTAAAGTTAAGGAGTGTTTCAATAGAAATGTGAATCAATAGATAACTTTGTGCTGCTAGTAGATGTACACTGAGGGATATAAGGAAGATTAGATGGGAGAGCAGCCGTGGACTTTGTCAGCAGTGCAAGGATGACGATTTTTACTTATTACAAAAATAAATAAATAAAGAGGAATACAGTCTGAGGAGTCTGTTTCTTTTAACCTTCGTGCTTCTACACTGTGTCAGTTTACTTGCTTTTTTCTTTCTTTTTGTTCTCCGGCCATATTCTTCCTGTCGTGGAAGCTTTTGATATTTGCATACTCCCAGCATTTACATGAATTTTGGCATGTTGTATGATGATGTTGATGATGATGATATTGATGATGATGATATTGATGATGATGATGATGATGATGTTGTGAGATATGTACGAGAATTGTTGCTTTCTTCAGTGCTTCCCTGGGGGGGGGGGGGGTCTGAGTGGCGAAGTGGTTTGTGCACTAGTCTCTCATGGCGAAGGTAGGGGGTTCGAATCCGGCTGTAGAAATGGGTACCTGACTTCTTCTGGAGTTGGAAAGGAAAGATGGCCAGGCGTGATGCTGAACACATCGCCCTCCTGTGTGTTAGCAGGTCAAGGAAAATATAGTCGCTAACACCATATCCCTATGTATGTACCTCTAAGCGTGACAAGGTTACCTTTACCTACCGTACCTACCTCATTGCTTCTCTCACCCCACATTTTAAGTGGGTCTTTCCATTGCCAAGTAATTAATATATTGATACTAGCTGCTAGTAGTCAAGGGCTTTCCCGGGTGGACACGTGAAATTCACTTGGAATATTGAAGTCTGTTTGGTTTGCAGATTTACTGACGTCTATCATGAGACTGAAGGATAAATCATCATTTACGTATTCTTTCAGTTTATACGATCTTTTTAATTATGTTTTTTTTTCATGTGTGACTTCTTTACGAAAATCCCTTGTCAGTTCGTGTTAGAGAAAGTAGCCTCGCTTCGTGTCTTGGCCTTTATAACGCCCCAATGTGGCGGTGTTTGCTCACATTCTAATAGCTAACAGAAGATTGTTCGTGATGTGAATTGGAAAGTAGGTAGTAGCTGTTTTTTTTTTTAAGGGAGAGACCTTAATGAAATAATTTTTTGTTTGTTTCAGTGTTTTGGTTTTGTTCTTTTGTCTTTTTTCCCCCAGGGTTTCAGTCTGTCTGTCCATTTTTTTTAACGTAGGTCTGTCCGACAGTCTGTAGGTTTGGCAGTTTTTCTTTTCGTTTTATACGAGTATCAGTCTGCCTGCGATTGGAAGTTCGTGGTTGTGGTTAAATCTTTCCTCTCATCGTATGCTTGTCCAGTCACTGTATTTGTCTCTCTCTATCACTCACTTTCTCTCACTGTGTCTCTCAGTCTCTCTGTCCCTCTGTCTCTCCGTCTGTCCCTCTGTCCCTCCGTCTGTCCTTCTGTCTCTTCGTCTGTCCCTCTCTGTCTCCGTCTCCCTCTGTCTCTCCGTCCTCTCTCCGTCTATCCATGTCTGTCTGTCCCACTCTGTCTCTCCGTTTGCCCCATGTCTCTTCTGTCCCTGTGTCTCTCTGTCCCCTCTCCGTCTGTCCATGTCTGTTTCTGTCCAACTTTGTCTCTCCTTGTCCAATTCTTCACCCTTCGAAAGTAAAAATCTTTCGTTCGTTCGTTTTCTCTCTCTCTCTCTCTCTCTCTCTCNTCCCCCCCCCCCCCTCTTTCATCTCTCTTTCACAAACTAGAAGAAATAAAGGGAAAAAAGAGCATAACGACGACAGTGAGATGTAGAAGAGGGCAGAAATCCTCTCTCTTCTGTCTGTGTATTCTACTGGTCGAGCTAGGTAAAACATGTCAGGTCAGTGTGACTTGCTTATTTATAGTAAAATCTTATCCACACACATCTAGACACTTGTTTGCTGAATGATTAATAGGTAATTTGAAGATTTCTTTCACTTTGAATTGCGTCTTGGAAACAAGATATTCTGATTCAGAAAAGTTCGGTGGTTTTTCCTTTCAGTCTCTCTCTCTTCTCTCTCTCTCTCTCTCTCTCTCCCCCCCCCCTCCCCCCACTAGCTGTTTTTCTGGTGCTTGCTTCTGCTGGATTACTCGTAAATTATACAAGTGTGGACTGGAAAGAGAACAGTGAAGAACAAAACCGCTATCTTAATCCGAAAAAAACTAAACTGATGACAACTGACAAAGCAAATAAGGCAGCTGAAATATATATCAATGAGGAAAAATTGGAAGAGGTGGAGAGTTTTGAATATCTTGGATCATTACAAACTAATAACGGAGATACAATGAGGGAAATTAAAAGGAGGACATCTATCGCTCTTCAGAAAGTAAAACAACTAAAGAATATGTGGAGAGGAACAGACAGAACTACAAAAATAAGATTTTTAAGGTCATGGATTTTTCACATCACAACATATGCCTGTGAGACCTGGACACTTAACAAAACAGCCTTTGAATGTAAATGCTACAGAAGAGTTCTTCAAATATCCTGGACACAAAAAAGAACAAATATATCCATACTACAAGAGCTTAATATTGAAGAAGGTTGGCTAGTAAAGAGGATTAAAGAGAGAAAACTTAAATATTTTGGACGCATTAAACGTCAGTATGATCTAGAGAAAACCCTATTGGAAGGATACATAATGGGAAAAAGAAAGAGAGGAAGGCCAAGGCGAAGATGGTTGCAAGACATCGTTGATGATCTGCAAATAGACGCATCAGTAACAAGGCATCTTGCTTACAACCGAGAGGCCTACATGAGAGCTGTTAGAGAGGCAAAGTTGCGCAAGGGGCATGCAAATAACTGACTGACTGACTGACTGAGTGGGTGGAAAAGATTTGCTTTCACTTCAGTTTAAAGGGAGGAAAAAAGCATGTTGGCATATTTGAAGGGAACAAAAACGTGGCTGTACTTTATACTAGTAAAATGACATAATTACTTACGGATATAGAGGGTCTTGAACCTCCGTACGTTTGTGCAAGATCGTTACCGCTTTTGCGGAGTCCATTAGTAGAAAACAAAGAAATAGAATATTGTGTTGGAATCTACAGGCGTGCTGGTGATGTTAGTTCCTCGCTTGATTGAATCTCTGTCCTTCAAACTGTTTCATACTATTTCATAAACAAGACGGGGGCAAGGTTTTTGTTGTTGTTGTTATTGTTATTGTTGTTGTTATTGTTGTTGTTGTTATTGTTGTTGTTGTTGAGGGCACGGATGTATTGCGGACACTGGCTATGGCTGCACGAGTGAGAGTGAATGAGTGACAGAGAAAGAGAAGTAAGTAGAAGTAAATGGTCCAGTATTTACGAATATATATATATATATAGAGAGAGAGACAGACAGACAGACAGACAGACAGACAGAGACAGAACAGGCGATAGATCAAATCAGATAGTGCCGTGCCGTGTGACGTAGGCAATCGTTTCTCTCTACAATTCCCTGTCTTTAGACTTGATTATGAGATCCTCCAGTGACTTTCTTCCTAGCCACACTGACAGCCCATCCAGTAACTTCTCTCTTTGTCTTCCTCTGTCTCTTCTTCCCTCAGTTGTTCCAGTTGCCACGGTGTGTTCCAGTTTTCCTCTTCTCCTACAAATCTCACTTGTCTGCTTCTGATCTTTGCTGTAATTTAACTCCAACCTCTCTTAAGACTTCTTCGTTGGTTTTCTTAGCTGCCCATGGTACCTTCAACATCCTTCTTATGAACCACATTTCGAAATCAGATAGATCATCCGGAAATGAAGAACATCATCTATTATCATAATACCTCTATATTCAGAGTGGAAGCAATAATAAAGAAAGAGAGGCAGATAGAGATAATAAAGAAGGAGAGAGAGAAAGAGAGATAATAAAGAAACAGAGAAAGACAGTGATAATAAAGAAAGAGGGTAAGATATAGGAGATAATAAAGAAAGAAAGAGATAAAGAGGTAATAAGAAAAGAGAGAAAGAGATAGATCATAAACAATAAGAGAAAGATAGAAAGAAAAAGTAAAGAAACAGAGAAATAAAGGAAGAAAGATAATAAAGATAAAGAAGAGAGAAAAGGGAAAATGAAGAAAGAAGATAGAAAGATAAGGAAGAAACATCAGCAATGAGGATAGAGGTAATAAAAAGAGAGATAGAAAGAGGTATATTAAAGAGAAAGATAGAAATAATTAAGAAGAGACAAAGATAGATAAAACGATAATAAAGAAAGAGAAAAAGATAGAAAGAAAAAGATAATAAAGAAAGACAGAAAGCAATAATAAAGAAAGACAGACAGAAAGCAATAATAAAGAAAGAAAGAAAAAAGACAGACAGAAAGCAATAATAAAGACAGAAAGAAAGATAGACACAAAGAAAGAAGTAATAAAAAAAATAAAGACAGAAAGAAAGCAATAATGAATAAAGAAAAACAGAAAGAAAGAAGGCAGTAATAAAGACAGAAAGCAATGGTAAAGAAAGAAAAAAAAGAAAGAAAGAAAGAAAGCAATAGCAAAGAAGAAAGAAAAAAATAGAAAGCGGTAAATAAGAAAGAGAAAAATAGACAGAAAAATAGAAATAGATAATAAAGAGAGATAATAAAGAAAATGAGAAAGGGAGAGAGGAAAAAAAGAGAAAAGAAGAAAAAGATAAAGATAAAGAGAAGAAGAAAGATATAGATAATTTTTAAAAATACAGAAAGAAATATATAATAAAGGACTAGAAAGATAGAAAGATACTGAAGAAAACCGGAAAGTGATATATAATCCTTTACTGTATTGTTACTCATAAAAGACGAGTGGGAGTGACTGAAGCACATTTCAAAGAACTATACACAAAAAGGAATGGAAAAAACGTATTATGTCAGTCTGTAAGAACAGCGAAGAGCAAAACCTCTATCTTAATGCGAAGAAAACTAAATTGATGACAACTGACAAAACCAATAAGGAAGCTGAAATATGTATCAGTGAGGGAAAACTGGAAGAGGTAGAGAGTTTGGAATCTCTCTGATCACTACTAACTAATAATGGAGATACAATGAGGGAAATTAAAAGGAGGACATCTGTCGCTCTCCAGAAAGTAAAACAACTAAAGAATCTGTGGAGAGGAGCAGACAGAGCCATAAAAATAAGATTTTTAAGGGAATGCATCTTTCCCATCGCAACATATAGACACTTAACAAAACAGCTGAGAAACACATAAATGCCTTTGAACGTAAATGCTACAGAAGAGTTCTTCAAATATCATGGACACACAAAAAAAAAAGAACAAATGTATTCGTACTACAAGAACTTAATACTGAAGAAGGCTGGCTAGTAAAGAGGAATAAACAGAGAAAACAAATATTTTGGACACATTAGACGTCATGATAATCTAGACAATACTGTCTTAGAAAGGTACATAATTGGAAAAAGAAAGAGAGGAAGACCAAGGCGGAGATGGTTGCAAGACATCGTTGATGATCTGCAAATGGATGCATCAGCAGCAGGGCATCTTGCTCACGACCGAGAGGCCTACAGGAGTGCTGTTAGGGAGGCAAAGTTGCGCAAGGGACATGCGAATGAATGAACGAATGAATACTTTGTGTCATGTCATAGTGTACTTATCTCCTGCACTCTGTTTATTTAGATTTCAGCATTGTTTACGTTCACGGCATACAGGTGAACGTGCAGGCTAGAATGCCGACCCATAATTCGTCTTATATTTTGTCACACTCGCTACCGGTTTACTGGTTTGGTAAACAAATGAGCACAAATGTTGATAACGCCCCCCCCTCCCCTCATCCACATTCAGCTCCTGGGCAAACAAACAATTTTCTCTGCCCCGTGTAACTATGAAAACACCCACTTTTAGTCCATTATCCTGCTGCCTCCGTGCCAACCTAATCCCGTCTCGCAGGCGTGTCAGGTTTCTTTAGGGCATGTTATATTGTCTATATTAAACAAATAATAACCACGGGCCGGGGGGTTTGTAGGCCTGGGGATTACACGGTGGATTATTTTCTTCTGTGGATATGCATCAGCGCCATTGTCCACCTTACAGCTCTATCTTCCCGTGGAATGCAGCCCTGTTGCTTGTCCTTTCCGTCCCTGGCCAGAAAGCTGTCTGCTCTTTCAAGCGACCCTATTTACTTTGCTGTTTTGTTTTTTTTATTTGTATTATGTTCTAACGGAGACTTGTTTCATTGTTACACTGTCTGAACTGACTATTCACCAACAGTTTTATTAATAAACGAGCACAAAGTTGTAATGTTTCAGTTTTACAATGTAACAATCACATACAGACACACCAGCGGGTGTTGTTGTAAAGGAAGGCGGAGCACGCATGGGAATGCCTGGAGTGCGGGGATGTCTGTCTCTGATTACATTTACAGTTTTACTCTTCTTCATTCTCCCTGGAATTGCCAGCTGATGTTCTTTACACTTGTGAGAACAGATAATTAAAGAAAGAGATAAAGATAGAGATTTTTTTTAAAGTCCGAAAGTAGAAAAAGATAATAAAGGGCGAGAAAGATAGAAAGATAATGAGGGCGAGAAAGATAGAAAGATAATGAGGGCTGGAAAGAGAGATCACTCGTATATTGTCTTCTGTTCTCTTATTAGCCACAGAGATCCGCAGACTTGAGGCAGTGGCTTTGTGCCATAGAGATCCGCAGACTGGAGGCAGTGGTATATAACTAATATATTCAGTGATATATAACTAATGATAATGGAAAGAGTAATAGAAAAAAAGGAGCGCTTAGCTGTGACGTGCAAGAAGGTGCGTCTGGCATGAGATTAACCTGGCTGTGATGGTTCTCTCATTTCAACAACAATCTTTTACAGTGTCGTATGACATGCTCTGACCCTTTGTAGTTTCGTTTGTGTCAACGTCGTTGGTGCATTTCTCGTATAAACACGCTGGAATTAGGACTCCCTTCCTCGCCTTCTCTACCCCTGTCTGAGGCATAGACCATCAACAAGGGCTCTCCATTTATTTCTGTCCTGGGCTGCTGCTTCTATCCGTCTCCAGGTATAGTCCATCTTTTTTTTATCTCCTGCTTCAAGACTCCTCCGCCAGATGTTTCCAGGTCTTCCTTGTTTCCTCATACCCTGAGGATTCCAGGTGAGAGCTTTGTCTGGTTATGTTAGTGTTAGGCTTTCCAAATGTATGTCCTATCCATCTCCAGCGTCTTTTCATTATCATTTCTTTCACTGTGGGTCGATTCGTGTTCTGCCATAGCTCTTCATCACTGATGTTATCTGGCCATCTAATCTGAAAGATCTTCCTTAGGTGTTAACAAAGGTATGCAGCCTCTTGGTACTGTTGGCTGATGCTGTCCATGTTTCTGATTCGTAGAGCAAGACCGATTTCACATTTATGTGAATTAGGACTGGTCTTACAATATTACAGTTAGTGGTTTGAATTAAGTCCAGTAGTCTGTAACATTGGGTGGTGGTGATGATGGTTTACAGGTTTCATGGCTCAGTACCATCCCAGTTACGCTATGTGTCAGACGAGTAAGATGCGCTACACCATATATATTATTGTATACTAATAATATACCAACATTACAAGGCCTCCAACCGCTATAATAACGTGTTTATATGTCTGTGCGACCACCCCCCCCCAGTCTACACTCACTTGTGCTCATTCATCATTTACAGCCAGCGCTAGCCGTATGCCATGTGTTTGTGATGAAACAAAGCCTCATTGTCTCGTATGTATGGAAACCTGTTGAACAAGTTTTAGGAGCGTGGATCTTAATAACAGGACTTGTAAGCCCACACCCCAACTTCACTGCAGTAGAATTAGCACACAATCTATATATCAGTGATTCTAAAACTTGTTGAGCCCACGCATACTTGGAAGTTGATGGCAGTTTACACCTTTCCATCCTCCCCAACACGTTTGGTAAGAAATAATAACATTTCAAGTATTCTACATAATCTAGACACACCTTTCTGTCGCCCCATGTGGCCGCATTTTTTTTTTTTGGGGGGGGGGGGGAACACTGCTTTTAAAGAGACGGCGTTGTTTGTGTTGCTCAGAATACTGGTTGCTCTTCTGCTCTGTGATGGTGATTGTGGCATTAAGATGATGATGAATACAGGCTGTAATGCCCCCCCCCCAATGCTCCAAGGTGTGCACAAGACGAAAATGATGTCCCACCAAAATCATAAAGCCTTATTTGAGCGTTTCCATAATCTTATTATTGTCTTATGGACATGCTATATGTTAAGTTTCCAAACTCTGTCATGTTCAAAGGCAAACATGGGTTGTTTATGTATGGAAAATTATCCAAGACAAAGATATTATGTATCGTTATATTTCAATACAGTATTTTGCTTGTATCATAGACAGTGTGTCCTGTAAGGTGTGAAGTATTGTTAGAAAAAAAGTTCTACTTCGAGAACAAACAAACAAACAAACAAAAAACTGCTAGCATTAAAGTTACACGGAAATCCAGATTAAATGTTCGTCATTATAGCGCATTCTTCTGCACTGAGACAAAAATGTGTGCGCAGAGAGCTAGAAATTTGTGTGCCGTCTCACGCCAGCGCTGCTTAGAGGGAACATCGATCATGAAATGTGGAATGTGTGTATGTCTGAGTGTGTATACTAGTTCTGCTTCCATCCGTCCATGTCCTAGAAGGAGACCATTGTCATCAGATCCTAATTTTCATATGCAATATTTTATATTTTTTTCCCTAGAACTTCAGAATCGTTCAGTGACTGAGGATCGTCATACAGAGAAAAGAGCTATGAGTTAAACATCTCACCAGATACTCACCAGATTTTCCCACCAGTTTATGATGTTATATCGTCTCCTAACCCCTTACATCCAGTGCTAAGTTTTTTTAAACTCTTTTTCATACCTTGTGACCCGAGTTAATAATAACTAATCATTTCAGGAACTGCCTGTTCAGAGCTCTTGGAGATCAGCTAGAGGGGCATTGCCGTAACCACTACAGACACAGGACTGAAGTGGTTAACTTCATTAAATCTCACAGGCATGACTTTGAGCCCTTCGTGGAGGATGATATGTCCTTTGATGATCATGGTATGTTCATATATATATATATTATATATATATATATATTAGTACATATGTCTGTCTGTATTCTTCTCTTTCTTAATAACCTTTGCTTTTAATAGTTCAAGTATGATGCATGTGTTAGAGAGATGACACTATCATCAGAAGAGAGATGACACCATCATCAGAATCATATAACCATGACTGGTCGGGATCTTCATTAAGCAGGCATTAGATCCCAACTCCTATAGAAGCGTACACTTCTCTTCGACTTAAAACGTTATAAAAGCCTGGCCATATTTTTATCTGGAAATCGTCCACCCATCCATCTCCTTAGTCGGTGATCAGCTAAGCAGTCATGGCCCACTGCATCCTGTGGCGTCTTTCATGGCAGTGGCAGATCCTCTCGACTTTTCAGTTTGAATTGTGCCCATGCTGTCTGAGTGGCGAAGTGGTCAGTGCACTAGTCTCTCATGACGAAGGTCGGGGGTTTGAATCCGGCGGGGGGCACCCCCGGTCACCCATCTGTAGAAACGGGTACTTGACTTCTTCTGGAGCTGGGGAAGGAAAGGTAGCCAGGCGTGATGCTGACCACATCACCCTCTAATGTGCTGACAGGTCAAGGAAAATATGGCCACTAACACCATATCCCTATGTGCCTCTAAATCATAACGGGGTAACCTTTACCTTTTTTTTTAACCTTGTATTGCATGCTACTCATGGGAGATGACGCTGTGCTTTTATCTAGCTTATCATCATCTCAATCATGTTCCTTCTCCCCACGGAAGACTGGCTGCAGTGAATCTCCACGCTGCACTGTTTCTTGTCTTCGTAGTGCACAGTTGGTCCCTGTCCATATCTCTCGACGTCGTCCACCCATCTATATCGCTGTGGTCCACTTGTTCTCTTCCCTTCCTTTCGATCTTGCCCTCAAGAGTGGTCTTCAGTATAACATAATGCTTCTTGACATGCCCAAAGTTGTGAGCTTCTTAGCTGTCTTGTTTTTACGATTTTAAATATTTATCGTTTCACTTCTAGCTGGTTTACTAGTTCTTGCTTTGTTTTCTTTTCCGTCCAAGAGATACGCCCTGTTTTTCTAAATATCCACATTTCAAAGGCCTGTATTTCCTTTTCTGTTATCTTATTCAGTGTCCAGGCTGTCTAGCTAATATAGTAGTTTAAAGATTAAATCTTCAGAAACCAAAATCAGATTGTGTAGAAGCAGTTACTTTACTTTTTTGTGTTATTTTAACAAAGTCACCTACTTGCTGGTAGTCAGAAAACAGGTAAAGGCAATGCAGATTCTTCTTCAGGATACAGAAATAAAAACATATGTTTAGAGACAAGCATTTTTTTGGCATTATTGTTCACCTGTGAGAATTAAGATGATAAAAATGAAATGGAGTGTTATTCTGAAGTTGTCAGACTCTTCTTTCACATTGCTTTCTTACAGTCAGAGCATTGCAGAAGCTTGGGACCCATGCTGGCAATGATGCGATAGTGGCGTTTGCTAAACTTCATGGTGTTGTTATTATAATACATCAGCTCAATGGAAAGCCACTTACGGTGAGTCCGTAGAAACATTACCATGCCCTCAGTGATTCAGGCAAACTTTCATATTCGTAAAAAAGAATTGTATATGATATCCGTTTTTTTTAATATAAACCCTTCGTTCATTGATGGCGATGTATGTGGTGAAATCTAGTTTACTTTGACAAGCTGTCATATACTCTCCATTTTCTGAGGCAGTTTTCCACAGCACAACATTTTTAGCACCCATTTTGACAACAGGTTCGCTTGGAAGAATATGACAGTGGAGAAGGAAGCCACTTCCAGCCTGATCAAATATCCAAGCACGGTTCCGGGCCTGAGGAAGAGGATTTGAAAGAAAAGGACGCGGGGCTTCCCAAACAAGCCAGGAGAAGACAGCGGAGTTTGCCAGGGTAATGGGGGCTGCAGATGTAGCATGAGCAGCCAGTAGTCAAATGTGGAAGAAGAGTAAGAGGAAGCCACTGCCTCCAGTCTGAGGATCTTTGTAGCTAAAACTTTGACCATTTTTACCCTTTTTTCAAGGCAGTAATGGCTAAAGGAAGTGTGCATGTATTCTTATGTCCTTAGTCAGTGATCAGCTAAATAATAACCACCCAGTACGCCTCGTGGTGTCTTGAGGGCAGCAGCAAATTCCCTCCGCCTGTCGCCGTCACAGCCAGCCTTTGTATCATGCCCTAGACGTGCTGCATGCTACCATTCCTGCTTCTGCAGTTCTTCGCCAGGTAGCCTCTGGTCGGCTTCTCTTTCTTTTTCCCTCAGGTGTTCATCGCATGGCTGTTTTAGCGATGTTGCTGGGCTCTCTATGTAGCACACGATCATTTTTTTTTGCTGTTATGACATGCATATCACCTAGTTCACATTGGCCAAGTAAGTCCATACACGTACAAGAACGTTCATGAAAATATGTGTTTATCTGTATGGGCATTCATGTAAAAGTGTTAGCATTTGCAGGCAAGGCAGAAGAGTTAAATATCTGGAGATAGATTGGCATAGTTATAGTTTATACACACTGAATGTTACTCACATGCGAGTTTATACACACTAAGTGTTACTCTCATTCTGTTTATACACATTGAATGTTACTTACATTCTAGTTTATACACAGAGAATGTTACTTACATTCTAGTTTATACACAGAGAATGTTACTCACATTCTAGTTTATACACAGAGAATGTTACTCACATTCTAGTCTATACACAGAGAATGTTACCCACATTCTAGTTTATGCACAGAATACACAGACAGTGTTACCCACATTATAGTCTATACACAGTGAATGTTACTCACATTCTAGTCTGTACACAGAGAATGTTACCCACATTCTAGTTTATACACACTAAATGCTATTCACATTCTAGTTTACACACACTAAATGTTATTCACATTCTAGTTTACACACACTAATTGTTATTCACATTCCAGTTTACACACACTAAATGCTATTCACATTCTAGTTTACACACACTAAAAGTTATTCACATTCTAGTTTATGCACAGTAAATGTTTTTCACATTCCAGTTTACACACACTAAATGTTATTCACATTCTAGTTTATACACACTGAATGTTTTGCTATAAATGGAAAAAGAAAAGAGAGAGCAGGCAATTTGGGTATGATTTTAAGTTTTTTTTTTTTTTAAAGACAGAAATTTATCATGTGTGTGCGTTTGTTTGTTTGTAAATAGCTAATGTAGATAGGAACCTAATTAAATCCATTAGAAAACGACAGTCATTGTTCATTGGACATATTACAAGACGAGGAGGGCTTGAAAACATCATAACAACAGGAAAGATGAGTGGAGGGGAGAGGTAGGATAAGACCAGGAGGAAATAAAAATCACCAACTGTGCTGATGTAAAATATAATATCGAGGAACGAGATCTCTGAAGCAGTATAACCGCTAACACCTACTGGCATGGCACATGATGATGATGATGATGATCATCATCATCATCATCATTCTTGAATGTCTGTGCAAAAAAAAAAAAAAATTACGAGATACCTTAAACATCGTTATCAGTGAGATATAAGAGATTAATCATCACACAAAACAGTGGATGGAAAAGAATTCGTTTCACGAAATTTAGCAAAAAATTAGTCATGGGAAAAAGAAGATGAAAGTTCTTTTTGTGTGTGTGTTTTTTTTTTCAAGTTAAAAATAAAGCAGCGGTGAAAGAATGATGTATAGCTTGTTGGAAGGAGTAAAACTGGCGGTAATGATGATTATGATGACCGTTATTGTTGTTATTATTTCCTGAAGGCTGTAGTGACGTCATGATAACCAGTGTGTCACTGCATTTTGATCGTGATATTAGCGGCCTGATGATATAACATATGTAATGACACTAACGTTCCATTGTACGAGGGTCGCCCCGAAAATAATGCATCATATTTTTTTTCGGAAATGTCATAAGCGGAAGTTGTTGACGTGTAAGTGATATTTCAACCGTCAAGCAACTGTTGCACAAATTTGGTTGGCCTATGTGAAGTAGTAAGAAAGAAACAGGCTGCCAGAATGCCATATGCTGTGGATGTTCGTATGAAGCAGAGCTCTGTGATGGAGTTCATCCACGGTGGAAAAAAAAGCGCCACCCATCGACGCTTGCTGAATGTCTGCGGAGGCCAAACAGTGGATGTTAGCACAGTGAGACGGCGGGTGGCATGTTTCAGTGGTGGCGACAGCGATGTGAAAGACAAGCCACGTTCTGAATGGTCGCGCGCTCCTGTCACATCATCAGATGAAGAGTGTCTTCATCAGCTCATCCGTGCAGATCGTTGGATTACGACCAGGGAACTGTGTACAGAGCTTGATATCAGCTTCAGTGCTTTAGAAAAGATGATGGCAGAGTTGGAATATCGCAAAGTGTGCGCCGAGAAGAGAACATCCTTTCTATTGCAATACAGTAACACCAGCCCGCACACAAGTTTGAAGACCGTTGAGAATATTGCCAAGCCTGGCTGGACTGTCCTATCACACCCACCATATAGTCCAGATTTGACACTTTGTGACTTCCAATTGTTCGGGTCCATGAAAGATATACTTTGTGGGAAACATTCTCTTAACAACGACGCCGTCAAAGCAGATGTAAAACAGTGGCGCATCTCTATTATGCAACACATCCTAATCAATGAATGTTAGAAAACGAGTCCTAAAGTGCTATATTGAAACTATCTTATTATATGGAAGTGAATCATGGACAATAGGCAGGTCTGCACAAAAATCGTTGGAAGCAGCAGAAATGTGGTTTATTAGGAGAATGTTGCGAATTCCCTGGACAACAAAAATAACTAATGAAGAATGTATGAGAAGAGCTGGAGAGACAAAAAACCTTGTCAAAAAGATAAATAAATAAGAGAGAGACAATGTACTTTCATAGGACATGCATTGAGAAGAGGGGGAATTTGAAAATATTATAACAACAGGAAAAATAGAAGGGAAGACCGAAAGAAATGATACTGGACAGTCTGACGGTTTGGTGTGAGAGAGATCACCAACTGAGCTGATGGCCTGCATGAAGGATCGTGTACTCTAGAGAAGCATAATAGCCAACACCTGTCGGCACGGCACATGATGATGACCTTTATTGGTGCAGATTTTTACGAGCGCGGCACACAGGCTGTTGTTCATCACCGGCAAAAATGTATAAGAGATGGCGACGGTGTGGGGAAATAGTGTTTTCTAGCTGAGACATTGCTCTATAGTGTTACTGTGCTCTTTGTATCTGCTGCAGTTTCCACATAAAAAAAAATCATGAGGCTTTCTTTCGGGAGCGACCCTCGTAATATCACATTCATTCATATTGCCATTCAACATTAATATGTTTCCTTCTTTTAGCAATGAACTCATATCTTTTTCTTTTTTTTCATCTCCCCCCCCCCTCTCCTTAAAGATCCAGGGCGGAGCAACTAACAGTGAAAAAAATGCCAGGCAGCTTCATTTAGCTTACCATAACGGTGACCACTACAGCAGCGTGCGAAGAGTCAATGACAATACAGAGTCCCCAGCGGACATATACATAAAGGTGCGCCTCTATGTCTTTTGGTGTTTTGAATTTTCAGGGGTTTTCTTGCTAGGGTTTCATCATGGTCCTGTACGTGTAGTAAAATGATATAGAGGGTCAGTATGTGGGGATGTTCTTGCAGATGATTAGAAAGAGAGTGAAGTAGGCCCCCCGTGTGGTACCCGGGATCTGCAAAGAATAGGACCACTGTACCCTACCATGCATGATCGTAAAAGGCGACTAAGGAGGGTTCAGCATAGGGCCAGCAACCCTATCTGGTAAAAAACTATCAGACTGCTACAGAAACAGAAGCAAGGGAAAAAGCAAATGCAGGTGGAAGGAGAAATGCGTATCAGGAAACTGAGCCCATGAAGGTTGTGGATGAAAGCCAGCCACTGGAAGTCCCCAGCCCGACTGCAGACCTCCTGGAACCTAAACAAAAGATGCAAATAGGCAGCTGGAATGTAAGAACACTAAACCAGACTGGAAAACTAGCACAAACCATCAAGGAAATGCACAGATACAAACTAGACATACTAGGAATACAAGAAGCAAGATGGACAGGACAAGGCAGAAGGAAATTAACAACACAGCACACAGAAGATACAATAATATGGTCAGGTAAAGAAGATCTTCATGAAGGAGGAGTAGCATTGATTATAACAAAAGAAGCATCAAGAGCATTGCTGAAATGGATCCCAATAAATGAGAGATTATTATATGCACGGTTCAACTCAAGATTCACGAAGCTGTCTATTATAGTTTGTTATGCACCAACAGAAGCAGCTGAAGAGGAATTAAAAGAAGATTTTTACAACAGCCTCCAAGCCACAGTAGAAACAATACCCAAGCATGATATGCTACTCATCTTGGGCGACTTCAATGCAAAAGTAGGTGAAGGAAATGAAGATAGAAGAAGAATCATGGGAAGAGAAGGAATCGGAGAAATAAATGAAAATGGAGAAAGACTGTGCAGTTTCTGTGAAGAAAACATGATGACCATCGGAGGGACAATTTTCCAACACAAAAACATCCATAAGGTGACTTGGAGGTCACCAGATAAAACCACAGAAAACCAAATCGATCACATACTAATAAACAACAAGTGGAAACGGTCACTACAAGATGTGCGAGCAAGGAAAGGAGCAGATATAAGAACTGATCACAACCTTCTGGTAGCAAAAATAAAACTAAAATTAAGGAAAGCCAGAATCGGAGAACACAGAAAGATACATTTTGATACAAGAAAACTGATAGACCAGCAAACAAGAAATGAATTCTCAATAATACTTAAGAACCGCTTCAGTGTCCTACAAGACGAAGCAGAAATGTCCATATTAGAGTTCAATAAAACACTACAGGAAACAGCAAAAGAGGTGCTGGGATATCGGAAAAGGAGAAAAGAGGAATGGATAAGTGAGACCACATGGGAAAAGATAGAGCAAAGAAAAGAAATCAAGAAAAAATTACTGAACACCAAATCACAACGGCTTAAAGAACGAGTTTTAAGTAATTATGCACAAAAAGACAAAGAAGTGAAGGAATCATGCCGTCAAGATAAACGTCAATATTATGACAACTCAATCGACCACACCCAAAAGAATTGTTAAACCTTGAAACTGACTTACCAGCCCCACAACTAAATGTCAATCTAGATGAAATTGAATTGCATGAAATTGAAACAGCAGTGAATTTAATGGCTAACAACAAAGCTGCAGGTGAAGATGAAATAACAGCCGAGATGCTAAAAGCTATCAATAGTGACAACATGAGACAACTACAGAGAATGTTTAACAAGATTTGGAAAGAAGAAAAGGTCCCTTCTAATTGGAAGAAGGGAATCATTGTGAAAATACCAAAAAAGGGCAACCTTAGTGACTGTAACAACTGGAGAGGAGTAACCTTAATATCAGTTGTGTCAAAAGTATTTTGCAAGGTCATTTTGAATAGACTCAAAGATATAGTGGATACTGCAATGAGAGAAGAACAAGCAGGATTTCGAAAAGGGAGAAGCTGTCTCGACCAGATCTTTACTCTCAGAATAATACTTGAAGAACATATTGAAAAGCAGAAACCATTAATAATGAATTTCATAGATTTTAAGAAGGCATTTGATAGCATACACAGAGATTCATTATGGAGAATTTTATGTCTATATGGAATACCATCTAAAATTGTCAACATCATTAAGGACTTATACAATGGATATGGTTGTGCAGTCAAGACAGAAGAAGGGATGAGTGAATGGTTCCAGATTGAAACAGGCGTGAAACAAGGATGTATACTGCTCCTTTACTTTTTGGGATTACAATAGACTTCATAATGAAAAAATGCTGCACAGGTAACACAGGTATTGACTGGGTACATGGGACCCAACTAGAAGATCTTGATTTTGCTGATGACATAACTCTTATCAGTAATAATGTGAATTCCATGCAAGAAAAAACAGATAGCCTATCTTCACTGGCTAGCAAAATAGGACTTGAAATTAACAAGGACAAAACAAAAATAATGAAAATTCCCATCAATCAAAATGGAAAAATACACATAGAAGGGACAGATATTGAAGAAGTCAATCAATTTGCATACCTTGGCAGCTACATAGACCAGGATGGTGACACTAGAAAGGAAGTTAGGATCAGAATTGCAAAAGCAGCATCAATCTTCAAGAATCTTGAGAACATATGGAATTCAAAAGTTATAAGCACAAAAACCAAGTTAAGACTATTCAATTCAAATGTAATATCCACCCTCATTTATGCATGCGAAAGCTGGAAAACAACTAAAGAAATAGAAAAGAAATTAGACTCTTTTGAAAACAAATGCCTAAGGAAAATACTCGGCATCAAATGGAATGAATTCAAGAACAATGCAGAGATAAGACAGATGACTGAACAACAACCAGTCTCACGGGTGATCAGGAAAAGGAGATGGACATATGTTGGCCACTTGATGAGAAGAAATGAGCAGAGAATCCCAAAACAAGCTATCAAGTGGAACACAACAGGCCGAAGAAAAAGGGGCAGACCGCGTGAAACTCTGAAGAGAACATTATTAAGAGAGGCCAAATTAACAGGCATAAAATCCTTTGATGAGGTTGAAAGACTCGCCGAAGACAGGAAAAATTGGCGAACTACTTTGCGAGCCCTATGTGACGTCTAACGGCACGGGAAGGATATAAGATAAGATAAGATAAGATTATGACAACTTAGCAGAAACAGCAGAGAAAGCAGCATATACAAATGACATGAAAACCATATATAAAATCACAAAGCAGATGACAGGTAACTTCAATACAAGATGTGAAAGTGCAGTAAGAACACAAAATGGACAACTGGTCAGTGGAGAAAGAGAAAAAATTGAAAGATGGAGGGAACACTTTAACACCCTACTAAACAGAACACAAGCAGCACAAGCAATAGATATACCTGAAGCAAAAGCGGAACTAAACATCAATACAGGACCAATAACAATAAATGAAGTAAAAGAGGCGATAAAGATGCTAAAATCAGACAGGGCACCAGGTGAAGATGAAGTGACTGCTGAGATGTTGAAAGCAGAAGAAACAGAAACACCAAAACAACTTTGCCGGATATTACAACAAATTTGGGATTTAGAAAAAGCCCCAGAGGAGTGGAAAACTGGTCTTATAGTAAAACTACCAAAGAAGGGTGACCTCAGAGATTGCGGGAACTGGAGAGGCATTACCCTACTGCCACTCACTAGTAAAGTATTTTGCAGAATAATCATCAACAGAATTGTACCAACACTTGAGGAAAAACTTCGGAAAGAGCAGGCAGGATTTAGGAAAGGAAGATCATGCATAGACCACATATTTGTACTTAGACAAATATTAGAACAGGCAAATGAGTGCATAGCACAACATATGCATTATTCATAGATTTTGAGAAAGCCTTTGACAGTGTCAACAGAGATGCACTGTGGAAAATCCTAAGATGGCATGGCCTCCCCCATAAAATAGTTAATGTAATCAAAGCCCTATACGAGGGTTTTCAGTGCAAAGTTATCTGTGGAGAACATACCTCCAGCAGCTTTAGGGTACAAACAGGAGTGAAACAGAGATGTGTACTATCACCAACATTATTTATCTTGGCAGTAGACTGGTTAATGAAGGAGGCAACATCAGACAAACGCAGAGGATTACAATGGACCCTTGACACAGTGCTGGAGGACCTTGACTTTGCGGACGACATTTGTCTATTATCAAGCAGTCACAAAGATATGCAAGATAAAATAAACAAGCTAACTCAGAATGCAAACAACATAGGACTAAAGATCAACGTAGGAAAGACAAAGTTAATGAAGCAAAATGTGAACAACAGAAATGTACTCAGACCAGATAACAAGTTAGTGGAGGAGGTAAACGAATTTGTATACCTTGGCAGCAGAGTAGTAGAAAATGGAGACAGCACAGAGGACATCAACAGCAGACTTACTAGAGCAAACCAGGCTTTTGCAATGCTGCAGAATATATGGAAATAAAAAAACTAAGCATAAATATGAAAATCAGGATATTTAAGAGTAATGTTCTAAGTGTACTACTCTATGGAAGCGAATGCTGGAAAATCACCAAAACCATAGAAAACAAGTTGAATTCTTTCCAGACTAAATGTTTACGAAGAATTAGAAAAATATGTTGGCCAAACACTATAAGAAATAACATCTTATTAGCAGAAATGCAGATGAAACCACTGACAACAATTATTGAGGAAAGACGCTGGCGATGGTTGGGACATGTGCTCCGAATGACTGACAGCTCACTACCAAAAATAGCACTAAGATGGACACCACAGGGGAGCAGAAGTAAGGGTAGACCAAAAGAGACATGGAGAAGAACAACAGAAAGGATGTTGAGCAACAGAGGGCTCACCTGGGCAAGAGCAGAAAAAAAGGCGAAGGACAGGCATTTGTGGAAAACCCTTGCGGAAGCCCCATGTGCCCTGGGCACTTAAGGTTCAGAGAGAGAGAGAGAGAGAGAGAGAAGTAGGCAGAATGTAGCTTTCTGATCATAAATATTAACATTTCATTTCTCTGATCTAGTGACTGTTTGACCTAGTGCCCTTTGGCTGGAAGTGATGGCAAAGTGCCTACATGCCTTCTCTAATCTTGTGGAGTTTGTATATAATGTGTCCCCAGTGTCTGGGTGTTCGAGCAGGTTTCCCTGTCATAAGTCTTTGAGCCCTGGGCATTCTAGGAGATTGTTTCTTGGTTATTATCACATATTGGGCATTTGGGTGCTTCATTTGGCTTTATCTGATGTGTTCAGATGTATGTGCCTTGTTCTTAGTTGAGAGATGATGGTTTGTTCTATTCTGTTCACTGTGTTTATGGTGTCTTTTGCATTTGGAGCATTCATGTATTGAGAGACGACTCCCCTGCCTGTGTTTCCCGTTGCTCTTCATTCCAGCCATTCCTCCTTTTGTTTTTGTTATTTCTTATTTGTTTTACTGTATGTAATGAACCTCCATCTTAATGCAAATAAAACTAAATTGATGACAACTTACAAAACAAACAAGGCAGCTGAAATATATATCAGTGAGAAAAAACTGGAAGAAGTGGAGAGTTTTGAATATCTTGGATCACTACTAACTAATAATGGAGATACAATGAGGGAAATTAAAAGGAGGACATCTGTCACTTTTCAGAAAGTAAAACAACTAAAGAATCTGTGGAGAGGAGAAGACAGAACCACAAAAATAATATTTTTAAGGGCATGCATCTTTCCCATCGCAACATATGCCTGTGAGACCTGGACACTTAACAAACCAGCTGAGAAACACATAAATCAAATGTAAATTGTAAATTCTACAGAAGAGTTCTTCAGATATCGTGGACACAAAAAGAACAAATATATCTATACTACAAGAGCTTAATATTGAAGAAGGCTGGCTAGTAAAGAGGATTAAAGAGAGGAAACTTAAATGTTTTGGACACTTTAAACGTCATGATAATCTAGAGAAGACCGTCTTGGAAGGGTACATAATGGGAAAAGAAAGAGAGAAAGACCAGGGCGAAGACGGCTGCAAGACATCGTTGATGATCTGCAAATGGATGCATCAGCGGCAGGCCATCTTGCTCACAACCGAGAGGCCTACAGGAGAACTGTTAGGGAGGCAAAGTTCTGCAAGGGACATGCAAATGAATGAATGAATGAAGCAGGATTGTTGAGCTGGTGGTCTGTCACAGCTTTTGTTTTTTAACTAGTGTATCTGCCCTCTTGTTTCCTTGAATGCTGATGTTTCCTGGTATCCACTGTGGTGTTATTTTGTGTGTTAATTAAAATTTCAGAAATTGGAAGTATTTTTTTTTACTCAGTCCTGTTTTTTACTCTTCTTATCTGTATGACAAGAGACATTGACAAGAGACAAGATGGATGCTCTGATACAGAGTTTCATAGCCTTTTTTTTTTTCGTTTTGTTTTGCTTGTGGCTCCCTCAGTCAATCAGTCATTTGCATGCCCCTTGCAGAACTCACAGCTCTCATGTAGGCCTCTCGGTTGTAAGCAAGATGCCCTGCTGCTGATGCATCCATTTACATATTATCAATGATGTCCTGCAGCCATCTTTGCCTTGGTCTTCCTCTCTTTCTTTTTCCCATTATATACCCTTCCAAGACTGTCTTGTCTAAATTCTCATAACATTTAATTTGTCTCCCTACATTTTGTGTTAAAATCTTTTTCATGCTATATTTATGAATGTACCTGTACGTGGTGCTCTATTCGTCTCTGTAGAGATCATGGCAAACCTCACACTGATGTCCTAGATCCATACTTCATAAATATCTCTCTCTCTGAACCTTAAGTGCCCAGGGCACATGGGGCTTCCGCAAGGGTTTTCCACAAATGCCTGTCCTTTGCCTTTTTTTCTGCTCTTGCCCAGGTGAGCCCTCTATTGCTCAACATCCTCTCTGTTGTTCTTCTCCATGTCTCTTTGGTCTACCCTTCATAAATATAGTATCCAAAAAATATCACATTGTACATAACAGCAGGTGTATTGAGAGACGACTCCCCTGCCTGTGTTTCCCGTTGCTCTTCATTCCAGCCATTCCTCCTTTGTTTTTGTTATTTCTTATTTGTTTTACTGTATGTAATGAACCTCCATCTTAATGCAAATAAAACTAAATTGATGACAACTTACAAAACAAACAAGGCAGCTGAAATATATATCAGTGAGAAAAAACTGGAAGAAGTGGAGAGTTTTGAATATCTTGGATCACTACTAACTAATAATGGAGATACAATGAGGGAAATTAAAAGGAGGACATCTGTCACTTTTCAGAAAGTAAAACAACTAAAGAATCTGTGGAGAGGAGAAGACAGAACCACAAAAATAATATTTTTAAGGGCATGCATCTTTCCCATCGCAACATATGCCTGTGAGACCTGGACACTTAACAAACCAGCTGAGAAACCATAAATCAAATGTAAATTGTAAATTCTACAGAAGAGTTCTTCAGATATCGTGGACACAAAAAAGAACAAATATATCTATACTACAAGAGCTTAATATTGAAGAAGGCTGGCTAGTAAAGAGGATTAAAGAGAGGAAACTTAAATGTTTTGGACACTTTAAACGTCATGATAATCTAGAGAAGACCGTCTTGGAAGGGTACATAATGGGAAAAGAAAGAGAGAAAGACCAGGGCGAAGACGGCTGCAAGACATCGTTGATGATCTGCAAATGGATGCATCAGCGGCAGGCCATCTTGCTCACAACCGAGAGGCCTACAGGAGAACTGTTAGGGAGGCAAAGTTCTGCAAGGGACATGCAAATGAATGAATGAATGAAGCAGGATTGTTGAGCTGGTGGTCTGTCACAGCTTTTGTTTTTTAACTAGTGTATCTGCCCTCTTGTTTCCTTGAATGCTGATGTTTCCTGGTATCCACTGTGGTGTTATTTTGTGTGTTAATTAAAATTTCAGAAATTGGAAGTATTTTTTTTTTACTCAGTCCTGTTTTTTACTCTTCTTATCTGTATGACAAGAGACATTGACAAGAGACAAGATGGATGCTCTGATACAGAGTTTCATAGCCTTTTTTTTTTTCGTTTTGTTTTGCTTGTGGCTCCCTCAGTCAATCAGTCATTTGCATGCCCCTTGCAGAACTCACAGCTCTCATGTAGGCCTCTCGGTTGTAAGCAAGATGCCCTGCTGCTGATGCATCCATTTACATATTATCAATGATGTCCTGCAGCCATCTTTGCCTTGGTCTTCCTCTCTTTCTTTTTCCCATTATATACCCTTCCAAGACTGTCTTGTCTAAATTCTCATAACATTTAATTTGTCTCCCTACATTTTGTGTTAAAATCTTTTTCATGCTATATTTATGAATGTACCTGTACGTGGTGCTCTATTCGTCTCTGTAGAGATCATGGCAAACCTCACACTGATGTCCTAGATCCATACTTCATAAATATCTCTCTCTCTGAACCTTAAGTGCCCAGGGCACATGGGGCTTCCGCAAGGGTTTTCCACAAATGCCTGTCCTTTGCCTTTTTTTCTGCTCTTGCCCAGGTGAGCCCTCTATTGCTCAACATCCTCTCTGTTGTTCTTCTCCATGTCTCTTTTGGTCTACCCTTCATAAATATAGTATCCAAAAAATATCACATTGTACATAACAGCAGGTGTAGTGAGACTTTTCACCCACCCTGTATGTCTTTTTACATCTCAGTTTAGAAATTTAGACCCTTTATTGAGGGGAAAAAAAAAAAAGGCACCGGCATAGTTTCTTGAAGCGTTCATGCATAGCACAGTATACTTTCCCCACAGGATCTGGGATCTGAACTGACTCACCAGCATGCAAGGATTACTAGCAGCCAGACTGCTGCCGGCGGAGTTGTCAGTGCCCGTCGGAAACTGGAGGATATCGAGGCACAAGTGGCAGCAGCCACAAACTGTAGGGTAGGTGTTTGCTGTCACCGTTGTCTTCTGGTCCATTCACTGTGGTTTTGTGTTTTACTGTTCCTTTTGTTTTTTGTAGTGGATTTTTTTTCATTCTCTTTAATTCAGATCTTTGTTTTTGTTCATTCTCTTTAATTCAGATCTTTCTTTTTTTTCATTCTCTTTAATTCAGATCTTTCTTTTTTTTCATTCTCTTTAATTCAGATCTTTGTTTTTTTTTCATTCTCTTTAATTCAGATCTTTCTTTTTTTTCGTTCTCTTTAATTCAGATCTTTATTTTTTTTCATTCTCTTTAATTCAGATCTTTATTTTTTTTCATTCTCTTTAATTCAGATCTTTCTTTTTTTTCATTCTCTTTAATTCAGATCTTTCTTTTTTTTCATTCTCTTTAATTCAGATCTTTCTTTTTTTTCATTCTCTTTAATTCAGATCTTTCTTTTTTTTCGTTCTCTTTAATTCAGATCTTTGTTTTTTTTTCATTCTTTAATTCAGATCTTTGTTTTTTTTTCATTCTCTTTAATTCAGATCTTTCTTTTTTTTCATTCTTTAATTCAGATCTTTGTTTTTTTTTCATTCTCTTTAATTCAGATCTTTGTTTTTTTTTCATTCTCTTTAATTCAGATCTTTGTTTTTTTTTTCATTCTCTTTAATTCAGATCTTTGTTTTTTTTTACATTCTCTTTAATTCAGATCTTTGTTTTTTTTCAAACATCTGTGTGACTTGTTTCAATTTATTTCATTGTTTTTGTTTTCATTTTGTAGACTTTCCACTTGTTTTTTTTTTCTGTTATAGAAAATTTCACAGTGTAGTCCTTATTTTCTTTCGGTCAGTATTTAAATGATATTATTCTTTATATCCTACTGTTTTTTATTTACAGTTTGAAAAATACTTACAATGTATTTCAGACATCAAGTTGACAATTAATTATAATGTATTTCAAATAATATTTAAATTGAAGAAAAGTAACTCAAAGTTGGAAATGAAAGGATAATGAGTCCAGTTTAAATTCTTTTAAATGATAGTTACAATGTAAAGTTAATTTTGTAAGCATTAACCACAGAGAGCATATTGGAACAGATTTTGCATGTTTTGAAAATTTTGTTATAGCACATAAAGAGACCCCACACACAGCCCCTAAAAATGGGTTACCAAAGAAATCTGGGAAGGTAAATGCGGCCAGGTGTGATGCTGGCCACATAACGCTTGCGTGTGCCAATGGTCTTGGAAATACAGTCCTAACACCATAATCCCCAAGATGCCTTAATGGCATGGAAACAGGGACATACATTACATTTAACTTTACGTATGTATTTTTTGTTTGTTTGTTAGTTTCTTTCATTTTCTCATAATGAGTAGTGACTATCCTGAAAGTGTATTGACAAGATTTTCTTATACAGTCAATTATAAAAGCATCAAAGAAATGCAAAACTGCCAAACAATTGTATTGTGTAGGTTGGTAATGGTATAGGAGTGATGGGAATATGAAAATAATTTCACATATTTAAGCTGTTTTGTTTTGTTTTTTTTTGTCTTTTAAATTTTCATGCCAGGATATGGACAGAGTACGGCAGGTTCTGGTCGAGTGTGATTACGATGTTGATGCCTCCATTGCTGATCTCTTGCAACACCTGGATCTGAACAGCCAGTCCCCACAAGGTAGTAGTTGTTTTTTTTTTCATTATCCTAGTCATTGGTACCTTGGGTCACGAACGCCTCTAATCACAAACAAATCTGCCCACAAACACAATTTCCGAACAAATTTTGACTTGAACGGCGAACAGCACCTCAGCACACGAACACACAAACATGGCTTTGCCGCCATGTTTTCAGCTCGTGAATAGCATCAGTTGTACTCAGGTTTGCGCGCTGTGAACATTGTTTGTCATTGCGTTGTTCTTGATACAGTTTTTTTTTTGCTTTTTGCATTAAATTAACCCTCATTATGGCTCCCAAGAAAGTGAAAAGTGTTAGTGACAGTGGTGTCAAGAAGCCTAAGTGTGTTACAGTAGAAACTAAGAAGGAAATAATAACTAAACATGAGAATGGTGTTCGTGTTTCTGATCTCACCAAGCAGTATGACATGGCTAAATCTAGGTCTGTACGATCTTAAAGAACAAAGATGCACTAAAGACGCCTGATGTGGCTAAAGGAGTGACTATGTTAACGAAGCAAAGGTCTCAAGTGTTAAAAGTAGAAAAATTATTGTTAGTTTGGATTAATGAAAAGCAGCTTGGCTGGAGATAGTGTTAACGAGGCCCTAATATGCGAGAAGGCTTTACTTTTGCATAGTGATTTAGTGGCGAAAACGCCAAACACAAGTGATGCTAGCATTGACGAATTTAAAGCAAGTAGAGGCTGGTTCAAGAAATTTTGTCGACGAACTGGAATTAATAGTCTTGTTAGGCATGGAGAGGCAGCAGATGCCTATGTGGAGGAATTTGTAAACTTTATCAACTCTGAAGGTTACGTACCGCATCAAGTTTTTAATTGCAATGAAACTGGACTTTTTTGGAAAAAAATGCCAAGAAGGACCTACATAAGAGGAAAAGTCACGTCCTGGCCACAAACCAATGAAGGACAGGCGTATACTTTTATTGTGTGCTAATGCAAGTGGGGATTGTAAGATTAAGCCTCTTTTAGTTTACCACTGAAAATCTGCACCCTTTTAAACGCAATAAAGTGCTAAAGGGTAAACTTCCGGTATTGTGGAGAGGGACTAGCAAGGCTTGGTTAACAAAATTAGTTTTTATGGTGTGTTTGACTGAAGTTTTTGCGGCAACTGTCAAGAAATACCTGGAGGGAAGTAATTTGCCCCTTAAGTGTCTGCTGGTTATGGACAACGCTCCTGCCCATCTTCCAAGTATGGAGGACCTTGATGTTGAATACGACTTCATAAAAGTCAGATTTCTGCCTTCTAACAGCACTCCTCTCATTCACCCCATGGACCACCAAGTAATTTCCAACTTCAAGAACTCATATACAAAGGCCCTTTTTGTCCGGGTGACCAATGACACGGATTTGACCCTGCGTGATTTTTGGAAGGATCACTTCCATATCCTCCACTGCATAAACCTCATTGACAAGGCATGGAACAATGTCTCTAACCACACGTTTCAATCTGGCTGGAGGAGACTTTGGCCAGGTTGCGTGCCTGATAGAGGCTTCGAGGAGACAGATGTAACTCTAGTAAACGAGATTGTGACCACTGGCAAGAGTTTGAACTTGGAGGTTAACGAGGAGGATGTGATGGAGCTGGTGAAGGACCACAGACAAGAACTCAACACAGAAGAACCTGTTGGGTTGCAACGTGAACAGATGAAAGTTTTGCAGGAGGAGCACTCAGGAGAGGAGGAAGAGGTGGTCCATGTTTCAAGTGCTGAGATCAAAGAGGTGGTCCATGTTTCAAGTGCTGAGATCAAAGAGGTGGTACATGTTTCAAGTGCTGAGATCAAAGAAATTTGTAGCAAGTGTAGTGCAGGTTTTCATTGAGAAGCATCACCCTAACAAAACTGTGACCAGCAGAGCAGTGGACATTTTAAATGACAATGTGATGTCCCATTTTCTGAAAATTATCCAACAAAGAAAAAGACAAATGTCTTTGGATTGTTTATCTTGTGATAACACGAGCCACAGAGCCAGCAGTCGAACCACTTCCCAAGATACAAAGAAGAGAAAAAAACACCAGAAATACCTACACAGCTGCTCGGCGTTATTATGGGATGGGACTCTCCTTCGAAGTAGTAGTCTTCCTCCCCCTCCTCCTCTACCATCTGCCAGCAACTATCAACCACAAATGTAAAGTTATACTGTATTTTATATTATATATTTTTTGCCACACATAAATCCGTTAAAAAAGTTGAAAAACAATATGTTTCTGGGGCAGGGGAACGGATTAATTGGATTTGCATTAATTTCAATGGGAAAAATTGTTTTGGTTCACGAACATTTCAGTTTGCGAATGGAGCCAAAGAACGAATTAAGTTCGTGACCCGAGGTACCACTGTACATAAATTTTACTTTAACTCATAACCTACCTTATTCAACACATACATTTTAATTTAACTCATAACCTACTTTCTTCATCACATAAATTTTACTTTAACTCATAACCTACCTTCTTCGTTATTCATCCTCATAAGGGGGTGTTGATTGCGTTATGTTGCTGCTGTGTGCCTTATGGGCTAACACTTCCAACTTTGGCTCAACATTTTTCTAATGACCAGGTTCATCTTCCCATGCCAATCCACATTTCATTTGGCTAGATTACTGGGGGGTTTTTTTTTCCAAGGAGCATCACTGGGAGGTAGAATAGGTTCTTGGTCGTGTCTTGTGCTATCTCCCTGTAACTGCAAGCTGGTGTTCTTTGCAGCTGATGCTGTGGAGGTGTTGAAGTACAGCATTATATAGGCATGAGAGTGAGTTATGGCAGCTATTTTTTTCAGTCCCAGAGTATGGCTAAAAAGCAGGGGGGTGTGTAATGCTTCTTTAACAGATTCCACCACCATCATTGGGACTATGACAATCCCTGTCCTGTTAACCAGGCTAGGCCTGTTAGTCAGGGAACCGACAGAGAGGTGGGACAGGGTCTTGGTCAGCTATGGTTCGCTAATCCTGATGCTAGCATGTCAGCTATGGGTCACCAATTGCCTAATCAGTATCTTCACCCCCAGGTTCATGGTCTTGGCATGCTATCGTTCACCAACCTTGACACAAGCAGCCAGCTATGGGTCACTGACCACTATCTTGTGTAGCTTTTAGTATCATGAGTTTGTCCTTGCTTAACCTACAAGGAACATTTGTCCCTGCTTAACCTACAAAGGAACATTTGTCCCTGCTTAACCTACAAGAGAACATTTATCCCTGCTTAACCTACAAGGGAACATTTGTCCTTGCTTAACCTACAAGGGAACATTTGTCCCTGCTTAACCTACAAGAGAACATTTGTCCCTGCTTAACCTACAAGGGAACATTTGTCCTTGCTTAACCTACAAAGGAACATTTGTCCCTGCTTAACCTACAAGAGAACATTTGTCCCTGCTTAACCTACAAGAGAACATTTGTCCCTGCTTAACCTACAAGAGAACATTTGTCCCTGCTTAACCTACAAGAGAACATTTGTCCCTGCTTAACCTACAAGGGAACATTATAATAAAAAAATCACTGCCTTGGATTTTTTACAAAGACGTGACACAATGCTTATTTTTGGCATCTGTAGCAGTTTAAATTTTAAACTCCTGACTGCGAATGAAACCACATGACGGTAGTTATTTTATTTTTATTTTTTTTAAAGCTGTTTAAATGGCTCACTGTAGGTTAAACTTCATGTAAGAAAAAAGTAGGAACAGCTATATTATTTAATGATAACACACTTGTGAAGTTTCGCAGCGAGCCTTTGTCAAACAAAAACAAACAGGATGAAGAATCAGAGAGAGGATGTTAACAAAGCAGTAAAAAATGAAAAAAATTAAAGAAAAATGGCAAATGACTTATCCCAGCTTCTGAAACTACACTGAACCAAAATCACCTGTATGTCCTTGATAGAAGCACAAACCAATTTGTTGTCTCCTCTCTCTGATTCTTCGTCCTGTTTGTTTTTGTTTGACAAAGGCTCGCACCGAAACGTCACAACTATGTTATCGTTAAATAATAAATCTCTTCCTACTTTCTTTCTAGTTTATACATTTTGGTGTCACAGCTTTACTGCGGTGCTTTGTGTATAGTTGTATGCCTATACACCAGTTATTGTGTGTTACTAGGTTAGGCTTCAGTGTTATGACATGATAAGCTTCTTTGTTCGAACACAGAAGATTGAATGAGATCATTATAACAGTTCTGGCTGCTTAACAAGAAGAGTCTTACCTACTTCTTACTTCCTTCCCATGCCATTGAATATCACATAGGGCTCACACGGTAGTTTGACAAGTTTTCCTTTATCAAGAAGAATCTCTCTCTCTGAACCTTAAGTGCCCAGGGCACATGGGGCTTCTTCAAGGGTTTTCCACAAATGCCTGTTCGTGCCTTTTTTTCTGCTCTTGCCCAGGTGAGCCCTTTCTGTTGTTCTTCTCCATGTCTCTTTTGGTCTACCCTTACTTCTGTTCCCCTGTGGTGTCCATCGTAGTGCTGTTTTTGGTAGTGAGTTGTCAGTCACTTGAAGCACATGTCCCAACAATCGCCAGCGTCTTTCCTCAGTAATTGCTGTCAGTGGCTTCATCTGCATTTCTGCCAGCAAGATGTTATTTCTTATGGTGTTTGACCAAAAGAAGATTAATCACTTCTTATTCAGTTGAAATAATTTTCAGGGTATATAAAGCTAAACTTGTTTGTCACAGAGGCATTTAGAGGATATTATGTTGGTGCTTGTATTTTACCTTGACCTGTCAACACACTAGAGGGTGTTGTGGTCAGCATCAGGCCTGGCTGCCTTTTCCTGTCACAAACTCCAGGAGCAAAGTGCCCATTTCTACAGCTGGGGTGGATTCTAACCATTGGCCCTTTGCCATGAGGGACTACTACACTAACCAGTTTGCCACCCTGTGGTATATAACTGTTGTATCTTAGCCTCCTACACAGCTGTAATGATCATGGTGGAGGTTGTGAGAGCATGCAGCTATCATTTTCATGGTTCCGGTTCCTAGATATGATCATACCCATTTTACTGATCTTCAGAACCAGGCTTCTTTGTAAGCTCCATGACAGACTTGACATCAGTCCACTTCTTTAATCAGGCTATTGTGATGTAGTTAGACAAGTGTAGTTTAGAGGGAGGTGATGTCATTCATATGCTGTTTTATGTAATCAATTTTTCTATTGAAAATTTTCTTTTTTTTTTCAGATTAATGAAGTTTCCAAGTTATAATACTGAATGTTTTTCACGTGCTACTTTATAAAAGTGAATGTCCTTTTTACAAGCTTAAATTTCATGATTCTTCTGTGTCATAGATGACAGTGCATCGCTAGCTTCACAAAATACCTGCACAACAGATAGCGGAGTCTGGAACTCATCAGCAGCAAACAGCAGCAGATGTAGCCCCAGCTCAGATAGCAGCCATGTCGTTGGCAGTGCGTTGAAAACCAATGGCCATAGTTGTGCCAACGGCAAAGGACACAAAGTGCACTTCAGGGAAGATAGTGTTGGAAGCAGCATAGGATATGGGTCTTTGAGCAGTTATAATGAGTCAGGAGCCCGGCCGAAGATTATCCCAGTACATCAGGTAAGATTGTGAGAAAAGGTGTATGGTTGTGAGAAAGGAAAAAATTAGTCATGTTTAGCCATACAGGCACATTAATGCTTGCATATTCTACATATTCCTTGACATAGTGGCACACCTGGCAGCCATGCCTTCCCTACCTCCAGAAGGAGCCAGGTACCTTCTTTTTGTGTTCCAGTTCTTGGTCATGCTATATCAGAAGCCCGCAGTCTTCTCCAGGCATCCGCGCAGCTTCTGTCTTAAGTACGAGGCCCATGGCCATGTCTGGTTGTGTTAAATCTGTAAAAGTTGGCCACTCATGGAGTACATGTTCTGAAGTCTGTACACCATTCCTACATGGGCTTTCGTTTGTATGTGAGATCTTGAGTCAGTGGAGATGGCACAGCAGCCTGCAGTGGCTGGTTCTTAATCATAACAGAACCATTTGTTGCTTCCTTTGTAGTTGGTGGATTGAATCTGGTTCGTTGGCTGCGCTCAGCCTCTTGGCCCATGGTTGTAATAGTTTCGTATGATGACCCCTATAGCTGACTCAATGACTGCACTGTTCCATTTTTCAGCCATATTCAGCTAGAGCATCGGCTTCTTCATTTCCAGTAATGCTACAGTGGGAGGGTAGCCTGTGCAAGACTATTTCTATGTGTTTCTATGGATTAATTTATTTTCTGATTTCATGTAGGATCTGCTCATTACTGATGTTTTTCTGTGCATCCAAGAGTGATCTCCAGTCAGTGAAGAAAGGTGTCTTTGTTGGCCATTGTCTGTCCTTCTCTGTAAAGTATCTCAGGGCTTTTAGGAGTGCTAGGCAGGTACCTGTTTTTATAGCTGGGGTGACTGAGGTGCCTTGGACCAGACTTAAACCACTGACCTCTGTGTGAGAGATGAGCGCACTAACCACTGTGACACTTGGGCGCTCTGAGAGAAGAAGAAGGAAGGGAGGGAAAAAAAATAAGGAAATGATGAAAAAGTTAGAGAGCTCTTTGTAAAGCAAAAGATGATTATGTTCACGAGGTGAAGCTCAATGGGGCAAGCAGGTCATAGTGTAGGTCACGATGTTGTTCAAGTTATCCACTGGCCATTGGGGCAGGGATTGATGTTTTCCATGTGGAGCACCTCGAGTCCAAGAATTATTTTACCCAACTTGTGTTTCACCATTCTGCGTGTTAGGAAAAGATCTTCACCAGTTGTTTCATCTGCAGCAAAGTCGGTTCTGATGGTTCAATATCACGTCTCTTCGGAAGGGAGATAAGCATGAAAATTGGCTGGCTTATCTCCCATCAGAAGTAACTAAAAAAGGGGCTTAGTTCATTACACTCGGGGCATGCCTATACTTGTTCGGCCTTTGACATCAGGATTTCCTTCCGTGTTTTTAGGGGAATAACTCCACTGTTGTGTTGAGTGTATGTTGCTCGTGATCTAGCATTTAGTTGGAATTTACAACCGCTGTCTTTGGCTACATGTAATACATTGAGTCGTATGTGATAGGTACTTTGGAGAAAGTTGCTTTGCATTTATTCGTCAGGGTGTTGCTTGATGGATTTGTATAGGCCCGATTTGTCTGTTTTGATGAGGCCCTCTGATTTGGCCCTTGCTGCTAACTGGTCGGCTTTCCCATTAGAAATGAATATTAGAAAATTCAGAGAGTGCTACGAAACATAGCAAACAGGTAAGTAAAACTTTGGAGGTTATGAGGTTAGCAAAACTGTCCACTCATTGCCATATATTGGAACTAATGTTTGAACAGTGGATTATATCCCATTGCATTCTCTCTTTCAACCTTTAGATGCCCAAACACATGGGGCTATCGCATGTGGGTGTTTATACAAACACCTATCTCCCCTCCCCCCTTTCTGCTCCTCCCTGGTGAGCCCTCTATTGCTCAGCATCCTCTGTTTCTCTTTCCCATGCCTCATTTGGTCAACCTCTACTACTGTTCCCCTGAGGTGTCCATCTCAGTGCTATTTTTGGCAGTGAGTCACTGGTCATCTGAAGCACATGCCCCAGTGGTTGTCAACATTTTTCCTCAGTAATCAAAGTCAGTGCCTTCATCTGCATGTCTGCCACCAGCATGTTATTTCTTATGGTGTCTGGCCAAAATATTAATTTAAATATTCATTTAATCCTACATAAATATTTAGTCAGGAAGGAACCCCATTGCATTGCTGTCCAGTTTTTCAAGTATTTGCACACAGATTATAAAGTTTGCGTTCATGTAAGGAAATGTATTTGGTCTGATTTTTTTTTGTCTTCTCTGTATCTTCCCAAGATTCCTCAGAAGAAAAGTAAAGAGTCTAAAAAGATGGAGAAGAAAAGGCTGGCCGAGGAGAGAAAGCGAGAAAAGATTTTGGGGGTTCATCACTACATTCCGCAGGCCACAGATGTGAGGGACGTCACCGTGGTTGCCATGCATAATGGGAGGTTGACAAGGATTTAGGTAGTTGAAGTGCCGCTGCTGCTGCTCCTGATGCTAAAGAGAAGTGTATTGGTGCTGTCTTGTGCCCGTAGGAATGAAAACATTTAAAATTTAGGGGTGAAGAACAGTGCTTAAAGTACCACAGGCCTAGATGATGTTTGAGAAGGATACGTTGATAGCACTTAACCATGGAAAGAAAACTGCTAAGGTTTTAAGTAAATATGTAAACATGTAGATCTTCTCCGTGCAAGATGCGGAGAAGAAAAGAAGCGAGAGGTTCAGAGGTAGGCAGATAGATCTGGTTTGGAGAAAAAAACTAGATGGAAATAAGATGTAGGCAGTGTTTTTAAAACAGAGAGAAAATGCATGTTTCTGGCAGAAAGAATTAAAAGATTGGCACATGATGATGATGACTTCTGGGAACAAGTATATTTTTCTAGAATGTCTTGATCTGTGCTTGTGGAATTATAGAAGAAATAGTATGAATAAATAGTCTCATGGAGCAGGCCACATTTGATGGCAGAGAGGTGCGTGATTTGTGAAGAAAACATGAAACAGCATATTTAAGTATAATCGTGCTTGCCATATATTTATTAATGTTATTTGGAAGAAGTTGTTGCCAACTTCTCGTTTGTACAGTGCATATTTTATCTGGCACAAAATAGAATGACAGATACTGCTGTATACCTGTGCACTGAGTGTCCTTATTTACCTGGGTTTGCTTTATCAAAGTAACTAACCATACAGGTAAACAGACAGATGAGACTAATGTATTTTAAGACCAGTTTTGTTGTTGTTGTGTTGTTGTTGTTTACTTTAATGTTTTATTTAAGTTAATAGATGAGTGTTAAAGTATGCTTGATAGATTAATAAACTAGCTCTTTTATCATACTCTTTACTGTTTAAGCCAGTGTTTCCCAGGTTTGCTTGGACTACTGCCCCCTTTCTCTCAGTGCCACCCCCCCCCCCCTTCCCAGTATGCACTATTCATAGAATGTCCTATTAAATTAGGATATGCATTACACAACTAAAAACTTCAGCAAGCAAACCAATTTAACATAACTAAGGAGTACTTTTATAACTCACCTACTGCACTGTTTTCTCAACTTTTAATGTGATGGGTGAGTTTCTCGGTATCAGGTTGAAAAGTGCTAAGAAAGAAGGTATTACTGCCCCCGTCTGCTGCATTGTTTTTTGTCAACACCCCCCCCCTTCCCTACTGCCGCATTTTCTTCCACTGCCCACCCAACTGACCCTTTTCCTTCCCCGCACCCTTGTCCTTTCCACCACCCATGATGGTGGGGGGGGCATGCAGGAGCATTAATGCCCACTTTGGGAAACACTGGTTTAAGCAAATTACAAATAAAATGACTACAGTCGTACAAATGTGTTCTATACGTCTATACTTAGTAGCATAATTTTCATCTGTTGTGAATGCTAAAAATAACATCTTCCCAGTAAAATATGGCAGCCCTGTTGTTGAAGTGAAAAGGGTTTGAGATATCTTTTTTTTTTTTTCTCGACTTGAGATTCTGCCACTTTATGTCAAATAAGATTACAACAATGCAAAAATCCACTGGAATATTGTGTTCAAGGAATCTTGGTGGGTTTTTGTCTCCTTAGGGATGTCAAACGACAATTTTTTGCTATTTCTTGATATTATCTTGGTTCATTCAGCATACCCCCCATTTCTAAATTGTCACTGATCAAAGGAGAAGTGGAGCTTGTAACAAACCAGAAGGAACAGTTGGTAAAGTTGAGTTTACATAAAAGGAAATTGCTCCTATTTTTCTTTTTGTTAACTAACTAAAAGTAGAAGAAATAAAAAACTGTCCCTATCATAACTGAAGGAAAGAGTGAACAACTCTGTCAAAATGGCAGCACTGAAAATAGCTAGTAAGAGACAGTTATATGTACACTGACAGCATAAGGCCTCATGCCTCATCTGAAGGGTAACTTTAGATTATTAAAGCCGTATGAAGCCGTAAGTGTTTGATCTGCAGGGATTATTGACATTATGAATCCTCAAGCCATTGACCTGCAGGGTTATCTTAGATTATTGACAATATGAATTCTCAAGCCTTTGACCTGCAGGGTAATCTTAGATTATTGACAATATGAATTCTCAAGCCTTTGACCTGCAGGGTAATCTTAGATTATTGACAATATGAATTCTCAAGCCTTTGACCTGCAGGGTAATCTTAGATTATTGACAATATGAATTCTCAAGCCTTTGATCTGCAGGGTAATCTTAGATTATTGACAATATGAATTCTCAAGCCTTTGATCTGCAGGGTAATCTTAGATTATTGACAATATGAATTCTCAGGCCTTTGATCTGCAGGGTAATCTTAGATTATTGGCAATATGAATTCTCAGGCCTTTGATCTGCAGGGTAATCTTAGATTATGGGCAATATGAAGCCTCAGGCCTTTGATCTGCAGGGTAATCTTAGATTATTGGCAATATGAAGCCTCAGGCCTTTGATCTGCAGGGTAATCTTAGATTATTGACAATATGAAGCCTCAGGCCTTTGATCTGCAGGATAATCTTAGATTATTGGCAATATGAAGCCTCAGGCCTTTGATCTGCAGGGTAATCTTAGATTATTGGCAATATGAAGCCTCAGGCCTTTGATCTGCAGGGTAATCTTAGATTATTGGCAATATGAAGCCTCAGGCCTTTGATCTGCAGGGTAATCTTAGATTATTGGCAATATGAAGCCTCAGGCCTTTGATCTGCAGGGTAATCTTAGATTATTGGCAATATGAAGCCTCAGGCCTTTGATCTGCAGGGTAATCTTAGATTATTGGCAATATGAAGCCTCAGGCCTTTGATCTGCAGGGTAATCTTAGATTATTGGCAATATGAAGCCTCAGGCCTTTGATCTGCAGGGTAATCTTAGATTATTGGCAATATGAAGCCTCAGGCCTTTGATCTGCAGGTAATCTTAGATTATTGGCAATATGAAGCCTCAGGCCTTTGATCTGCAGGGTAATCTTAGATTATTGGCATATGAAGCCTCAGGCCTTTGATCTGCAGGATAATCTTAGATTATTGGCAATATGAAGCCTCAGGCCTTTGATCTGCAGGGTAATCTTAGATTATTGGCAATATGAAGCCTCAGGCCTTTGATCTGCAGGGTAATCTTAGATTATTGGCAATATGAAGCCTCAGGCCTTTGATCTGCAGGGTAATCTTAGATTATTGGCAATATGAAGCCTCAGGCCTTTGATCTGCAGGGTAATCTTAGATTATTGGCAATATGAAGCCTCAGGCCTTTGATCTGCAGGGTAATCTTAGATTATTGACAATATGAAGCCTCAGGCCTTTGATCTGCAGGATAATCTTAGATTATTGGCAATATGAAGCCTCAGGCCTTTGATCTGCAGGATAATCTTAGATTATTGACAATATGAAGCCTCAGGCCTTTGATCTGCAGGATAATCTTAGATTATTGACAATATGAAGCCTCAGGCCTTTGATCTGCAGGATAATCTTAGATTATTGGCAATATGAAGCCTCAGGCCTTTGATCTGTAGGATTCATTCATTCATTCATTTGCATGTCCCTTGCGGAACTTTGCCTCCCAAACAGCACTCCTGTAGGTCTCTCGGTTGTGAGCAAGATGGCCTGCTGCTGTTGCATCCATTTCCAGATCGTCAACGATGTCTTGCAGCCATCTTCGTCTTCGTCTTTTTCTTTTTCCCATTATGTATCCTTCCAATACGGTCTTCTTGTAGGATAATCTTAGATTATTGACAATATGAAGCCTCAGGCCTTTGATCTGTAGGATAATCTTAGATTATTGACAATATGAAGCCTCAGGCCTTTGATCTGTAGGATAATCTTACATTACCCACCAAATTAAAAAAAAAAAAAAAAGGTACAAATAGCTAAACATTACAGTCTGTAATCTTTCATGAATGAAGCTCACTTCACTTCCATATTGTGATTGAACAACAGAAAGAAGTGACAGTTTAGATCCTGGATAATCTGATTAGTCTTTGGTAAATTCATTGTGGAAAGGGTTTGTGAGCACACAAGAAAATGGAACATTTTGGTGCCACAGAAAGAACTAGTGTAGCCATTACTGGCCTGATCTGATTATTGCTTGGTTCCATCCCCTTTCCCACATCCTCCTAAACTGTGACAAAAGTAAGTTAAGGGAAACCTTGACAATCCAGCCCAGGGTTTCCCAACCAGGAGTCCACAGAACCCCAAGGGTAATTTATAATCATTCATAAAATAATCCACATAAAAGAAATGTCTTTTTTTTTTCCCCCACAAAAGAGCACTGATAATTACTACTGAATTCTTGTGTTAACTTTGAGATCATGCTTACGAACCATTAGCTGTAAATATAATATTAGTAGTAATGATTTTTTATGTGCAGGAGTTTCCTTACATTGATGTTATTTTAAGAGTTCTAATATAATGTGGTGATATAGGCCAGTAAGTGTTTGCATCATATTTGAGTTTATGTTACCTGAGGGAGAAAAATCCGCTCATGATGTCTGTTTTTTTAAAGTGATGTATGATGGTGTTATTTTCGATCATTAATGATGTGTGGCTGTTATTTTCAATCATTAATGATGTGTGGCTGTTGTTTTTGATCATTAGTGATGTGTGACTTATTTTAGATCATTAATGGTGCGTGACTGTTAGCTTGGATCATTAATGATGTGTGATAGCATTATTTTGGGATTGATTCTAATGATGTGTGACAATTTTATTTTAGGCCTTTATTGTTGTACTGTTCCCATGGTTCTGCACAGCAGCTTTATGCCGTGATGGAGACAGGGATAATATCTCTGATGTTTTTGTTTAATGAGCAACAACTTTATTATCATTGTTAGCTTTTAGTTACTTTACTTTTGTTTATCATCCTCAAGATTTTCAGGGGTTCTCAACTAGTAGAGAATCTTCCTTCCCTGTGGGGGGAGAGGGGAATTTAAGGTTTCAGGAAGGTGTGAGGGTTGGGATCACATATTGACAGATTGAAATTGTTGAAATAATATGTGCATACTGTGTGAAATGCTGGGGGGGGGGGGGTGTGTTATTCTGTTATATGGTGAAGTGTGCATGGCATAAGAAAGGTTGAGAACCACTGGTTTAATATCTTCTGCTGTCTACCTCATTCTCATATTGTATCCTCTCTGTCTCGTTCTGTTGTATATACCCAGGTCTTCTTTAGCCTGCCTTTTGTAGAGGCATAAATGAATGAGTTTTTGGGGTTTTTTCCTTAAATATCTATATAAGAGGTTCAGTTTTATAAATTCTAGACACTTTACAAGTATGTGTGGACATTTGGATATTACTTTCTACTTAAAGAATGTTTTGTATGTTACTTTTTTTAATCATTTAAAGGTGGTTTTGTTGTAAATAAGAGAGTACCAGGTTGCTGCTGTAAATATTTGTTTAGAACATCATTATGTTTTATTAATGTTTCTTTATACTTAGTTGTGTTTCTCTTTGTCTTTGTTTAGCTGCTGATTTGTTTCTTTCTGTTTATTTCTTTAAATTGTAAGGCGAAGCAGGCCTGTAAGCCGTGGAGGCATCTAGGACATCCAGCGTGAGTGTTCATGTTTCCCTTGACCTGTCGGCACATTAGAGAGTGATGTGGTCAGCATCATGCCTGGCCACCTGTCATTCCTAGGCTCCAGAAGAAGTCAGGTACCCATTTCTACAGCTGGGTGACTAGGGGCAGTGGGGGGGGGGGGCCTCTGGCTTGATCTGTGACACTGACTTTGGCCATGAAAGCGTGGTTTAATGTCCGCACTAGACTTGGGCAGGGTTGCACAGAGAACAAGTTACAGCCCACACAGTATATCATCTTACTCCAAACAACTTGCAGGGTGAAAGAAATATAGCTGTTTCCTAAGTGAAGAAGATCTGAATCAGGAGAGAAAAGATCTGAACTTTAGCCCCTGCTGGAAGTGCATCCTGGGAAACCAAAACCAGGGAACTGTATATCATATGCAGTGTTTTTTTTCCCCCTAATATTCCCACTGAAAGGGAAGGCTTTAGAAATGTTCAAGGCTTTTTTAATGTTATTTGGCATACAGAAAAAAGCTGCAGGTGAATAAGAAATATGCAAGAAAAAACCCTCATAATGAACAGATATAAAGAATTATGATCTATGAGTTTTTATTTCAACATAACAAACGGGCGCCTGAATCTCCCCCTCCCTCTCTCCCTCCCTCTGTCTCTCTCTCCCTCTTAAGTGCCTACGACACATGGAGCTTCCACAAAGGTTTTGCCTGTCTTTTGCCTTTTTTCCACTCTGCCCAGGTGAGCCCTCCATTGCTCAACATCCTTTCTGTTGTTTTCTCCGTGTCTCCTTTGGTCTACCCTTACTTCTGTTCCCCTGTGGTGCCCATCTTAGTGTTATTTTTAGTAGTGAGTCGTCAGTCATCCAAAGCATCACCAGCATCTTTCCTCAATAATTGCTGTCAGTGGCTTCACCTGCATTTCCGTCAGCAAGGTGTTTTTTTATAGTGTTTGGCCAAAATATTCTTCTAATTCTTCATAAACATTTAGTCTGGAAAGAATTCATCTTATTTTCTATAGTTTTGGTGATTTTCTAGCATTCACTTCCATAGAGTAGTACACTTATCTTTGTACCAGCTGCTTTAGTACAGAAATGTCTTCAGCAAATTCAAGGTCCTCCAGTACAGTGTTGAGGGGTCCATTGTAATCCTCTGCATTTATCTGATCTTGCCTCCTTCATTAACCAGTCTACTTCTAAGGTAGATAATGTTGGTGATAGTACACATCCTTGCTTCACTCCTGTTTGTACCCTAAAGCTGTTGGAGGTGTGTTCTCCAGAGATCACTTTGCACTGAAAACCCTCGTTTAAGGCTTTGATGACATTCACTATCTTTTGAGGGAGGCCATGCCATCTTAGGATTTTCCACAGTGCATTTCTGTTGACACTGTCGAAGGCTTTCTCAGAATCTATAAACAATGCATATGTTGTGCTATGCCACTCATTTGCCTGCTCTAATATTTGTCTAAATACAGATATATTGTCTATGCATGATTTTCCTTTCCTAAATCCTGCCTGCTCTTTCTGAAGTTTTCCTTCAAATGCTGGTACAGTTCTGTTGATGAGATTATTCTGCAAAATACTTTACTGGTAAGTGGCAGTAGGGTAATGCCACAGTCTCTGAGGTCACCCTTCTTTGGTAGTTTTAATATAACTACTATGTAAGTAGTACTTTTTACTATATAGTTTCCTGGTGTGTGTTTCTCCTTCTGCCTGCATTTGTTATTTCCCTTGTTTCCATTTCTGTAGCAGTTTGATGGGGTTTTTTTTTTTTTGGCTTCTTAGTCACCTTTTACGATTATGCATGATGGGGTCCATTGATCCTATTCTTTGCTTCCCAGGCATGTGCCGAAGTCCCACATGGGGAAGGCCTAGATATAAATAATATTTGTCAAAACAGTGTCTGAAGACTCAGAGAATTAAAATCACCTGTTTGAAAATGAAAAAGCAGCACCTTTACCTTGGTAGCTTATTTTATGTTGTTATTGTTATAATGCTATTATGACACTTGAAAGGTCCCAATTTATATTATTTATTACATTAGTTATTGATTAAATACATCAGCTGTATATTCTTAATTTTATGTGCATGAGACATTAGCTTAACATTGTTAATGATACATAAAACTTTAGCTTTACATTCTTAATGATTCATAAAACTTTAGCTTTTCATTCTTAATGATACATCTTCTTCTTCTTCGTTCGCTTCTACCACCAAGACCGCCCCGTGATCCTACTGAATTTACTCCCATGGTCCTCAATAGGTCCTGTGGTCTCCGAAAGGACCACACGAGATCCCCAAGAGGATCACAAGAGGTTCAGAGTATCGCAGGGATTGAGCCTGTATTCTTGGTGGGTATCAGAAGCGGGACTGCATGACACCGTGGTTTTCATTGCACCAGTTTAATCTAGAGTTGGACTTTCTCACTGGAAAAGCTCGATGTGTTTTGGATATGAGTATATCCTCGCCGGGTGAGAGGTGGTTGCCCATCTAGCCTAGAGTTGGACTTTCTCACAGGAAAACCTCGACAGACATATTTTGGGATACCTGTGTATCCCCACCGGGTGAGAGGTGGTTGCCCATTTAGCCTAGAGTTGGACTTTCTCACAGGAAAACCTCGACATATTTTGGGATACCTGTGTATCCTCACCGGGTGAGAGGTGGTTGCCTATCCAGTCCAGCATTGGACTTTCTCATCAGAAGACCTCAGCATGATTGGGATACGCATACGCCAGGTGAGAGGTGGTTGCCTATCTAGACTGCCCTGGTCCAGTGTCTCCGACTTTAGCATTTTGTGGTCGTGGCCACTACCCTTCCTGGTTATGACCAGGATGGAGCTTTTGTCCAGGAGGACAAATCCTCACCACTATTAATGATACATAAAACTTTAGCTTTACATTCTTAATGATACATAAAACTTTAGCTTTACATTCTTAATGATACATAAAACTTTAGCTTTACATTCTTAATGATGCATAAAACTTTAGCTTTACATTCTTAATGATACATACAACATCAGCTTTACATAGTATAATGCAAACTCATGAGAAACAAAGTTTTGTCTTAGTATATGGCAAAAAATATAAAATACAGTGTTTTTGGTTTTTTTTCTGAGAAATATCTGCTGGCTGTACTTGAGTTTGGAAGTAAATAAGAAATGTAGTCTATTGAGAACATGTATAATTTAAATACTTTGACTGTTACTGCAAATGTGTTAATTTTTTTTTTTTTAAATAACTGTAATCTAGTGGAGGTGTAATGGTGAAGTGGAGAAAAATACAGCTTAGGAAAGGAAAAGATTATGTGTTTGATATGGTACTAGTTCATCATAAGAAGACGTGGGAAATTTGGAGAAAAAGTTATTTATTAATATGATGAAAGGGGAAAAGTCATTTGGAATTATGAGAAATGGAAAGAAAAAAAGTCATTTGGAATTATGAGAAATGGAGAAAAAAGTCATTTGGAATTATGAGAAATGGAGAGAAAAAGTCATGTAGGATTGTGAAAAATGGAGAGAGGAGGAAAAAAAAAAATGTATGTTAAAATAAGACAACTTATTATGACTAAAAAGTATTGACATCACCTGCATGTGTGTTGATATGTGCTAGTTTTTGAAAGGCAGTATATAATCAAAGTTAGAGAGTTTGTTTTGTTGAGGTGAGTTGAGATACTTTTACATGTGTCAGTTAAGAGAGTAGTTGCATTTAATGACTTTTTTATGTAGAATGTGACATTTTTATTTAATTATAAATTTCTTCCAATGTTAATGCATAAACTGAAATAAAGTACTGTGTATTTGTAATTTATGTAAGTCTGGTTTAATTGTAATGAGATGTTTTAGTTCTGTATGTGTTCAGTTCTCTTGCTTATTATTGGAGGATTCTGATTTTCAGAAGTAGATATGGTTGATTTGGGGGATGGAGAGTGGCTGGTATTTCAGCATCTTGGGGATTGAAGAGTGGAGACAGTCTATGGAATGAGTGGTGTAGATTGAAGAATATAGACAGTCTATGGAATGAGTGGTGTAGATTGGAGAATGTAGACAGTCTATGGAATGAGTGGTGTAGATTAAAGAATGGAGACAGTCTACAGAATGAGTGGTGTAGATTAAAGAATGGAGACAGTCTACAGAATGAGTGGTGTAGATTAAAGAATGGAGACAGTCTACAGAATGAGTGGTGTAGATTAAAGAATGGAGGCGGTCTAGAGAATGAGTGGTGTAGATTAAAGAATGGAGGCGGTCTACAGAATGAGTGATGTAGATTAAAGAATGGAGACGGTCTACAGAATGAGTGGTGTAAATTGAAGAATGTAAACTTTCTACAGAATGAGTGGTATAAATTGAAGAATGTAGACAGTCTACAGAATGAGTGGTGTAAATTGAAGAATGTAAACAGTCTACAGAACGAGTGGTGTAAATTGAAGAATGTAGACAGTCTATGGAATGAGTGGTGTAAATTGAAGAATGTAGACAGTCTGTGGAATGAGTGGTGGTTAGTTGAGTGCTGTGTCATGACCTCCATGTGAGCAGTGATCAGTTTATAAAGGAGATGTTAGAGACATGATGAATGATACAAACTGTTCTTGTCCTGATCTCCCTGGAAACATAAGGTAGATAGAGGTGTATGGTGCAGTTTTACAAAGTGAGGGAGGGAGTGAGTAAGGTGAGAAAAAAAAACGAATAGAAAGTATGAGAATATATAAATGAAAAACATACAATATCCGATATTTTGGCGTGAGCCTTATTCGAGGATACATGCACAATGAGACAAAAACACGAAGAACTTATCTGAATGTGTCTTCCTCCAACTGCAGAGTTCTGTTTGTTGTTGATGTCCTGACGAAGCTGAAAGACAGCCATCATGTTCAGTGATTGGTACTGGCTTGCTTGAATACCTGGAGTGGAGCCCCCCCCCCCCCCCCCCAAAAAAAAAGACAAGTTTCATGGCAGAATACACCGGTACAGTTAACCATGCCAGATGAGTACCAAAACAAGACAGAATGAGTGTCATGACAAGGTGGAGTGAAGTCTGTGCTAGAAAAGATTTTCTAGATCTTTATTTTGTGGATGTGGATGGCAGAGTAAACCTGTAATGAAGAGAAAACTATGGAGATTTTTTTTTAAAAATCATCATCATCATGTGCCCTGCCAGGCAGTGTAAGTGGTCTTACTTCTTCACAAATCTTGGTCCTTGATATTTCTGAGTAACTCTGCTGCTGATTTCTTTCCATGGCACAATGTCAGGCCTTCTGACATCTGTTCCCTCGGTCTTCCTCTGCCTTTCCTGCTTTCAGTTTTGCCCGTTGTTATGTTGTTTTATAATTTCTGTCTTCTCATCACATGCCCCAAGAGTGATGATTACCTTTTCTTGTCTTTGTTATTATACTATGTTTTTCATTAGCATGTCTCAGACACTGCTCATTTGTTATCTTGGCTGTCAGTGAGATCCTGGACATTCTCCTCAGGAACTACATCTCTGTTGCCTCCAATGATTTACTCATTTATCTGTCAGTAGTCCATAATTCATTTTTTTTTCCAAAAAGAAATGGAAAAACTAATCATGTCAGTCCGTAAGAACAGCGAAGAGCAGAACCTCTATCTTAATGCAAAGAAAACTAAATCAATGACAACTGACAATACAAACAAGGCAGCTGAAATATGTATCAATGAGGAAAAACTGGAAGAAGTGGAGAGTTTTGAATATCTTGGATCACTAATAACTAATAATGGAGATACAATGAGGGAAGTTAAAAGAAGGACATCTGTCGCTCTTCAGAAAGTAAAACAAATAAAGAATCTGTCGAGAGGAGCAGACAGAACCACAAAAATAAGATTTTTAAGGGCATGCATCTTTCCCATCGCAACATATGCCTGTGAGACCTGGACAGCTGAGAAACACATAAATGCATTTGAATGTAAATTCTACAGAAGAGTTCTCCAAATATCGTGGACACAAAAAAGAACAAATATATCTATACTACAAGAGCTTAATATTGAAGAAGGCTGGCTAGTAAAGAGGATTAAAAAGAGAAAACTTAAATATTTTAGACACATTAAACGTCATGAAAATTTAGAGAAGACCGTATTGGAAGGATACATAATGGGAAAAAGAAAGAGAGGAAGACCAAAACGAAGATGGCTGCAAAACATCGTTGACGATCTGCAAATGGATGTAGCAGCGGCAGGCCATCTTGCTCACAACCGAGAGGCCTACAGGAGTGCTGTTTGGGAGACAAAGTTCCGCAAGGGACATGCAAATGAATGAATGAATGAATGAATGAGTCCATAATTCACACCCATACAGCAAAACGAGTTCAGTATAACAATTCAATACTTTCTTTCTCACATTCAGTGATAATGACTTGTTGCACAAGATGGTTTTCAGTTTCTGAAATGCTACTTCTGCCTGGCATATTCCGCTTTTAATTTCTGTGATACATCTTCCATCAGTTGTTATCACTGATCCCAGGTGTTTAAATTTGTTCACTTGTTGCAGTGTTGTTCTACTTTTAAATATGGTGATGAACATAAAGTATTCATTAAACATTACTTCACCTCAAGGATTAAAACCTTATTTGTGGTACAAATATAGTAAGATCAAACATTTACATCCATTACAATGTCTGGAAGTGTGCAAGATGGCAACACAGTTCAAAAGCAATATGGACATGAGTACATAAATGAGCTCTTTACGTGGTTTCCAGCATGAAAATATATGTTAACAATATTTATACAAAAAAAACTTGTTATGAGGATGAAGCTTTAGATGAGTTTTTACAAATGCTGTGATGGAAGTTTTGGTGGAAACAGAGTTTTAACACCAATCATATCTAACTGTACTTAACTGTGGGGTCACTGGTAAGAGCAAAGACAGGGCTGTGTGCCAGGGATTGCAGCTTCAGAAATGTGCCGAAAAGCTTCTCATAGAAGGACCACCATGGTGTTCATGGTACCTTCCATGCCAGATAAGTATATGTGTTTTATAATCTTCAAAAACAGCATCAATAAAATTGATGGTGCTGTAGCTTCTACTAGGCTCAGCTAATAATGCTGAGTTTCCTATCTCGTAAGATTCACAAATGGTTGAACGAGCTTGTTGTTAACATGAAATATTTGGTAATGTTTAACACCCCACCCCCACCCCTTCAACCACCAACAGAACAAAATCAATTTTTAAAAAAGTGCCTTTACAGAGAGGCCACTGATAAAGATTAAAAGATGTATCTTCACTCTAGCTAGTTACAAAATGGTCTAATTACTTCCCTTCGCGTGGTTATAATAGTCTGATTACTTCCCTTCGCACAGTTAAGACGTGTCTTGCTCTCTTTTTTATTGGTGACACTTTTCTCTTATGAATGGAGGATTTTTTTTTTTTTGCGTGCGTGAGTGTGAGAGAGACCGTGCGTCAGTCCTTCATTATACACTCGGCTGTGACACTACTACAAGTGTAGAGCAAGCCATAAGATACACATGACGAAGTGTGTAAACAAACGATTGAAACACGTTTACATCAGTATGCTAGAAAACGTGTGAGAAGAGACTTTAAGATAGAAGAGGATGTTACTAGGAAGACAATGGAGAATATAGAAGATAAGTTCATAGATTTGTGCTGTAGAATTATACAAGACTGACATCTGTAGAGCAAGACAGACCCATTCAGCAGAGCAATCAAACAGAGCCAAACTGCTACCATTTAGGCCAATGTTTCCCAGAGTGAGGGCATAGGCCCCAAAGGGGGAATAATCTGAATATTTGGAGAAGGGGAGGGGGGGGGGAATTTGAATAAATCAGTCTTTGAGGTGGGATGGGACATGATACAAAAAGGCTGGGAAACACTGCACTAGGTGAACTGGATTAGCCACTTTGGGCTAGATATAGCATATTACGTATGATATAAAATTACAAGATGAGACAGGCAGTTCATGTCACAGGACACTGATGACAGATGAGACAGGCAGTTCATGTCACAGGGCACTGATGACAGATGAGACAGGCAGTTCATGTCACAGGGCACTGATGACAGATGAGACAGGCAGTTCATGTCACAGGGCACTGATGACAGATGAGACAGGCAGTTCATGTCACAGGGCTCTGATGACAGATGAGACAGGCAGTTCATGTCACAGGGCACTGATGACAGATGAGACAGGCAGTTCATGTCACAGGGCACTGATGACAGACTCACATCTTGGAGCGAACAGCAGCTGTCTCCTGTGTGGTAACCCTCTCCCCCCCCCCCCCCCCCCCCCCAAGGTTCTGACGACCACAGTTGAGGAGCACTTAGAAGAACAGACGTATCATCGCCGACTTCGTGACAAAACTAGTTTAATGACAGAACAAAGATGATGATGGCTGTGAATGGTAGCTGACTGAAAAAAATAACATGCTTCACAACTCAAATTACAAGGCGACATCAAGACGCTGGCGAGGCCTACATATACCTACATATACCACAAAACATAATAAACTCAGTCAGCCTCGTAGACGAACAGCTTTCTGCACACGAGTCTGACAAGAAACTTCCTCTCTGTCCAAACGTTAGACACAGATTGTCCAATCTCTCACAGTCAAAAAATCCCCCCCCCCCCCCAAAAAAAAAAAACCGCACAAATATTCCCCACAATTCCCGTGCTATTGTGAAACACTCAAAACACGTTAACTTTTTGGCAAGTCAGAGCTCTGAATCGTTGAACATCACCCCTAAAAATTTAACTAGTACAAAAACAACCAAGGGCGTAATGTAGGGGAACAGACCCTGAAAAATCTACATGTCAAGATTCTTGTTCAGAGACACTGTTTAGTTAGCTTTGTTTAATGTGCTCATCCTTTTTTTATGAGTTCCGTGGCTCTACCCTCAGACATCTTTATTTTTTGTCTGGAGAAATTGTGCTGTCTTTTGGATGTCATGCTTTGCATCTCCCAGAGTTTGCCTTCCAGTTTAGCTCCTTGTAGGCAGAGCGGACATATGTTGGTCATGTGATAAGAAGAAACAATAAGAGAATCCCAAAACAAGTTATCAAGTGGAACACAACAGGCATAAGAAAAAGAAGCAGACGGCGTGAAACTCTAAAGAGGACATTGTTAAGTGAGGCCAAAATAATAGGCATAAAATCCCTTGATGAGGTTGGAAAGCTCGCTGAAAACAGGAAAAATTGACGAACTAGCTTGCGATCCCTATGTGACGTTTAACGGCACGGGAAGGATATACGATATAAGGCAGAGCTGGATTTTGGGCTTCCTCTCTGAGGTGCAAACAGCCTGGCACCAGAGGCAGGGGCAGATGGAAACCTGTAGAGACAAGTAGTTTCTGTATGTGAGCATGGAGGTGAAGACGCTGTTCGATGAGCCAATCAGCGGCCCATAGCTAATATGCCAGCGTCAGGGTTAGCGAACCATAGCTGACCAAGACCCTGCCCTCACCTCTCTGTTGGTAACCCTAGTAACAGGCCCAGCCTGGCCAAAGGAGCAGGGATCGCTGTAGTCCCCATGGTGGTGGAGTCTGCTAAAGAAGCATCGCACACCCCTTGCTGTTTAGCTGTACTCTGGGACTGAAAAAATAGGTGCCATAAACCGCTCCCAAGCTGATACAATGCTGTAGCCCATCTCCTCTACAGCATCGGTTGCAAAGAACAACAACTCATGGAATTAAAGGCGTTAAGTATCATCCATGCCCCATTAGAGTGAGAAGGTTTAGCCCTTGTCAAATGGACACGGGGTGGGGGTTGGTTGCTTCATCATGTGATCTAATGAACAGTTTTTATTATTTTTCTGTTTGTAGAAAAGAGTTGCTTGCGCCTGTCATTTAAAAATAAAAATTTCATACAATTTTGACACAGAATGAAGTCTTTATGTTACAAGCTATGACAAGCAGGCCTTTCCGTGACCTGGGTGTTGTGATACCTGTTACGATATCCTATGTCACACTCAGTGGTCGGTATCCTATACTTGAGCAAAGTGATGTCCTGTCTTGCCTTCTATCTCCCTGCAACTGCGAGCTGGTGTTCTCTGCAGCCGATGCTGTGAAGATGTTGCGGCTCAGCACCGTGTCCGTCTGGGAGCAGGTTATGGCAGACACTTTTTTTTTCATTCCCCGGGGTGCAGCTAAAAATTAGAGGGGGGGGGGGCTGGGTGCAGTACTTCTTCAGCAGACTCCACCACCATGAGGGGACTATGGCGATCCCTGTCCCGTTAGCCAGGATAGGCTGTTACTGGGGTTACCAAAGGAGAGGTGGGGAAAGGGTCTTGGGGAAAGGGTCTTGGTCAGCTATGGTTCTCCAGCCCTGACACCGGCATGTCAGATATAGTTCTCCAACCCTGACGCCGGCATATCAGATATAGTTCTCCAACCCTGACGCCGGTGTATCAGATATGGTTCTCCAGCTCTGATGCCGGCATGTCAGATATAGTTCTCCAACCCTGACGCCGGCATATCAGATATGGGTCTCCAGCCCTGATGCCGGCATGTCAGATATGGGTCTCCAGCCCTGACGCCGGCATGTCAGATATGGGTCTCCAACCCTGACGCCGGCATGTCAGATATGGGTCTCCAACCCTGACGCCGGCATGTCAGATATAGATCGTTGATTGCCAAAACAAACAGCGCCTCCCTCCCCCCCCCCCCCCGGAGCAAAGTTACAATCCCCAAACCTCGTTTGTGACCAGTTTAACACGATTGCTTGTGCTTCAACAATCTTCACCACATCGGCTGCAAAGAACACTCTGCTCTCATTTTCCAGGGAGTTATAAAAAAAAGGGGGGGGGGGCTGTAAGTGTGGCTAGGAAGAAAGTCACCAGCGGATCTCATAATCAACGCTAAAGACGGGAACTGTTGAGAGAAATGATCGCCTACGCCACGCGGCATGGCACTTAGATTAGAAAGAAAAAAAAAAGAGCAATATTCAATCCCACGTTCATTACACCAGATTTGGTAGGTATATTTTCAAAATAAGCAGCATTTTAGACATAACAAAAAGAGAAACTAGTCTAAGTATAACTAGGAGCAGTGCCCAAATTCCCATCTGAGTGAGAAACCAGCGTGCCAAACGGATTAATAATAACTCGCAGGATACCTTTCGGTTACGGTAAGCTACAAGGACCCGTACAACAAAGGAAACATGGACCGCCAGGACAACATGAAAGAAATCTAGCAATAAAATAACACGTTCCGTTTGATCCCTTCCACGCCTTTAACTGTTGGGGCTGCACAGTCCTTTGATGGCGGTCTAACCTTTGAACCCCTTGCTTGGTATCATAGTTATGCCCTTTTTACGGTTTGAGTAACCTCTCACCTTCTTCTGACCTTCGGGGTAACTTCCCGTGGTTATTTCAAAAACGTGACTGGTTTTTGTTTCGGTTGTTCTCATGAATTCGTCCTTACTTTTAACTGCCTCTTTGTCGCTGTATATAAATGACGCGATGGCAGCAATGAAATGTGTTACTGTAATGCTTTTGTGTTCCCTGTTGAAGATCATGTGCTGCATAAACTCTGGCAAACTTCTGCTGCTTCGCCCTTGTTCTTGTATTTGTTCTCAATGTTTAATTTCGATTCTTTTCAAAAACTGAGAAGGCCATACGTTTGGCGAAACACTTCATTATATATGAATGTTTTGGGTTTGTTTTTTTTTTCTTTTCGGGGGTTTTCTACCGCAAGTTTTTGAAACTTTGTCTTGTCTTGTCTCCTTTCTCGTCTGACCTTTCGGTGTTGAGGGGACAAATAGACGGTCTTTGAGGGCTCGACGATTTGCTTCATATAATGGGATATTTAATGCTTCTTTAATTTCCTCTTTCCATCTCCTTCGTGGGCGGCCTCTTCCTCTGTTACCGAGAGAGTGAATCCGAGTGTGAATCTTAGTGTGAATGTTTTCTGTGTTATACTGTCTGGTGGTAACCGTGTAATATAACCAAACTAAAATTACACTTGAGGCGGTGAAACTGCCTCTGAAATGAAGTGACCAACTGTCCCGTTTTTTTTTTTTGGGGGGGGGGAGGGGGGAGGGGGGGTAAGGGTTTTGAATCTTATTACTTGGGTCGGTGTGCCTAAAAGTCTCTTACTTTAAAACACGTGTCCCATATTGTCCTGTATGCTCATCTTAGATCACCAAATGTTGAGAAATACTCGGAATTTGTTTCCTCCAAATTAATTATCTTAGTTCAAAATTTTGACGGAAATTCACTCTGTAGAGAAGTACAGCAAGTAAACCAGGCAGGTACATTTGTAAGTTATAAACCTAGTCTACTGATTAACATTTTGGGTTAAAATTTAAATGTAACCCCTCACCGCGTGGCTGAGTTTTCCCGTATTCAATTTTTTTTTTAAATCGTCAGGTTTTCTGAAAATGAGAATGCGAGTGAAGACATTATCCAGTTTAGCAATCAGTGACCCCTCGCTGACCAAGACCATGTCCCATATCTCCTTAGTAATGGGCCAAGCCGGGCTAACAAAGCAAGGGTCGCCATAGTCCCCAAGGCGGTGGAGTCTGCTAAAGAAGTATTACATATCTCCCTGCTTTTTTAGCTCTACTCAGAAAACTGACAAAAACAAAAATAGCTGCGACAACTCGTTCCCAGTCAGACATTATGGCCTCACTGCTTCGGCTGCAGTAGAGCACCCAGCTCGCAGCTCCAGGAAGACAGAAGAAGATGATGATATATACCTGCAAAGAGGGGCGCACCAGATTATACATCATACAAAGGGATAAGTACATGACATGAAAACAATTATTACGTGCACATAAATATGGTCCTTGCATTCAGATCTTCACACTCGCTACAATGTACTTGCAATGCGCACAATGTTCCCAAGACTCGTTACACAGTCACTCTAACGTAAGCAATGTCCCCCTAACAATTGTTACAACGTCCTTGGAACGCATATGATGTCCCGTGGACTAGTTACAATGTCCCTGAAAAAAATATACAATGTTTTTGTAACGCAAACAAAGTGTCCCCACCTCGACTCGTTTCAATGTCCCTGGGACTTTCAGTTAATTTTTTTTTTTTTCATTTTTTCTGACCAGTTTTTATTTCCTTTTGTTTTCACAAAAATGGATGCATCAGCAGCAGGCCATCTTGAGAGGCATACAGGAGTGCCGTTAGGGAGGCAAAGTTCCGCAAGGGACATGCAAATGAATGAAATTGTTTTCACTTATTTAACCCATGAACCCGATACACGCTGGATTTTATTTACGTGAATATCTCTTTGTCTTTAATTTACTAACATACGCCCTTACACTGCTTTCTGGTGCACTGCACGTTGCAAACAGATATTGTCCACACCTAAGAGCTTTGTTTGGATAGTTTTACTGTTAGTAATCCACGAACTCATTTCCAGTAGAGTAAATATTTTATTGTTTTTACCGTTTTCAAAATCATTTTCACGTAGACTCCTCCTTGCTACTGTCTTCCATATCTTTACATATAACGTTGTTTCCCTCCATTACACATATCACATCCGGGGTCAGACAGGAATCCAGAGGGGTCAGCGCGATCGCAATCGTCCAGGAATAACTTTTGACCATCTGCCAGCGCTAAAGCCCTATTGTTTGAGGTCATTCTCCTTTCCTCTTGCATTCGCGCCCTTGGAATCCTAATTTTGCATGTTATCATTGACCTTTAACCTCTGCTGCAAAACCTTCCTGTCTTGATTCTTTCAAAAATTGTCTGTTGTTGTTGTTGTTGTTCTTGGTCGTTTCTAGCCTCGTTTTGCCCTACATGTTTAGGCTGTGCGGTTATTTGTGTTGTTCCTCTTCAACAAATGTTGCTATTATTCACTCTGCCGTCTCTTTCGTAAACCCTCTTTAAATCAAACTAAAGCAGTTCTTCTTCTTCTTCTTCTTATATCACCCTGGAACTACGAGCTGGTGTTCTTTGCAGCCGATGCCGTGAAGATGTTGAGGCACAGCATCGTATCGGATTGGGAGTGGGTTACGGTAACTATTTTATTTTCAGTCCTGGAGTGCAGCTACAGAGGGGGGTGGGGGCGCAATACTTCTTTAGTAGACTCCACCACCGTGGGGACTATTGGGAGGGGGGGTACCAACAGAGAGATGGGGGCAGGGTCTTGGTCAGATATGGGTCGCCAACCCTGACGCCATCGCGTCAACTATGAGTCACTGATCGCCCGGGGCTTGCAGTTACTGATAAGAAGTGTTATTTTACTTCTGTTTAGTTCTCAAAATAGCAAAACCATCAAGAGCTACCTTCTCGGCCACCGCGGAGGAAAAGAAGGAATGGACCAGGAATTGATATCGTGGGCGGCGTCCGGGGTTGTTCATGTTTTCTTGAGGGTATCTGAGGGCGCTGAAGTCAGGCCCGATGATACGGTGGGTGGGGGGGGGTACAGTTCGGTGCATCGCTTCAGAACGAGGAAAATTGTTCTTCGTTGTTACCGGCGGTGCCCCCTAGTGCACGAAACATGTAAACAGAATAGCTCATCAGTGAAGTTGGGGGGGGGGGGGGGGGCGGGGGCGCAAAAATAATTCTACACTGCCTTACACGCCATAGTCAGGGGCCCTTACTTGGGTACCAGATTCAAGTCTCGGTCACTGCCTTAAGAATTTTCTCTCTCTCTATTATTATTATTATGTTCATTCATTCATTTGCATGTCCCTTGCGGAACTTTGCCTCACAAACAGCACTCCTGTAGGCCTCTCGGTTGTGAGCAAGATGGCCTACTGCTGCTGCGTCCATTCGCAGATCGTCAACGATTTCTTGCAGCCATCTTCGTTTTGGTCTTCCTCTTTTTCTTTTTCCAATTATGCACCCTTCCAATACGGTCTTCTCTAGATTATCATGACGTTTAATGTGTCCAAAATATTGAAGTTTTCTCTCTTTAATCCTCTTTACTAGCCAGCCTTCTTCAATATTAAGCTCTTATTATGTTATATTATTATATTATTGTTATAATTATATTATTATTATTCCGGGCAGCGTTGATGATCATGCTTCTCCATCTTGTCAGGTCCTTGGTGTTTCCGATTAGTTCTCACGCGCATTTCTTTGTTGCATCCACCCCCCCCCCCCCCCCCCCCCGTCCAACGTGGTAAATCCACTGAGATTTTTTTTTTCTTTTAACCTTCCTTTCTTCCTTCCATCTCTTGAGTTTTCAATTCGTTCTCCAGCTTCTGCCATCTCACGACATGTCCAAGAAATTTTGGCTGTCTCTCTTTTTTTTTTCCTTATCATTTTAAATAGTTTTCGTTGTTGTATTTTTTGTTTTCTGAAACTTCTCTGAGAAACTCTTCGTTTGTTTTTCTGACTCTCCTGGGTATTTGTTGCATCTTTCTCTGTTGCTTTCATTTTCTTCATCATCTTTTTTTTTTTTGGGGGGGGGGGAGGGGGTGAAGACGTTTGTCCGATGAGGCAATCAGCGACCCTTTAGCTGATATGCTAGCCTCAGGGTTAGCGAACCATAGCTGATCAAGACCCTGTCTCGCCTCTCCGTTGGTACCCCTAGTAACAGGACTAGCCTGGCTAACGAGGCAGGGATCGCCATAGTCCTCATGGTGGTGGAGTCTGCTAAAGAAGCATTGCACAAACCCCCCCTCGCCCGCTTTTTAGCTGTACTCTTTGACTGAAAAAATAGCTGCCTAAACCCGCTCCCACGCCGACACGATGCTGTGCTTCAACACCTCCACAGCATCGGCTGTGAAGAACACCAGCTGGCAGTTACATGGAGATAACACAGGCACAAGCTATCGTTTTCTTTCTCTTACGCGCATGCGCTTTGTCTAACTCTCTGCTTCCCTTGCCCCCCATTCAGTGACGCATTAACCACGACACAGGGGCCCAGGCTAAACTTAATAAGGGCCCCCGTCTCTCCATACCTACCCCATCCATCTCCTAGCATATATCACCTGGTCCCCCACTAGTTATGTTCTCTGCTATTACTATATGACTTTGTAATACACAGACCAAGTACAGATGACGCGTCTTCTGGATAACATAACTTGCGAATGCAGGCATAATCATTTATACATGACAGTCGCATGAAGAAAAAAAATGATCTGTATTTGTTGAGCTTTCTTGTTTTCCTTGACAATGGACCCCCTGCCCTCCAGGGCCCATGTTTATCAGTCTAATCGGCCATGGCCCTTTATCTCTTTCGGTTCGCTGCGCTTATTTCTTGCTCAAACTGTATGTAAACTTGAAGTATGTTATGTGAAACTGTATGTGAACTTGAAGTATGTTATGTGAAACTGTATGTGAACTTGAAGTGTGTTATGTGAAACGGTATGTGAACTTGAAGTGTGTTATGTGAAACTGTATGTGAACTTGAAGTGTGTTATGTGAAACTGTATGTGAACTTGAAGTGTGTTATGTGAAACGGTATGTGAACTTGAAGTGTGTTATGTGAAACTTTATGTGAACTTGAAGAAGTGTGTTATGTGAAACTGTATGTGAACATGAAGTGAAACTCTATGTGAATTTGAAATATGTTATGTGAAACTCTATGTGAACTTGACATATGTTGTGTGAAACTCTATGCGAACTTGAGATATGCAATATATTCTCTGAACTAAATTCCTGTTTCAATCTGACAGTAATGGCAGCGACTTCTTTTTCTTAACCATTTCTTGTCCTGTGTCTTATAACACTTTGGCAAATAATTTGGATGGGCCACTCCTTTTATCTGTAGCTTTCGTACAGACATGCTCGCTGCTGCGCCTAATCTACATTACGCAATTTCCTTTCTACAACAGGATGCTGTGCTGGTTTCGTGGTTAGTGCACTCGGCCTACGGATCAGAAGGACCCTGGTTTGATTTCGTACTCGGGGCGGGAATTTTTTTCAGACCAGCCGGCACCGGGATCAACCCGCCCTAAAAAAAAAAAAACTGGGTACTTGGGGTTTTCCTAAAGAAAACGAAGGCAGCGAGGACAGCTGCAGCCAACCCTACCTCAAATGTTGTGGTGGCCTTGAAGTATCAAGGTAGTAACACTTCACACCTCCGCTACAGCATGCAAATCCTATGAGACATACAACAGTCGGCAATCTTATGAAGAATTTCGATATTTATATACAACATCTTATATCTTATATCCTTCCCGTGCCGTTAAACGTCACATAGGGCTCGCAACGTAGTTCGCCAGTTTTTCCTGTCTTCGGCGAGTCTGTCAACCTCATCAAGGGATTTTATGCCTGTTAATTTGGCCTCTCTTAACAATGTCCTCTTCTAAGTTTCACGCGGTCTGCCTATACAACATACGGTCTGCCTATACAACATAGCACTTTAAATTATACAGAGCATAGTTAGAAGCTTCATTCAATTAAGCGCTTGCCCTACATTTTCAAAATGTACTACAAATTTAGAATACAAGGGACGTAAATCACAAATAACGTGGACACTACAACACGAATAATCCGGTGTCAAAAACAGAATAAGCCAGGTAAAGGTAGCATTTCAGAAAATGAAAACTGTTTTTGTGCAGTCCCTCTTTATCTACAGATACCAGGAACAAGAGTCTTGCAATGATATACTGAGCCAGTACTACTACATGGAAGCGAATCATGGTCACTAACAAAAGCAACAAGAGCTTTAGAGGCAACTAAAATGTGGTTCCTACGAAGAATGTTAAGAACACCTTGGGCTGCCAAAATAACAAATGAAGAACGCCGAAGTCGGCGAGAAACGAACCTTAATAAACTCACTACGTGGGGAGACAGTCACGGTTCATTGGCCATATAATGAGAAGTGGGGTGACAGAAAGTATTGTGACAAATTGGAGGCAGGAAAGGGAGAGGTAGACCAAGAGAGAAAATCTTAGATGGCTTGACAAAATGGCACGGGAGAGCAACAACAACAGAACTCATAGAAAACATGAAAGATCGGAAACTGTGGAGAGACATGGTTGCCAAAGCCTCCAGGCAGGGCACATGATGATGGTGATGATATTAATCAAATATTGCCAGAAAGAGCCATAAAAAGTTACACAGAAGAATTTTAAAAAAAACAAAACCTTGTAGTAACTTTAGCATGTCATCTGACACCAGCTTCCCACAGGAAACCAGCCAACAGAACTAACTGCCGCTCTGAGAACTGACAGGGGAGGTTATCCAGGGTTTAACCTTCAAAAATCTCGCGTGCCAAATCCAGGGAAGTGACCTGTGAAAAGGGAGGGGGGGAGGGAACTGATGGGTCGTTTGATCGGGCTTAACCTTCAGGCATCGCCTCCACGATCTGTTCACCAGGTCTTGATCTCTTGACCTCCGACTGTTACCCCATAGCGTCTGATTGCGTCGTGGAGGTTAAAGGTAAAAGCTGGGTCAGGACCCAGGTTGTGTTACCCCCACAGACTCCTGGAGGAGAAAAGATTTTTTTTTAAACGTAAAAATCAATCGATTATAGTGAAACAAAAGAACAGGTTTTACCGAAATGTATAAACTAGGGGGGAAAAAAAAGTAGGAACAGCTTTATAACTTAACTACTACACAATTGTGACGTTTCGGCGTGAGCCTTAATACATACAAACACACACAAGACTACACTTTGTAGTCGTTAAGTAATAAAGCTGTTCCTACTTTTTTTTCCTAGTAATATCACAGCTTTCCTGCAGTGCTTCGTGTACAGGTATATACAGTAATTATCAGCTTTTATTGAACGATTTTCAACAGATACGAAACAAAATTTTGACCAACCTAGCATCTGTCATCCTACATCAATCATCCTACATCTATCATAGTGCATCTACCATCCTACATCTGCCATTCTACATCTATCATCGTGCACATATCGTCCTACATCTATCATCGTACATCTATCGTCATACATTTATCATTCCACATCTGTCATCCCACATCTATAATCCCGCATCTATCATCCCATGTCTATCATCCTATATCTATCATCTCACATCTGCCATCCTACATCTATCATCCCATATCTACCTTCCTACATCTATCATACCACATTTATCATCCCACATCTATCATCCTACATCTGTCGCCAGGAAACTGGAGACAGTGAGACTTGTGCACATAAAAGTGACAGACAGGTCACAGTTTGTACGGTTTCGCCTTGGAGAAAAAAAAAAAAACGAAGGCAAAGCGAATTTAGGCTTGAGATAAAGAAAAAATAACAAAGATGGCCGTGACTCGAACCGAGGACCCTGGTAGTTCGAGAAACCGCCTAGTCATAAGAGGATAAAGCCGACTTTCTGTCTGTGTGTGTGTGTGAGAGAGAGAGAGAGAGAGAGAGAGAGAGAGAGTCGAAGTCGATGCAGTGAAGATGTTGAGGTACGGGTGTCACGGCTGGGGGGGGGGGGGGGGCTCCTTTACCAGACTTCACTACAAGGGTGAGTGTGGCGATACCTGTCCCGTTAGATAAGCGACATCATAAGTCAGCTTTTATAAGTCAGCTTTTTTACTGCTGAGTTTGGTGACATGAACGAACTGTACTCATTTCAACATTTCGACTCAGACAGAGTTCAAATTGAAACTACTTACAAAGGCTTGAGGCTTGACTTGAGACTGGACTTGAAGCTGTTTACAAAGGCTTGAGACTTGACTTGAGACTGGACTTGAACCTGTTTACAAAGGCTTGAGACTTGACTTGAGACTGGACTTGAAGCTGTTTACAAAGGCTTGAGACTTGACTTGAGTCTCGACTTGAAGCTGTTTACAAAGGCTTGAGATTTGACTTGAGACTGGACTTGAAGCTGTTTATAAAGGCTTGAGACTTGACTTGAGACTGGACTTGAAGCTGTTTACAAAGGCTTGAGACTTGACTTGAGACTGGACTTGAAGCTGTTTGCAAAGACTTGAGACTTGACTTGAGACTCGACTTGAAGCTGTTTACAGAGGCTTGAGACTTGACTTGAGACTCGATTTGAAGCTGCTTACAAAGACCACAGGTTTGATTTGAGACTCGAGTCTCGACTTGAAACTGCTTTCAAGGACTAGAGACAACTTGAGACTCGGCTCGAACTGAAACTGCTTACAAGGACTTTGAGACTTTCAATGAAAGACTTCATTGTAAACTTCATGAACAAAGACGGGGTAAATATGGTTCTCATAGAGTGTAGTTACACGAAAATATGTAGCACAATTTTAAAAAAAACAGAAAGAAGGAAAGAAAGAAAATTACCGATAGGAGATAAGAACAGTGAAAAAGCCATAAAAAACAATATTTTAGCAAAACGCCTGCATCAAATACAACAAAACATCGCTCTGATTGAAAAACGGGCACAGAATACGTGGGAATGTTTGCATGTGTCGGGATATTTTTTTTTCTTTGTAAAACTCCGCCATATGTGTCTAAATTTATTGTGTTATAAATAAGAAAAGCTATTTAGAAACAATAGATGCGTTTACAAGTGAGGCCAAAATCGGCATTTTAGAAGAAAGAAAGAAAGTTTGTACGCTGACATCACAGAGGATTTTGTTAAAATTAATATTATCTGTTCATGCGCACGGTTTACTAACCAGGTGGCACAGGGTTCAAGTCCCAGCTGTGGGGATTTCTTTTTGGTAACACCCCACCAAAATTGCCACTGGAGTCCATACAGCCTCTAAAACAACGGGTACCAGAGAAATCTAGGAAGGTAGATGCGGTTCCAGACGTGAGATACTGACCACATCACACTTTCATGTGCTGATGGTCTTTGAAATACGGGCCTAAAACACCGTATCCCTAATATGCCTTAATGACATGGAAATGGGGATTTTACCTTTACTTGCACATAAAATCCCTTGATGAGGTTGAAGACAGGAAAAATTGGCGAACTACCATGCGAGCCCTATGTGACGTTTAACGGCACGGGAAGGGTGTAAGATGCGCAGAAGTGTAAAGTTTTTCAGACCGCGACTGTCAGAATAAGCAAAGTCTCAAAGAAATAATAAATTCCCCATGGATAACCAAGTTATCCAAGAGTCTTACAGCCGTCTTCGGTCATTGGCTAGGGCGCATCAGAGGGGGCTGACACTATACAATGAGGCTCTTTTTTTCTTTTTTAAATAAGAATCTTCTGAATTGATGAATACCCGCAATTCGTTTGTCCTCCTAGCAACCCGTCCAGTCGGGACATTGTCTTCTGTTATTTCTAACCACCACCCTCTTGACTGCCCTTCTCAGTTTACCGGGACACAAGTCGCACACCGGCTCTTCCGGTTCCTTCTTCAGTCAAGGTCAACCGCCCCGGACAAACTGACCCGACAAGAAGGTCGTGGAGTGGGAAATGACCGAACCAGTGTCGTAAGGCATGTGTGCAAGGGCAGGGCATTTCGGGACGAAGGTGAGCAGGTGCGGTTCTTAGAGAAATCATTTGGTGTTGGAAAGATGAGTGAAATGAGGAAATAAGAGGAGATTGCTGTTCAGTTACTGTAATAAGAGGAGGTTGTTCTTCAGTTACTGTAATAAGAGGAGATTGTTCTTTAGTTACCGTAATAAGAGGATGTTGTTCTTTAGTTAATGTAATAAGACAGGGTTGCTCTTCAGTTACTGGTGATAAGGGGAGGTTGTCTATCTCGTAAATTCACATTGTGTGCTGTGAAAATGATTAATATCTCTCTCTCTCTCTCTCTCTCTCTCTCTCTCTCTCTCTCTCTCTATTGTTAGAAATTATCTTAGTAAATGTGTAAGAATGGAATGTCAGATGAATTTCATTAAAGTGTATCGTGTGTGTATGTTCATGTGTGTGTGTGCACGCTATCTTTTTAGATTGTTAGACTCCCATGTAGTTCATTATCCGATATTTGTGAATGTAATAGTTTCATCTTGCATTCTCTCTCTTATAAAGATATATATATATATATATATATATATATATATATATATATATATCACTCATCATCATCAGGTTCCGTGCCGACTGGCGTTGGCTATTATGCTTCTCTAGAGTACACGATCCTTCATGCAGGCCATCAGCTCAGTTGGTGATCTCCTTTCACACCATCCCGTCAGACTGTCCAGTATCGTTTCTCTTGGTCTTTCTTTTGATCTTCTTCCTTCTATTTTTCCTGTTGTTATAATATTTTCAATGCCCCCTCTTCTCATTGCATATCCTATGAAAGTACATTGTCTCTCTCTCTCTTATTTTTTTTTTTTAAAGATTTTTTTGTCTCTCCAGCTCTTCTCATACATTCTTCATTGGTTATTTCTGATGTCCAGGGGATTCGCAACATTCTTCTAATAAACCACATTTCTGCTGCTTCCAATGATTTTTGTGCAGACTTGCCTATTGCCCATGATTCACTTCCATATAACAAGATAGGTTCAATATAGCATTTTAGGACTCGTTTTCTAACATTCATTGATAAGGATGTGTTGGATAATATGTTTCTCATTCTCTGAAATCCAGTCTTTGCTTGGCCTGTTCTGTTCCTAATTTCTGTTCTGCATTTCCCATCTGCTCGATAGCGGAATATTCAATGGCTGAATCACTGATAAGCATTGGGATAATCGCAGCCCAACAAAAGGACGGAGTTAAAGTCGACGGCGATTTCGACGACTGCTCCAGCGGGAGTGACAGCAAAGTTATTACTGCTCCAAGGTATTTGAATTTCTGCACCTGCTTTAGAATAGTTCCGTTTAATTTTATGCTGCATGTCGGTGGATTCTGTTTCTTAGATATAACCATAGTTTCTGTCCAGGTCTTTGCCGTCTACATTGATGTCTTCAAGCATTTTAATAATTTCACTATGTTTCACCTTGTCGAATGCCTTGGTGTAATCAATGAAGCATAAGTAGAGATCTTTCTGTACTTCTAAAGCTCTTTCTGTTAGTGTTCGTAAAGCATAAATGGCATTGTGTGTTCCATTTCCTTCAACAAATCCAAACTGTTCATCTGCTATTTCCATTTTTATCTTTTTCCTTGTTCTTCTCATAATGATTCTCAGAAGTAGCTTCGTTATGTGACATGAGAGGCTGATAGTCCAGTGGTCATCACATTCCTTTGCACCTAGCTTCTTTGGTACTGCTATAAACATAGGTTTAAGCAAGTCACTGGGAATATACCCACTGTTGTAAATGTCATTCAGTAACTTGGTTATTATTTTTATTCCTATGTCCTCTAGCGCCTCTGTTTCTTCTATTGTTATATTATCAGGCCCAGTCGCTTTTCTTTTCTTCATGTGTTTGATGGCATCTATGATTTCATCTTCAAGTATTGGTGGTTCATCACAGTTTTCAGTAACTGGTGTTAATTCTGGTCTTTCTCCTCCATACAGCTCACCGATATACTCTGTCAACCTGTCTCACAATGTCTTCTTTTCCCATTAACATTATATATATAGTAAAACTACCAAAGAAGAGTGACCTCAGATATTGCGGGAACTGGAGAGGTGTTACCCTACTGCCACTCACCAGTAAAGTATTTTGCAGAATAATCATCAACAGAATTTTACCAGCACTTGAGGGAAAACTTCGGAAAGAGCAGACATGATTTAGGAAAGAAAGATCATGCATAGACCACATATTTGTACTTAGACAAATATTAGAACCGGCAAATGAGTGGCATAGCACAACATATGCATTGTTTATAGAATCTGAGAAAGCCTTTGACAGTGTGAACAGAGATGCACTGTGGAAAATCCTAAGATAGTATGGCCTCCCCCATAAGATAGTGAATGTAATCAAAGCTCTATACGAGGGTTTTCAGTGCAAAGTGATCTGTGGAGAACATACCTCCAGCAGCCTTAGGGTACAAACAGGAGTGAATCAGGGATGTGTACTATCACCAACATTATTTATCTTGGCAGTAGACTGGTTAATGAAGGAGGCAACATCAGACAAACGCAGAGGATTACAATGGACCCTTGACATAGTGCTGGAGGACCTTGACTTTGCGGACGACATTTGTCTACTATCAAGCAGCCACAAAGATATGCAAGACAAAATAAACAAGCTAGCTCAGAATGCAAACAACATAGGACTAAAGATCAACGTAGGAAAGACAAAGTTAATGAAGCAAAATGTGAACAACAGAAATGTACTCAGAGTAGACAGCAAGTTAGTGGAGGAGATCAACGAATTTGTATACCTTGGCAGCAGAGTAGTAGAAAATGGAGACAGCACAGAGGACATCAACAGCAGACTTACTAGAGCAAACCAGGCTTTTAAGACGTTTTAACAGCCATCCTATTAAAATTACAGGGAGATGCGCAAAACAAAATTTGAATGCAGCCCCTACCACCAAAGACCATGCGAAATGGATAATTGAGGGGCAGTGGGAGTGGCATTCATAATTTAGCCAAAAAAAAAAAAAAAGATCGAGCTGTGCACAATCAATGTACCCCTGGCACTGTCACCCAACAGAAACTACGAGCAACAATGAGGTTAAAGGCTGAGAACATAAAGGAGTGTCCTAAGTGAAGGCCCATCTCTAGGCTAGCAGCAGAGCATGGCCGTTCTTCAAGTCCTTATAGTCTGTAGCATTGCCAAGGCCTGGTTTCTTCTAGTTAGTCTGCTCTTGATGTCCTCTGTGCTGTCTCCATCTTCTACTACTCTGCTGCCAAGATATTCAAATTCATTGACCTCCCCCCACTAACTTATTATCTACTCTCAGTACATTTCTCTTCAGATTTCCCTTCGTAAACTTTTCTTTCCTACTTTGATCTTTAGTCCCTGTTTTGCTGGCTTACTGGCCGTCTTCAGCAGGCCATCTTGCTCACAACCGAGAGCCCTACAGGAGTGCGTTAGGGTGGCAAAGTTCCGCAAGGGACATGCAAATGAATGAATGAATAAATGGACGTCTATTGTGAATACACAGCTCGAAAGGGAAATAATCATTATTTGGCATGCGTACTAAATTGTAAACACAGAGTTTCTTCCCCTACGTCAGAAAACCGTAATTTGCGGTTTTAAATAAACGAGCTAACACTTTTGTTTTCTCATGACTGGGTCTTGACAGTTTGTTGATTATTTATCACTCGTATGTCAATTGCCTTTACGTTTCTGTTTTTTTTTACTTATTTTCAGACCCTAACCTATTCTGTGTGGGTTGGATATTTGAAGAGAAAAGTGTCAGCAGAGGGTCTTCGTTTTCGTCCCTCGGTCAAAGATGGGACACAAATCTCTCCCCAATGTGGCAACTCGTCTCGGGTGTTCGGCCTTGCAGCAGAGCTTCTCCTGTAGGGGGGGGGGGGGGGGCCAGGTCCTTTGCCTGAGCGGGTTGTGTAGATGGCAGTTCTGGGGAATGTGACGTGGTGTTTGTTGCTCTTTTGCTGCAGACACAAAGGATCTGTTGGGGCAATTTTTCAGCTTCTGGCATAGATGGTGTCTCAGCCTGCAATGTCCTGTTCTCAGTCGGAAGATTATCGCTTGATCGTTTGTTGAGTGGCAGCTGAGCTGATAGTGAACATGGATTTTTTCTCTTGTCACTTTATTCTTATATTTCTGCCACTCTTTTTATTTTATGCCACTCAGTTTATCTTAGGCCACTTTAGTGTTCTTGTATATATCCCACTGTGTTTATTTGATGCCACTCGGTTTATCTTAGGCCACTTTAGTGTTGTTGTATATATCCCACTGTGTTTATTTGATGCCACTCGGTTTATCTTAGGCCACTTTAGTGTTGTTGTATATATCCCACTGTGTTTATTTGATGCCACTCGGTTTATCTTAGGCCACTTTAGTGTTGTTGTATATATCCCACTGTGTTTATTTGATGCCACTCGGTTTATCGTCTGTCACTTTATTCTTTATTTGTATTCTATTATCTTTGGAAGATCCAATTACAATTCGTATCTTTATGGCAGTGCTTTATTCTTCTCATCATTTCAAGATCGTAGCAGGTGGTTATAGCAAAACGGTGTCACAACAGCCTGAGGAACTTCTTCTTCTTCTTCTTCGTTCGCTTCTACCACTAAGACCGTCCCGTGATCCTACTGAATTTACTCCTGTGGTCCTCGATAGGTCCCGTGGTCCCCCGTGGGGTCCCCGAAATCCCCGAGAGGACCACAAGAGGTTCAGAGTATAGCAGGGCTTGGGCCCGTATTCTCGGTGGGTCTCAGAAGCGGGATTACGTGACACCGTTGTTTTTGTTGCACCAGTTTAATCTAGAGTTGGACGTTCTCACCGGAAGACCTCGGCGTGTTTTGGATATCAGTATATCCACGCCGGGTTAGAGGTGGTAGCCCATCCAGGCTAGAGTTGGATTTTCTCACCGGAAAACCTCAGCGTGATTAGGATACGCATGCATCCCCGCCGGGTGAGAGGTGGTTGCCTATCTAGACTGCACTGGTCCAGTGTCTCCGACTTCAGCATTTTGTGATCGTGGCCGCTACTCTTCCTAGTTGTGACCAGGACGGAGCTTTTGTCCAGGAGGACGAATCCTCGCCACTAGTGACTTTCACCCCTGGGTTGAGCCAGTTTAGGCGTATTATCCCAATATGAGTGTATACATGACGTGACCGACCTCTAGAGCGTGACATGCGTAGCCATCAAGTTTCAAGCCTGAGGAACGAAGTAAAGGGTCAATGTTGTCCCTGTGATGTAGGAGATTAACGGATAGAACAACAACAACAACAACACACACACACAAATATACTTCGGATATGAAACAGCGGCACTAGTTACTTCACAGAATTATTTATCATGATTATGTTTTTTTTAATATAAATGAAGATAAATAGTTGATGTGCATTACTTCTACTACCAGATTCAGTACATCAGCTGCAAAGACATCAGCAAACCATCCTCTTTCACCTAAGTACAGGCCACTGCAGACTACCGTGCCAACTACATCGACTCAAAATGTCACACACAGACGAGTGTCCATGTGGCAGTGGAGTCCATACTCCAGAACATATCCTTCAACCATGCAGACCTGAGGCGTGAGACAAGGCCAGAGGACACAAGCTTGGGGCAAAAGCTTTGGGGCTCCTATCAGGATCTGGAGAGGGCTGCGGGCTTTGCCATGTCGACATGGATCAGGATCTGATGTGACCAACAACCTCGAGCGCAGAAAAAGAAGAAGATTACTTCTATTATTTATTTCAACAAAACATTTTGAAATCTGAAGCCGGAATTGTACAAATTTCGATCTCTTGACGTACATGTCACAAGACAAGCGTGACTGACTACGTTTATAAGAAATGTGATTTATGTTTTTAAGCAGAAGTTTTATGAAACCTGCTCATTTCTACTTTTTTAAATAGAAAAGGGGGGGGGGTGGTGCATTAAATAAGGTAGACGGAACAACTAAGGGCTCAGGTATTGGCCAAACTATTCTGCATAGTCACTATCTCATGTAGACATCGTGATATTTTCACTAACGTCGCAGGGCGTTTCAGACATCGGTCCACAGCAAGGTGAAGGGGGGAGGGGGGGCTGAGTAGCTGTCATATTATGTTTCCTCAGTGTGTCTTCCCCCCCCCCCCCCCAAATCTATCCACATTTTCCTCGGTCGTCCTCACGCCATATGTCCAGATGTTTTCGACTTGTATTGGGCTGGTTGTTCGGGTTGTTCTGGATGCATGCGTATCAAATACTCAAACCATTTAATTCTCTGATTTTCGTCGTAATCCTCGACAGCTGTTGTTCCCACTTTTTGCTGGATTATTTCATTTTGCACTTCGTCCCTTCTTGTCCTGTTTACCATTTTTCTTAAGCATTTTTACATATACCAATTATGACATTAAAACAGTCCCTTTCTTTAGATTCAGTATGTTTTCCTCCCAGTTTATAGTATTTTTTAAACCCTCTGTTGCTTTCGCAATCGATGTATTTACAGTAACAGTTCTAAATTTACAGTAAAAATGGAGTTCCTGAATATAGGAAAAATTATAGTTACACTACCACATGGAAGGACGCTTCGGCCATGTTTACTTTTCTCAAAATATGTTAGCTTTTTTTTTTTTTTTGGAAAAAGGGCGGGCGTATCGCTATCTTGAAACATTTCTGTCAAGATTTGTGTTTGTAGATGGGAATAAACAAGACAAACACACAAAAATATAAACGCGTATATTGCCCTCATGCTCGCCTGCCGTGGTGGCCTCCAGCTTTTCTAAAAATAAAAAAAAAACACGCACTTTACTCCGACTTTGAAGCAGGGAATGATGGTAGGGCGGCGGTTTCCCTTTGCCTGTCTTTCGCAGTGTATACATTTGTTTTTCCTCCGCTAACTTTTGTCTAAAGCAGTGTTTCTCAGGCTTGTTCGAGCTGCTGTCCCCCTATTCTCCCAAGCCACAACCTCAACGCACCTTCCCCTTATACTTAATTTGATTTTTTCACACAGTAGAGAGAATTGTTGCAAGGCGAAGATGGCTGCAAGACATTGTTGATGATCTGCAAATGGACGCATCAGCAGCAGGTCATCTTGCTCACAACCGAGAGGCCTACAGGAGAGTTGTTAGGGAGGCAAAGTTCCGCAAGGGACATGCAAATGACTGAGAGAATTGTTCCTGATGTTTGTTTGATGTTGTTATAAATCCACATTTCAGACAGTCCAAACTGTTGTCTTATTTCACTAAAGAAGATAAGCTCTACGGTTCCATACATGAGTTACAAAAAACTGTGAAATTTATCCAAGAGACAGGACTGCAGTCCTTCCACCAGATGCGTCCAGTGGATAGTGGAACGGGATGTCTGAATAAACCAGCAGGAGACCAAAACAGGTGCCTTGGCGCCTTTTGGGCCAGTTTCTTTAGACCAGTGTTTCCCAAATGACTGACAACTCACTACCAAAAATAGCACTAAGATGGACACCACAGGGGAGCAGAAGTAAGGGTAGACCAAAAGAGACATGGAGAAGAACAACAGAAAGGATGTTGAGCAATAGAGGGCTCACCTGGGCAAGAGCAGAAAAAAAGGCGAAAGACAGGCATTTGTGGAAAACCCTTGCGGAAGCCCCATGTGCCCTGGGCACTTAAGGTTCAGAGAGAGAGAGAGAGAGTGTTTCCCAAAGTGGGCGATAACGCCACCCCACCCCACCCTCGTAAGCGTTGGAAAGAAAACGGTCATTGGTAGAACAGTGGAAGGAAGCAGCAGGGAGGCGTTGAGAGAAAACGAAGCAGCAGACAGGGCAGTAATCCAGTTCAAGTGCCGTGGCTTAGGCGATCATTTCTCTCCACAATTCCCTGTCTATTATGAGATCCGCCGCTGACTTTCTTCCTAGACACACTGACAGCCAATTCAATAATTTCTCTCTCCGTCTTCCCCTGTCTCTTCTTCCTTCAGTTTTTTTTTTCCACTTGACACAATGTGTTCCAATTTTCCTCTTCTCGGGAAATGTCCTATAAATCTCCCTTGTCTATCTCTGATCTTTGCTGTACTTTACTTTTTAATTCATGTCTCTCTTAAGACTTCTTCATTGGTTTTCTTGGCTGTCTATGGTACCTTCGACATCCTTCTTATAAACCACATCTCCATGGCCTCCATTTCTCGCTGTACTCTCTTATTCATAGACCATGCTTCACATCCATAAAACAAAATTGGCTCGATGTAACATTTAAGTAATTGGAATCTTGTTTCCGTTGAAACGGATCTGTTGCACAAGATGTTTCTCATTGTCTGGAATGCTGACTTAGCCTGAGCAAGTCTGCTTTTTATTTCGTTGTGACATTTCACATGGTAATGCTACATTTTTGGTGGCGTTCTTTTCTTTGATACGACCATCACTTCAGTCTTCTTTTTATTCAGGCAGAGAATGAAGTAATACCTTCAGGGGAAGAAGGAGGCAGTAATGCCTTCCTTTAATAGTCCGAAGCAGTTGAAGGCCACAAGCGCTTCAGTGTCCTCGATCGAATGTGGAGATTCATTTACCAGCCTCCATGGCCGGCCACCAGCGATGCAGGGAAGCCATAATGAGCGTTCTTTTTATAACTGTATCGGTGGATAAACAAACCCACGACCTGTGTGTACCAGAACTCGGTGTGTCACGTGGCTTTTTTCCCCGTGCCAAGGTTGAGAGCGAGTTCCACGCCTTTCACGAACTTGTCTAAAGTACACGCTGTACAACCGGGAGAAAACATGGCAGCGATTGTTTTGTTTCTCGACTTTTTTATGAAAGTACGTAAATAGGTCTGATTTTTTTTTTATTTTTTATTTGTGTGTCCCCGGAAGCGTTGTTTGACCTTCAGTGTTCTCCAGGAGTTCTAGAGAATTAAGCGAATTGTTTCACAGCCGCTAGACTGCACAAGGTACGCACGTGTGTTCGGCGGAGATGTGTGTCTCTGTGTGCGGGCTGATGCAGGTGTTGTGTATCACCTGTTTTTTATGTGAATCAGTCCACAAATGTGATGGTGAAGTGAAGCTTCGCCGTGTGCCATTGAGCGTGATGTAATCAGGATTATTAATCAGCAATCATGCGTCTGCCCAATGGAAATATCATCGTAGATGGTCAAGACCCTCTCCCCACTTAGCCGTGTGTAAAACAGACGCAGGCAGTTATGCCCCTTTCGGTTTGACTGATGGGTTTCACCTCGACTTGATGGAGAACGTTCGCAGACCCAACGTCTTGGGTCAGCTAACTGTCCGGGTATCGAGCATTTTGCTTCATGATCTTCATAGCGCTGGCTGCAAAATGAACTCTTCATTATTGCACATAGACTCGATAGTTAAGCAGGGCCTCTTAGATCAAGTGTAAGGTGACTGAAAACTATTTGTGGGGCCCCCCGCCATATTGAGCAGCCATTCTGTTCTCTTAGGGGCCCCTCCTAACACAGCCAAGGCCCGTTGGGCCATGGAGTGATAGACTGGCTGCACCCCCCCCCCCCTTTTCCAAACTCCGCTTATTAGGCCTGACACCAAAAGGAACAAAACAATAACAACGTCATCCGCTGTTTATGTCTGTGTGTTGACGCGCGCGCGCGCGCGCGGGTGTTGTTGACGCGCAGAGAAGGCTTGGCCGGTTTGCAAAGTGCAAGACCCCGGCCTGGGCTGAAATAACAACTGGAGCTTTTAAAAATGAAAGATCTGTCAATTAAACAAACAGGTAAAGCTGCCGCTCTTAAACAAGACCAGCGCTGTCAATAAGACCGCGCCAGATACGAGGGCACGAGGTGGTCCCATTATCTCAGATAATGTGCGGCAGTCGACGAAATAGCCCATCAGCCTTTCTCTTCCAAGATCGTTTGAAAATATCGCTTTTAGGGTTATTTTGTTTTGTAAACTGCTACCAAGAAATAAGTTTTTAACAGTACAGCCATTATCCTGTTTACGCCCTGTTTACGTCCCTCTACTTCTACATTTCTGTCACTCTTTCTCTTTCTCTCTCTCTCTCTCTTTCTTTCTCTGTCTTTCTCTTTCTCTCTCTATACATTTCTCTTTCTCTCTCTACACATCTCTCTTGCTCTCTCTCTCTCTATCCATCTCTCTCTGTCTTTCTCTCTCTCTCTTTCTCTCTCTATTTCTCTCTCTATCCATCTCTCTCTTTATGTCTCTATCCATCTCTCTCTTTCTCTCTCTCTCTCGCCATCTTTCTCTTTCTCTCTTGCCATCTTTCTCTTTCTCTCTTGCCATCTTTCTCTTTTTTCTTTCTCTCTTGCCATCTTTCTCTTTCTCTCTTGCCATCTTTCTCTTTTTTCTTTCTCTCTCTTTCTCTGTTTTCATACCTCTCTCTTTCTCTCTCTCTCTTACTCTCTCAAACATGCCTTTTACTCTTAGTTTCAACTTTTAATTTAATGCGGTTAACTTTCTCTCTTTCTCTGTTTCTGTCTATTTCTCTCTCTCTTTCTCTCTCTCTCTCTCTCTCTCTCTCTCTCTCTTTCTGTCTCTTATTCTCTCAATCTTACCTTCTACTCTTAGTTTCAACTTTTAATTTAATGCGGTTAACTCTCTCTCTCTCCCTCTCTCTCTCTCTCTTAAAGATCTTCAGAGATATATTAGACAAACATGTCCCCATACGAAGTCACCTTCGATAACACCTGAAATATTAAAATCCATGAGAGAACGTGATCCGGTGCACAAAATCAAGGACTTTAGGACCTACCGTTCACGCAGAAACAAAGTTCAATACTTAGTAAGACATGAGGTTATAAAGACTGTCATAGCCAGAGGTGGGGTGGAGCATACGCTCTCCACTCCAATTAACTGTCTCGAAGGCATGCGTCTCAAATAGTCTCTGACAGTAAAGTCCAGCTCCTGGCCTTCTCGTGGCGGAACTGTTAAAACTAACAGGAGAAGGGGCGAAGCCGTATATCTGGCGCCTGAAAACCAGATGTTTCGGGTACATGAGAGTCTTTTTGGTAGCTCATCTGAGAGAAGGACAATTCTGATTTAAAACCCGATGCTGGCGAGATTCTTCAGCTGCCGTGCCTGGAATGGGGCTCCTCCCGGCCAGTGAAGAAAGGTGTGAATGGGGTTGCCGCGCAGCGCCACTGTGGAAAAGGTGAAAGAAAGGATTCAGTGAAGTAATCAGTAGTCTCGAGGTCAGGACTGCTCACATCAAGGCACCTCTGCTCTGGAGGTCGGCTACGTCCTATGTGCACTTATACCGGGCGAATTGCTTGAATCGGCTTAACCCAGGGGTTAAGACACTGCTGGCGAGATTCTTCGGAAGCCGCGCGTGGAGTGAAACTCCTCCCGGCCAATGAAGAAAATGCGAAAAATAAATTAGGGTTGCCGTGAGGCGCCGATGTGAAATGGTGATAGAAAGGATAAAGTGAAGCTTAATCGGTATGTCCAGTAGTCTCGCGGCGAGAGCTACTTATACCACTACACCTCTGCTCAGGCCGGCCACGTCCGATATACACCCATACTGGTGAAATAAGCCTAAACCGGCTTAAACCAGGTGTAAAACTTGATGGCTACTCATGTCACGGTACCTCCGCTCTAAAGATCGATTACGTCCAAAACACACCCATACTGGGATAATACGCTTAAACCGGCTCAACCCAGGGGTGGAAGTCACTAGTGGCGAGGATTCGTCCTCCTCGACAAAAGCTCCCTCCTGGTCACAACTAGGAAGGGTAGCGGCCACGACCACAAAATGCTGAAGTCGGAGACACTGGACCAGTGCAGTCTAAATAGGCAACCACCTCTCACACGGCGGGGATGTATGCTTATCCAAATCACGCTGAGGTTTTCTGGTAAGAAAGTCCAATGCTGGACCGGATGGGCAACCACCTCTCACCCGGCGGGGATATGCTGATATCCAAAACACGCCAAGGTTTTCCGGCGAGAAAGTCCAACTCTAGATTAAACTGGTGCAACGAAAACCACGGTGTCAGGCAATCCCGCTTCTGAGACCCACCAAGAATACAGGCTCAAGCCCTGCGATACTCTGAACCTTCTATGATCCTCTAGGGGATATCTTGTGGGCCTCTCAGGGACCACAGAACACATCGAGGACCACAGGCGTAAATTCAGCAGGATCACGGGGCAGAAGCGAACGATGAAGAAGAAGACATAAGACAAGAGAAAAAAAAATTACTTTAGGAATCCAGTACAGAATAAATCAGACAGTAAATCAGTTTGGAAACCCATAAATAGCCTATCAAATACAAGAAAAGAATTAGATTTTCAAGCCATCAATCGTGCATACACTAGCGCACATATCAGTACACATTTCAGAGAAGAAATCAACGTTCTTAAATCATCAGCTCCTGTATGCGACTTACATGAACTACAAACATTTCAGGACAGCAGATGTACTGATTTTAAACAGTTACACATTCCATTCTTAACAGTCAGTGAAGTTCACAGTTATCTCTTAACCTTAAAAAACAACAATAAAGCTGGGCTTGATGATATTAGTAATAAGATCTTACGTTATGCTGCACCTGTCATTTCACATACACTAACATATATTTACAATCAGTGCATTGCAAAATGTTATTTCCCCGAGGCTTTTAAAACTGCTAAGGCGTATCCTTGCTTTAAATCTGGCTCATCCAACAATCTTACCAACTACAGACCAATATCCATATTATCGTCATTATCAAAACCACTCGAAAAACACATACACAAAATAACTCTACGACACATGCAAGAGAACAATTTACTCATAGACAGTCAGTCAGGCTTTAGACCCAATCATTCCTGCCACACAGCTCTTACCACAAATGACAGAAAACTGGTTAGTAAACATAAATGACGACAGACTATGTGGTGCCATCTTTGTCGACTTTAAAAAGGCATTTGATACGACTGACCACGATATTTTTGTAAGAAAAATAAAGACTTATAAATTGCACCCTGACCTAATAAAATTAATTGCATCGTTTCTTTCAGACAGACAACAGATAGTATTCTTCAACAATTCTCTATCACATTCTGCTAAAACTGAAACTGGTGTTCCGCAAGGCTCTATTCTAGGCCCTTTGCTCTTTGCTATCTATATCAGTGTTCTTCCACTTCATCTTAAACACTCTTCTTGTGACCTTTTTGCCGATGATTGCAGTCTGCACAAGTGACTACGATTGTATTAATCTAGAATCAACTCTTCAGGTCGAGTTATACAATTTAATTAGATGGAGCAAAAACAATGGTATGATTATAAACACCGATAAAACAAAATCAATGCTCATAACAACAAGACAGAAACTACAAAACACAATAAAAACAACACTTCGGCTCAGCACGGAAACATCACAGATAGAAAACGTTAGCGAGCACAAAACGCTAGGTCTTATTACTGACCAACATCTGACCTGAAGCTCTTATATGCAAGGTCTAACAAACTATCGCACAAAAAGTACACCAGTTAGCCAAAATTAAGCACTTAATCGATCAAGCCACAAGGAAGACATACTTCATATCACATGTACCAAGACATTTAGACCACTGCTCAACAATCTGGGATGGTTGCTCAGTGTCACAATACAAAGAGGCTTGCTTTGGTCACTCCAACAGCGAGCAGTAAAGTTTATTAGTGACAAGGATCAAGCACAAACAACTAACCAGCACAAACGTATCAAAATACTGCCTCTAACAGGTTCCTCTTCAACAAAGCCAAGTTAGTACATCAAATTATTCCACGGCATGCCCCGCCTTATCTGTGGAACCTGTTTAAATTTAGCTCAAAGTGCAGCCAACGCTTGAACAACATATGTCTTCCAAAACCTAGACTTGATCTTTACAAGAAAAGCTTTAGTTATTCTGCTGCTCCTCTTTGAAATACCCTCCCATCCTGTATAAAAAAATATATCCATCCTACAACTACAAACTTTCCCAATATCTATTTGATGTCGACTACATGCCTCCATGAATCATAAAACTTGAAAGTTATTTTAGACTGCTCTTACAGACACCGAATAGTTAATTGTTTATTCTGGATAGTCCTGAAATTCTTGTAGATAGTCATTTATATATGTATGTAGTTACTTCTGTACTGAGTGAATGTTTAAGAGCGAAACGTAAATGTTATGTTTTATGTCTCTCAGCTTCAATGTTAGTTATGTTTGTTACATGAACAGCATATTTGTAGAATGTCTGGAATAGAGTGAAAGATGTATGATAAAGGGCAGAATGTCAGAGGGGCCTGCGTGCCCAATTCTTAACCCTTATGAAATAAAGATCAATCAGTCAATCAATCAATCAATTAATCAGTCAATCTCTTTCTTTCTTTCTCTTCCTTTGCTCTCGTTTGTTCTCTCTCTTTCTCTCTCTTAATCTCTCAAACATACCTTCTACTCTTACTTTCAACTTTTAATTTAATGCTGTTAAATCTCTCTCTCTCTCTCTCTCTTTCTTTTTCTTCCTCTGTCTCTCGTTTGCTCTTTTTCTTTCTCTCTTTCTCCGTCTCTCTCTCTCTCTCGTTTCTCTTTCTCTCCTCTCTCTCTCTCTTTCTCCTCTCTCTTTCTCTCTCTCTTTCTCTCTCTTACTCTTCCAAACATGCCTTCTAGTTTGAACTTTTAATTTAATGCGGTTTTATCTCTCTCTCTCTCTCTCTCTCTTCCTCTGTCTCTCGTGTGCTCTCTTTCTCTCTCTCTCTCTTTCTGTCTCTTTCTCATTTTCTCTTTTTCTATCTCTGACTGTTTGGTTGGTGGGTGACTACGTAGCGTGATGGATGACTGCGTAGGATGGTAGGTCTCTAGGTAGGTTCATGGGTGACTGGGTAGGTTGGTGGGTGACTGGGTAGATAAGTGGGTGACAGCATAGGTTGTTGGTGTGACTGTGTGGGGTGGTGGTGACTGCAAAGGTTGGTGGGGTGAATGCGTATGTTCATGGGTGGCTGGGTAGGTTGGTGGTGTGATTGCGTAGGTCGATGAGTAACTGGACAGGTTGGTGGGATGACTGCGTAGGTTGATGAGTAACTGGGTAGGTTGATGGGGTGACTGCGTAGGTTGATGAGTAACTGGGTAGGTTGGTGGGGTGACTGCGTATGTTGATGAGTAACTGGACAGGTTGGTGGGATGACTGCGTAGGTTGATGAGTAACTGGGTATGTTGGTGGGGTGACTGGGTAGGTTGGTGGGTAACTGTGTAGGTTGGTGGGCGACTGAATAGATAAATGGGTGACTGTGTAGGTTGGTGGGCGACTGAATAGATAAACGGGTGACTGCGTAGGTTGATCGGTGACTGGGTAGGTTGGTGGGTGATTTGATAGTTTGTTGGGGTGACTGCGTAGATTGATGAGTGACTGGGTAGGTTAGTGGGGCGACTGCACAGATTCATGGGTGGCTAGGTAGGTTGGTGGGGTAACGGGTAGGTTAGTGGGGTGACTGCGTAGGTTCATAGGTGGCTTGTTATGTTGGTGGGTGACTGAGTAGGCTGGTGGGTGATTGGTCATGTTGGTGGGGTGGCTGCGTAGATTGATGGGTGATTGGGTAGGTTGGTGGGGTGACTGCGCGGGTTGGTGGGTGATTGGGTAGGCTGGTGGGGTGACTGCGTAGATTGATGGGTGACTGGGTAGGCTAGTGGGGTGACTGTGTAGGTTCATGGGTGGCTAGGTAAGGTTGGTGGGGCAATTGCATATGTTGATGGGCGACTGAGTAGGTTGTGGCTGACTGGGTAGGTTGATGCGTGACTGGGTAGGTTTGTGGCTGACTGGGTAGGTTGATGCGTGGCTGGGTACGTTGGTGGGGCGACTGCTTAGGTTGATGGGTGGCTGGATAGGTTGGTGGGTGACTGGGTAGGCTAGTGGGGTGACTGTGTAGGTTCATGGGTGGCTGGGTAGATTGGTGGGGTAATTGCATATGTTGATGGGCGACTGCATAGGTTGTGGCTGACTGGATAGGTTGATGCGTGGCTGGGTAGGTTGGTGGGGCGACTGCGTAGAGTGGTAGGACTATAAATGTCTGGATAACTCAAAGCCTTCTAGACACAAAAGATGCACAAACACGGGGGAGGGGGAGTATCTGTAAGATATTTTTTTTACAGCAAGGTTTCGTCACCTGCACCTCATGACACTTAAGACTTGCCTGAGAGATCTCTAGGGGTTGCTCAAAGTATTGTGATAAACAAAAAATAACATTAAATAAACAGTGTTTATAAACAAATCCACACACACATGCACTTTCTCTAAGTGAATGAACACTGATCATTATTAGACAAATTATATCTACAACTCCCTTATCACTACCGTGACCTGAAGATGGCAGGTTTTTATCCAGGAGTTCCACATGACTTGGAAAAACTGTTGCAAAGATTGCACAGGGGCCATGAGTTAAAGGGTTGAGAACCGCCGTTGTAACAAACAAACAAACCAAAAATGGTTATGGCATGTACCGATAAAGTGCAGGAAAGTAACGAGACAGTGGAGGTCACTCTTGGAAAACAAAGTTGCCACGATAATTTCTGCTATCAGCGTACGGACTTTGTTTGGTTAGATGAAGGGTTAAGTTTATTTACCAAGGACTGGTTTGTGTGTGTGTGTATGTGTGTGTGTGTTCTGTCCTGAAAATTCGTTAAGATAGTAAACTGTTCATACGCTTCAAATTCCTTAGCAACCAATTCAGAGAATTTCATGTGATCATCGGTGACGTGCACCGAGCGTCCTTGTTTGCTGTTGCCGTCCTTGTTTGTTGTTTCTATTGGTCTGTTACTGTGAACAACGGTTTGGGGAAGATTTTTTTTTTAAAGCGAGCATCGTGTCGGATAGGGAGTGAGCCTCGGCAATGTTTTTACAGCAGGTATAGATAGACGACTTTTCTGGGAGTTCAATCATCAGTTGAAGCATGCTCTTGCCTACTTCCACATTAGAGCAGCCTGTTTTCTGGGGGGGGGGGGGCTGTCCTGCCTAAAGGCAGAAGAAGATCTCAGCAGATCCTTGTAACAGAGTAATATTTCTCTGAATACCCTCCATCCCATAACCAGTCTCTTCCTGTCTCTCATTGCAACAAAAACCTCGTTACAGCTTTGTGCTGGGACTACGTAAATACGAGGGTTGATTGATAAGTTCGCGGCCTAAGGTACAACGGATTATCTGTGGACAACCTTTTTGGCTTATTCCTCAACATCGAAGGTTTTGCAATTAGTCCAGTGATCCTGGAGCATACGGATCCCTTCTTTGTAAAAGTCAGCATCTTGTGCCAGTGGAAAGTGGTCTGCGCCATGAATGACGTCATCATCTTAAGCATATTTGTGACCACTGAGCTCCTTTTTGAGTTTGGTAAACAGGTAATAGTCTGAAAGGGCCAAATCTGGGGAATAAGGAGGATGTTCAAGAAGCTGGAAGCCCCATTCATGAATGGCAGCCATTGTCACCGCCAACATTGTCTTGCTGAAAGATGACTCCTCTCGTCAGTTTCCCTCGACGCTTTTCCTTCAGTCTGGCCCACAGTTGCTTCACAAAATTAGCGTATTAGGCCCCGGTGATCTTTCTACCACTTTGAAGATAGTCTACAAATAGCACACCTTCTGAATCCCAAAAGATGGAAGCCATCACTTTGCCTGCAGACAGAACTACCCTTGCTTTCTTTGGAGGTGGAGATCCATGATGTTTCCACTGCTTTGACTGTTCTTTAGTTCCTGTTTGAAAATGATGAACCCAAGTCTCATCCATAGTCACAAATTACTGACGAACTTTTCAGGATCTGGAGAAAATGGCCAAGAGTGTCTCTTGACATATTGAGACGCTGTCGTTTGTGATCAGCTTCAAGAAGTTTCGGGACCCATCGAGCAGAAACCTTTCTCATTTGAAGATCATCGTGAATAATGGCATGAACACGTTCCTGAGATATGCCCAGCTCAGTTGCAGTGTACCACTCAGTTAGTCGTCGATCCTCCATTATCATGTCATGGATTCTGCCGGTGGTTTCATCAGTGGTTACCGTTCTTGGTCTTCCTGGACGGGGATCATCTTCCAGACTCTCCCTTCGATGTTTGAATAAAGCTGCTCGCTGTTGGCGAGATTCTTCAGCTGCCGTGAGTGGAGCGGTGCTCCTCCCGGCCAATGAAGAAAGGTGCACACGGGGTTGCCGCGCAGCATCACTGCGGAAAAGGTGGTAGAAAGGATAAAGCGAAGCAAACAGTCAAATCACGGCACCTCTGGTCTGGAGGTCGGCCACGTCCTGAGTGCAGTCATATCGGGTGAAATGCATGAACCGGCTTGTCCCAGAGGTTAAGACACTGCTGGCGAGACTCTTCGAATGCCGCGCGTGGAGTGAAGCTCCTCCTGATCAAGGAAGAAAATGCGGAAAAGAAATAAAGGTTGCTATGCGGTGCTGATGGGAAAGGTGGTGGAAAGGATAAAGTGAAGTTTAATCGGTATGTCCAGTAGTATCGCTGCGAGAGCTACACATACTACGGCGCCTCTGCTCTAGAGGCCGGCCACATCCGAAATACACCTACACTGGTGAAATATGCCTAAACCGGCACACACCAGGGGTGGAACTTGATGGCTAGACATGTCATTCCACCTCCGCTCTAGAGGTCGGTCACGCCTGATATACACCCATACTGGTGAATTCTGCCTAAACCGGCTTATACCAGGGGTGAATCTTGAAGGCTACGCATGTCACAGTACCTCTGCTCTAGAGGTCGGTCACGTCCCAAACACGCCCATACTGGGATAATATGCCTAAACCGGCTCAATCCAGGGGTGGAAGTCACTAGTGGCGAGGATTCTACCTCCTGGACAAAAGCTCCATCCTGGTCACAACTAGGAAGGGTAGCGGCCACGACCACAAAATGTCGGAGACATTGGACCAGGGCAGTCTAGATAGGCAACCACCTCTCACCCGGCGGGGATGTTTGCGTATCCTAATCACGCTGAGGTTTTCCGGTGAGAAAGTCCAACTCTGGCCTGGGTGGGCTACCGCCTCTCACCCAGCGGGGATGCACTGATATCCTAAACACGTCGAGGTCTTCCGGTGAGAAAGTCCAACTCTAGACTAAACTGGTGCAATGAAAACCACAGTGTCACGCAATCCACTTCAGAGACCCACCAAGAATACAGGCTAAAGCCCTGAGATACTCTGAACCCCTTGTGGTCCTCTCGGGACCTAACTAGGACCACAGGCGTAAATTCAGTAGGATCACAGTGCAGTTTGGTGGTAGAAGCGGACGAAGAAGAAGAAAAAGAAGAATAAAGCTGCTCATTTCTTCACTGTGCTGTAAGAAGGGGCACTCTCCCCTATAGTCTCCATCATATACTCATGGATCTCCTTCGATGAAAAGCCTTTGATGCAGAGGTAACGGATGTTTGCTCGATGAGAAATTGTATCCATTTTCTCAATTTCAGCCACCCCTTAACACTTCAGTAGCGTGTAACAAAAATGGTTGCAGTTAATTTCTTGAAACTTGGTGTTTAATCTAACATTAACCTGACCTACAAAGGCACCTAATATCACCTGTGTGTTTCAAGTATTTGTACCTTAGGCCGCGAATTTATCAATCAACCCTCGTAGAATACGTTCATGATCATGCAACTGTAGGACTCATCATTGGTTAACATTTAACTTGGAATTCTCACGAACATAACCTAACAAACTTGATAGCACAGAAAGTTTACCAACTAGCCAAAAGCAAGCACTTTATCGACCAGGACATAGGAAAGATATACTACATATCACATATATAAACACACTTGATTACTGTTCCACAATCTGGAATGGATGCTCAGTCTCAAACACAATAAGGCTCTACTCACTTCACAAACGAACCGTAAATCGGATTTGTGGAAAACACCCAGTACAGATTGCAGATCAGTGAGAAAAACTATCCTTCAGATATATGGTCATTTTTAATAAAGTTAAATTTTTCACAGAATTCTGTCGCACAATTCTCCGCCTTTCTTGTGGCCACTGTTTACATATAACACTAAACATAGCCAGCGTTTACAAACCTGTCTTCTTCCTAATCCCAGTCTTGATCCGTACAAAAAAAAAAAAGCCTTGCATACTCTGCAGTACAACTCCGAAATACCCTTCCCTACCTTTTCAAATCCATTAGTAATATTTCACCCTTTAACTCAAACTTTCAATATTTTCTTGCTTGTAAACTATATGCCTCCATAGAATAATCAGTAATCTCTCAACTAATGCCTCGCCAGCCATTAAGTTCAAAAAGGATATACAGTAGTTCTAAAATAACTTGTTAGATCTTGTTAGAAATTATTTTAATGAGTGTTAAAGAATATATGTTAGAAGAAATGTACTGAAAATGTATTTTTGTTTATGTATATGCCTGCATGTGTTTGCGCGTTATTTTGTTACGTTAACTACCTCTTCTCTTATATTGTGAATGTAACAATTTAAATTTGCACTCTTTTTTATGTTTTTTCTTCATGCAATTTGTATACTTGTATTAAATCGAATGTGTCGGAAGAATGAAAGATGAATGAAAGGTAGAATGCAAGATGAGCCTGCGCTCCCAATTCTGTACATTTTCATTCATTCATTCATTCTTTCATTCATTCATTCCCTACTCATTTCATCTTTCTCTTTTTGTCTTTCTTGCTCTTTCTCTGCCTCTCTATGTCAGTGTATCTTTGCGTGTCTCACTCTTTACAACTCTCTCTATCTCTCCTTACTAAGTCTCGAACCAGTCAACGGACGGCTCGGATTTGCCGACATAAAATCAAAGAACACTTTATCTGCAATATGCATCATTTTGTTACAGACATATGAGAACGAAGAAGAAGAAGAAGAAGAATTACAGACATAAATACGACGACAAATGTCATGTCCAAAGTTCTCCCCTCTCTGGTGTGTACATCGCCACTGATATCTGCTCACGAAGATCCACTACCGCTTCATTCACTTTATGTTTATCATGATCCTGAAACCTATTCATATTCGACCTGAATACTACACTCGCTTACCAGCTTCATCTATTCATATTCGACCTGAATACTACACTCGCTTACCAGCTTCACCTATTCATATTCGACCTGAATACTACACTCGCTTACCAGCTTCACCTATTCATATTCGACCTGAATACTACACTCGCTTACCAGCTTCATCTATTCATATTCGACCTGAATACTACACTCGCTTACCAGCTTCATCTATTCATATTCGACCTGAATACTACACTCGCTTACCAGCTTCACCTATTCATATTCGACCTGAATACTACACTCGCTTACCAGCTTCATCTATTCATATTCGACCTGAATACTACACTCGCTTACCAGCTTCACCTATTCATATTCGACATGAATATGACACTCGCTTACCAGCTTCATCTATTCATATTCGACCTGAATACTACACTCGCTTACCAGCTTCACCTATTCGTATTCGACCTGAATACTACACTCGCTTACCAGCTTCACCTATTCATATTCGACCTGAATACTACACTCGCTTACCAGCTTCATGCCATCCCGTGTTGCTATTTCAAGACTCGACAGTTGTCGCTGTGTTATCTCTGTGTAGCAAAGACTTATGCCTGTTTACACGATTTTCTGTGCAACCGCCTCCTCTCTCTCTCCCCCCCCTTTTTTTTTCCCCGGCCCCCCCCCCCCCCAGTCCAAGGCCATAATTACCTGTTCCTCTTGTGATCTAACGCCCCAGGTGGTAAAAAAAAATGTTGTAGCTTGCTCTTCTCAAACCTGGTGTTCATCTGCTGAGGTGTCTCCAACAGGTGTTAATAGTTTGTGCGTAAAATACGCCCAGTAACGAAAGATAACGGTAGCTGGCACACAGGGCGCAGCGGAACAAACGAATAACGGTAGCTGGCACACAGGGCGCAAAGTAACCAAGGATAACGGTAGCTGGCACACAGGGCGCAGCGGAACAAACGAATAACGGTAGCTGGCACACAGGGCGCAGCGGAACAAAAGGATAACGGTAGCTGGCACACAGGGCGCAAAGTAACCAAGGATAACGGTAGCTGGCACACAGGGCGCAAAGTAACCAAGGATAACGGTAACAGTTACACTTGCTGTTTCCAGATGTAGTTTAATACTAGTGTCACTCCAACCTCGTCCTGATCGTGTCATTTCTGATTTGATCTCTTTTTCCCGATAATGGGAGCTGGTACATAGGTCGCATGGTAACGAAGGATAACGGCACCCAGACGTACCTACAGCTTTTTTTTTTGGGGGGGGGGGGGAGAGACGGGACGGGAGGGCATAGGATATATTTGCAACATTCAAAAACTGACTGGAAAAAAAGGAAAAGCTACCTAAAAGAAAGATGCTAAGAAACAAAATTTCGCCCAAAAACATTAAAAAAGACAAAACCAGTCCATTCATATCATGGAAAGATGAGAGAAACGACGACTGCGGTAAAACTGGTTCTGGTTATGAAAATCGATAGAGGTGTATAGTTTAAGTTATATATATATATATAAAAGATAGAAAGAGTGAGGAGAGTAGGCAGAAGAAAGAGTGGCAGAAAGTAAGGTGAGCATGTATAAATGAAGAACATACAACAATCCAATATTTCGGCAAAAGCCTTTATTCAAGGACCGCATACACAACACAACACAACATATAAACATGCACACACACAAATAATAATAAATGAAAGACGAAACACTTACGATTCTATCCTGTACTTCGTGTATACTTCATGTACCTCTGCCTATCTCATTTATTTCATCATTTCATTTGTCTGTCTCTCCAGAGCCCACGAGAAAGAGAGAGAGAGGGGGGGGGGGCCTAGGGTTGTGGTCTTGGGGCCCGGGGTTGTTAAGTGGGGCATGCGGCGTCGTTTCTCCTCGCCCATATTTTACAGATAATATTTCCTCCTACAATTCGGTTAGGGGCTCAGATAGTAATAGACCCCACCCAAGGCCGAACCTCGCTCTTCATGACCATCTCTCTCTCTCTCTCTCTCTCTCTCCAGAGTTAATATTTCCTCCTACAATTCGGTTAGGGGCTCAGATAGTAACAGACCCCCCCCCCCCAAGGCCGAACCTCGCTCTTCATGACCATCTCTCTCTCTCTCTCTCTCTCTCTCTCTCTCTCTCCAGAGTTAATATTTCCTCCTACAATTCGGTTAGGGCCACCGATAGTAATAGACCCCAAGGCCGAACCTCTCTCTTCTCTTCTCTCTCTCTCTCCCCCCCCCCCCCCCATGTGTTTCGTTATGTATCTGTTTCTGATCTACGTATGCACTTGTATGTCCGTCTGCTGTTTATGTGTTGTGACCTGGCAGAAAGAAAACAGGAAACAGAACATGGAACACAAAACAATGGCGATACGGCCGGCAGACAAACCGCCATCATTGTCGAGGTCACCCTCCAGAGCGCTGACCTAATTCTCAGGGCCACGTATAAACAAGCACGCTCCTGTCTGTGCGTGACCCTGAACTAGATTTGTCCTGTGCTCAGCTTTGACCAGACTGAAAAATGAAGGAGAAAAAAAAATCTTGGGGGGGGGGGGGAGGGGAGGAGGAGGGGGAATGACGCAAATGCCTGAGGGTTGGCCACACACACACACACACACCACACACACACCACACACGCGCGCGCGCACCAACCAAGATGGTGTGTAACGTCGCCGACATTAGTTCCGGCTGTTTTGTTTTTCGTTTACACGGTGCCGAGTTTTTTTAAACCTTCTTCTTCCTCTTCTTCGTCGATCTCCCTGGAGCTGCCAGGTGTTGTTCTTTTACAGCCAATGCGGGTGTGTATGTGTGTGTGTGTGGGGGGATGTTAAAGCACAGCCTGAGAGCGGGTCTTGTCTTCTTCTTCTTCTTATGCTTTTCAGTGTTGTAGGGACGGGGACAGGAAGGGAAGACAGATAAATGTAATGAGGTCACGGCGATTTGTTTCGTATAACGGGACATTTAAGGTTTCTATGTTATTCCCCCACCCCCACTCCAACCCCCCCCCCCCCCAAACCCTGTTTCTTGCGTGGGGCGGCCTCCTCCTTTGTCTATTACTGACAGTTCTTGGTGGGGCGGTAAACTGTCTGGAGGTAGCCGTGTGACGTGGCCAAACCGTTGGACCATGCGGCTTCTGAACGTTATGTTATGCTAGTGTTATTCCACCCTTCGCCCTGATGGCGTCCTTTCTTATCTGGTCTCTTCTTATCTGGTCCTTTCTTATCTGGTCTCTTCTTATCTGGTCCTTTCTTATCTGGTCCTTTCTTATCTGGTCTTTTCTTGTCACACTTGAGGGTGAAGACGCTTGTCCGATGAGGCAATCAGCGATCCATAGCTGATATGCCAGCGTCAGGGTTAGCGAAGCATAGCTGACCAAGACCCTGTCCCACCTCTCCGTCGGTACCCGTAGGAACAGGCCTAGCCTGGCTAACGAGGCAGGGATCGCCATAATCCCCCATGGTGGTGGAGTCTGCTAGAGAAGCATTGCAGCCCCCCCCCCCGTGCTTTTTAGCTGTACTCCGGGACTGAAAAAAGTAGCTGCCATAACCCACTGCCACGCCGATACGATGATGTACCTCAACACCTCCACAGCATCGGCTGCAAAGAAGACCAGCTCGCAGTTACAGGGAGATAGCACAAGATAAGACATGAGAAGACACCTTTATTAAAAACAAGTAAATCACAAATGAAATAAAACACTGTACAACCCGATCTCCCCTCCCCCCCCCCCCCCCCCCCCCCGCCAACTCTGTGCTATCAGTGTCAAACACTGACATTAACAGCCAAACAAAACCAAAAAACCACAAAGGAAATCATCACGACAGAGATAAGATGTTTAAAGAGAATACTAAACATGACAAGAAGACAAAGTCAGAAATGACACCAAAGGACTAGAGTAACACCAGTACTACACTACATCCAGAAAAAAAGTCAAATGGTTTGGCCATGAACCAGCTAAAAAAATAAAAACAACCACAGTCATTTGCATGTCCCTTGCTGAACTTTGCCTCCCTAAAAAGCTCTCATGTAGGCCTCTCGGTTGTAAGTAAGATGCCCTGCTGCTGATGCGTCCATTCGCAGATCGTCAACGATGTCTTGCAACCATCTTCGCCTTGGTTTTCCTCTTTCTTGTTCACATTATGTATCCTTCCAAGACTGTCTTCTCTAAATTATCATGACGTTTAATATGTCCAAAATATTTAAGTCTTATGTCTTATATCCTTCCCGTGCCGTTAAACGTCACATAGGGCTCGTAAAGTAGTTCGCCAATTTTTCCTGTCATTGGCGAGTCTTTCAACCTCATCAAGGGATTTTATGCCTGTTAATTTGGCCTCTCTTAACAATGTCCTCTTCAGAGTTTCACCCGGTCTGCCTCCTTTTCTTTGGCCTGTTGTGCCTGTTTGGCTTGTTTTGGGATTCTCTGATCGTTTCTTCTCATCACATGACCAACATATGTCCATCTCCTTTTCCTGATCGCCCATGAGACTGGTTGCTGTTCAGTCATCTGTCTTATCTCTACATTGCTCTTGAATTTGTTCCACTTGATGCCGAGTATTTTCCTTAGGCATTTGTTTTTTTTTAAATAGTCTAATTTCTTGTCTATTTCTTTAGTTGTTTTCCAGTTTTCACATGCATAAATGAGGGTGGATATAATGCTGAAGTCGGAGACACTGGACCAGGGCAGTCTAGATAGGCAACCACCTCTCACCCGGCGGGGATGTTTGCGTATCTATCACGCTGAGGTTTTCCAGTGAGAAAGTCCAACACTGGACCAGATGGGCAACCACCTCTCACCCGGTGGTGATACACGGGTATCTCAAAACACGTCGAGGTTTTCCGGTGAGAAAGTCCAATTCTGGCCTGGGTGGGCTACCACCTCTCACCCAGCGGGGATATACTGATATCCAAAACATGTCGAGGTCTTCCGGTGACAAAGTCCAACTATAGACTAAACTGGCGCAACGAAAACGACGATGTCACACAATCCCGCTTCTGAGATCCACCAAGAATACAGGCTCAAGCCCTGCAATACTCTTAACCTCTTGTGGTCCTCTCGGGGATCTCGTGTGGTCCTTTCGGGGACCACACAGGAGACCACGGGACTTAACGAGGACCACAGGCGAAAACTCAGTAGGATCACAGGGCGGTCTTGGTGGTAGAAGCGATCGAAGAAGAAGAAGAAGAAGAAGGGTAGATATTACATTTGATTTGAATAGTCTTAACTTGGTTTTTGTGCTTATAACTTTTGAATTGTATATGTTCTCAAGATTCTTGAAGATCGATGGTGCTTTTGCAATTCTAATTCTAACTTCCTTTCTGGTGTCACCATCCTGGTGAAACGATGGTAAACATCGAGATGGGGTAGGTATTATTATGTCAAATATAGCAGCAAAGAGCCTTGTAAAATGGGAACCAATGAACAGTCGTATAATAAGAGCACGATAATAATAAGACACCGAAGAATGACAGTGTTATGCACCCACGAATGATGCAGATGATGATGTGAAAGGCGACTTCTATCACCAATTACAACAAATCATCAAAAAAGTCGCTAAACACGACATCCTAATTGCTATGAGAGACTTCAACGCTAAGGTAGAGAAAGATAACACCGATGTTGAAAAAGTAATGGGGAAAGAAGGAGTTAACATGTGTTAATCAGAACGGAGAAAGATTAATTGAAATAAGTCTAACAGAGGGCATGGTCATTGGAGGCACAATATTTCCACACAGAGAGAATATTTAAGTGTTCTCTATTTAATCTTGCTTAACAGCCAACCTTCTTCAATATCAAGTTCTTGTAGTATGACGAAGAACCATACAGACATTTTGTTTTCTATATGTTACAGAAAATAAAACATGCATTCGTGTCCCGATATAATGTGTGCACCTAGTAACCGTACCTTCACACAGGTGATTGCCATTTTTTTTTTTTACGTTTTACTATCACGCATGGATGAAGTCCTGGGTCACTAACCCACAACCAGGACACCTGGGTGTGTAAACAGCCTGTTATTATAGTCCATTTTTGAACCTGCGTGTCCTTCAACTTTTTGTTTTCTATGATATCTACAAATGATACCCGTTGTTATGGCAACCAGGACAAAGGTCACCAAAAAAGCGGGATGTGATTAACATACGAGAAGGTGAGAATACCAGATTTTGTGTGTTATTTACGTGATTTCTCTCCCGTTCCCCCCGCATTCGCGTTTCGGATACGGCGTGGGCAGAATCGATTCAGCGCGCGCGGAATCAGGCAAGAGAGCGGGGCATGTCGGCACTGGTTTAATTAGTGAAATACAGACCTCTAGCTCGAGCAGATCGCGAATCTGTCCTCTTCCAGGTCCGTCTTGACACTGCCTGTCCGTCTTCCCCCAGGGCGTTCAAGTCCCCGGGCTGAAATACTGGCCTTAGCGGTCTGGTCGAACTTAAATGTGCTGGGCCAGGACCAGTGGTGGACTAACCAACATCCAGACTCCAGGCTGAGCTTAATAAACCCTCCCCACCCCTCAACTCCCTTTCAGATCTATAACAACCATATTCTGATATATGACCTTGATTCCCCATTAGTTGTGACCTGCACTGTTGCTATAGAGATTTCTCCTTACACAGAGCAAACACACAAACTCCTACGTCACTGCCTGCTTTGGAAAACGTAACGTGCTAGTGAAGCAATTAATAGTTATCAATGGTTATCGCATGAAACAATCATCTGTTCTTTCAGAGCTTTTTTTTTTTAATCTGGACCCCGCGCCATTATAGGGCCCTGGGCTTCAGCCATTTCGGTATAATGGTTAATTCGTCCCTGGTTTGACCTATATCTGGATAACTGCAGTGCCAGGTGCTCATTTTAATAATTATCTGACATTCCCCCCCCCCCCTTGATTTACGTGGGCATTTAATTCTGTTTTTTTTTTAACCATCACCGGTCTCACATTTGTGTGCTACTTAGCTGTAGTCTTCTCTTATTGTGTGTGCTACTTAGCTGTAGTCTTCTCTTATTGTGTGTGCTACTTAGCTGTAGTCTTCTCTTATTGTGTGTGCTACTTAGCTGTAGTCTTCTCTTATTGTGTGTGCTATAGAGCTGTATTCTTCTCTTAGTGTGTGTGCTATGGAGCTGCAGTCTTCTCTTATTGTGTGTGCTATATATATATATATATTATATATATATAGTTAGTCTTCTCTTATTGTGTGTTCTATAGAGCTGTAGTCTTCTCTTATTGTGTGTGGTACAGAGCTGTAGTCTTCTCTTATTGTTTGTACTACTGAGCTGTAGTCTTCTCAAATTGTCCTACTGAGCTATTAAAGCAGAATACTCGGTGATTCCTCGATGTGTTGATTCAGTCTTCTGCTCTTCTATGTGTAGAATGTAAAGCTGTTGCTCATCTCTCTGTACATTTCCACTATTGTCCACTGGAATAATGTTCTTTCTGTTTACAACGACAGGTGTTGACTTGATCAATTACTGTTTTATCTCATTTAACCTACGACTATTCTACGTTGTTTTGCGTCTGTTTTGTTATTCACTTCACAGACTTACTTGCTCCCAGGTTCATTCTCTCTCAGTGGAAATAGTAATACAGAAGCAGCAACTTCACAGTTGAAATGACTTTAATGATGGACGGGGTGACGATGAGTCGATGAGCGATATGACGAGAACAACAAAAGCATCAACCAAATCCATGGACACAAGACTGGACATCTCTACGATACAATATATGTTCCCGGCAGACTATTTTCGCCATCAGAACAACCTAATACACTCTATTCTTCATTTATTTCACTAAACAACGTTTCTAACAGACTAATCTACGTCTGTCTCAGACGATACACAAAACACAACTGTCCCTCAATCATATGATTTCTCTCTCACCTGACCTTTTTCCTGTCATACCTTAACCGTGACCCTCGTGCAACCCGAGATAAAGCAGATGGACTCTACTCACAAACAGCTGATTACTTTAGAAGACAACTCATTTTATACAAAATGTTCCAATTCTCAGATGAGTTATCTATCTTACATCCTAACATTCAATATACTACTATACTATAGTCTTCTCTTATTGTGTGTTCTATAGAGCTGTAGTCTTCTCTTATTGTGTGTGTTACTGAACTGTAGTTATATCAACCTGCTTGTGTTACGGAACTATAGTCGTTCAGTATTGAAATACTCCTTGTTTCTGTTTCAAGGTGTCACTTTAATAACCTGACAAGCCGTTTTATTTGTTTTTTAACCTGCTTTGTCTTCACTGAACCTACTGGCAAGTAGTATGGTCATCCATGAACCTACAGTTCTTAGCTTGCCTTCTGGAGTACAAGAATCGTTCTTTACTCAAAGTCTGGCTACTAGCACACATCACTACACTTGAATGCTTGAATTTCCTAGGTCTCAAGTTAAACCTTCTGTAGTAAACAGTCACATATCGATTAGACTTTGGAATTGTCAATATACGGATCCCCAGTGACTGTTTACATAGTTCTCCAGTGTATGCATGTTCCAGGATACCAAAGAGTCTTCAAGACCATCCGTTGGTTGCCAAATCTCCAAGAGCAAGAATTCGGACAGCAGGAAGTAAGAGATTAAAAAAAAAAAAAGAATAAAGAGAAAAGGCGAGTACACAAAGTTTACACCTGTAAAGTCCCTAGGAAAACTATGAAGGGGGTTGACACAGGATATAACTGACACTCTAAACACCATACGCATAGAAACAGGCATACTGACTGCACAGTGAAATAAGAAATAGGTAAATGTAACTGTTATATGCTATGCAGACACGTGGGGGGGAGGGGGGTGTGGTGTTAGTCCTTGACCTGGTTAGCATACTAGAGAGTGAGGCGGTCAGCGTCACCTTCGGCCGCCTGTCCTTCCCCAACTCCAGAAGAACCCAGATATCAATTTCTACAGCCTGGGTGACCGGATTGGAACCACCGAACTTTCGTCATGAGAGACTAGTCCACTAACTGCTTCGCCACTCAAACGCCCCAGCTAAAACAACGGGAAGTTTTCTGACTGGCTGTCCAAAAGAGCAGCGCTCCATGAAGTACAAGTCACGTGAGCAGATGAAGGTAACACTTGGTGGCTCACAGAACTTGTGAATTAGCAAGTTTCTACTTGTCTCTCTGACGATCTTCAGCAGAAGTTTCCTGGTGACTTGTTGAACACTTTAGGTCAGCTGGACACCGGTACTGAATCGTGTTTTTTCATCACTCAAACTCACGAATTCCCCCCCCCCCCCCCCATAAAAAAAATGAAGTGTCACTGTATTTTCCTCCAAATATGAAAGGTTACAAAAAAGTACAAAATCACAACATTTTCCATCAAATGTAACGGGTCATAGTCACCCAGCTGTAGAAATGGGTTCCCAGCTTCTGGAGTTCGGGAAGGAAAAGGCAGCCAGGCGTGATACTGACCATATCACCCTCTAGTGTGCTGACAGGTCAAGGAAAATATGGGCACTAACACCATATCCCTATGTGCCTCAAAGGCATGACAGGATTACCTTTACCTTTACCTTTTTTTTTTTTTTTAATAACCGGTCCCAGAAAGTGCGAAAACATGAAAGTTTACACGAATAAAAGGATTTGTAAGATGAGCAAGGACCAGGGAGATGAAAACAAAAAAATGAAGGGGACAGATATTAACAAACAAGAGCCAACAGCAAGGCTCTAAATATGACATTCATTCATTCATTCATTTGCATGTCCCTTGCGGAACTTTGCCTCCCAAACAGCACTCCTGTAGGCCTCTCAGTTGTGAGCAAGATGGCCTGCTGCTGCTGCATCCATTTGCAGATCGTCAACGATGTCTTGCAGCCATTTTCGTTTTGGTCTTCCTCTTTCTCTTTTTCCCATTATGTATCCTTCCAATACGGTCTTCTCTAAATTATCATGACGTTTAATGTGTCCAAAATATTTAAGTTTCCTCTCTTTAATCCTCTTTACTAGCCAGCCTTCTTCAATATTAAGCTCTTGTTGAACAGATATATTTGATCTTTTTTGTGTCCATGATATTTGGAGAACTCTTCTCTAGCATTTACATTCAAAGGCATTTATGTGTTTCTCATCTGTTTTGTTAAGTGTCCAGGTCTCACAGGCATATGTTGCGATGGGAAAGATGCATGCCCTTAAAAATCTTATTTTTGTAGTTCTGTCTGTTCCTCTCCACAGATTCTTTATTTGTTTTACTTTCTGAAGAGCGATAGATGTCCTCCTTTTAATTTCCCTCATTGTATCTCCATTATTAGTTAGTAGTGATCCAAGATATTCAAAACTCTCCACCTCTTCCAGTTTTTCCTCATTGATACATATTTCAGCTGCCTTGTTTGTTTTGTCAGTTGTCATAAATTTAGTTTTGACATAAATGACCGATATATGCCGACCGCTCACCCATCTTGCTCACAGCTGCAAAACAAAATAATAAAAAAAAACACACACACACGAATATCCTGCAAAAGAGCAGCAATCAACAAATATGACAAAGCTGAAATATTTACAAAATTTTGCTGAAACGCAGACAACAAAGCCAACATACAGCGCGGCCAAAACGTGTTTTTCATTGGTACAGTTTTTACATGATAACAAATTGGAAAGCTGTGAGAACGTACAGCAACGGCGGCCATGTGGGGAAAAAAAACTTACAAAAAAAAATCATTTATATGTCCAGTCGCGGAGATAAATGAAGTATTTTGTAAATAAACGTGCAGCGAAGCCAGAGGTCGCCGGACATTGCACCGTAACCTAGATTTAAAATTCGTGCAACATAAACAGCCTCAAGAACTGTCGTCTTTTTCAAGGACGCTGGGGGTTTTTTTTTCTTCATTGTGTTGTTTACCAAAAGAGCGGTGATTGGTTACATGACAGATATAATACGAGAATAACTTGATGTAGGATCCCACCCCCTAAGTAAGTGGGCGGTCTTTAACAGGTGACTGACAAGTGCTCCCTTCAGTGACTTCGGCAGCGTGTAGCTGCGTATATGAAAAAGGAGGAGAATCAGGTCAACGGTATTTTATCTCACAAATCCATCTTCTTTATCACCTTGAAACTATTATTTGCAGTGTGTTGAGGGGTAACATCGTATCGCATTGGGTGTGGGTTAGGGCGGTGTTTTTTTTCAGTCTCTTGAGTGCAGTCAGAAAAGCTGGGGGGGGGGGGTGTTGTACTATTTCTTAATTAAGCAGAATCTCTTGGGTGGGGGGGGGGGGGGGGGGTAAGACGCTGTCCGATTAGGCATTCAGCGACATATAGCTGGTATGCTAGCGTCAGGGTTAGCGAATCATAGCTGGCCAAGACTCTGTCCCACCTCTCCGTTGGTACCCCCCAGTAGTAACAGGCCTAGCCCAACTAACCGGCCAGGGATCGTCATAGTCCCCGTGGTGGTGGAGTCTGCTAAAGAAGCATTGCAACCCCCCCATGCTTTTTTTAGCTGTAATCCGGGACTGACAAAAAATGCAGTTGCCATAACCCGCTCCCACGCCGATACGATGCTGTACCTCATCATCTCCACAGCATCGGCTGCAAAGAACACCAGCACGCAGTTACAGGGAGATGATACAAGTACAAGCAGACTCCACTACCTTGGGAGCTATGGCGATCCCTGCACCGTTAACCAGGCTAGGCCTGTACCATGGGAGCTATGGCGATCCCCGCACCGTTAACCAGGCTAGGCCTGTACCATGGGAGCTATGGCGATCCCCTCACCGTTAACCAGGCTAGGCCTGTACCATGGGAGCTATGGCGATCCCCTCACCGTTAACCAGGCTAGGCCTGTACCATGGGAGCTATGGCGATCCCCGCACCGTTAACCAGGCTAGGCCTATACCATGGGAGCTATGGCGATCCCCTCACCGTTAACCAGGCTAGGCCTGTACCATGGGAGCTATGGCGATCCCCGCACCGTTAACCAGGCTAGGCCTATACCATGGGAGCTATGGCGATCCCCGCACCGTTAACCAGGCTAGGCCTGTACCGTTAACCAAGCTAGGCCTGTACCGTGGGAGCTATGGCGATCCCTGCACCGTTAACCAAGCTAGGCCTGTACCGTGGGAGCTATGGCGATCCCTGCACCGTTAACCAGGCTAGGCCTGTACCGTGGGTGGGTTGGGAGGGGGGTGACCAACGAAGAAATAGGACAAGGTCTTGGTCAACTATAGTTCGCCAGTCTTGACGCTAAACATATCACGCATGAGTGGCTGACTGCCAAACACGACTGCGTCTTCGCCTTAGACATATCATAAACATGTAGAAGAATGCACCAAGATCGTTTTCAATACATAAAGCTTCTTCATTGATCAACGCGATACAACCAAGCCCAGTGAGAGAGAGAGAGAGGGAGAGAGGGATATGGTGGTCGTGGTGGTTTGAGATGGGGGGATATGGTGGTCGTGGTGGTTTGAGATGGGGGGGATATGGTGGTCGTGGTGGTTTGAGGTGGGGGGGGGGGGGGGAATGAGGGGTCCATCGCTTCTTAGATCTGATGGTTTTCATTGTTTAAAGGCGGCCTAGCGGGTTGAGTGATGGGGGTTGTAGTGGATGAAAATAGAAAATACAGATAGACAGAGGTGTATACCTTAGCGGGTTGAGTGATGGGGGTTGTAGTGGATGAAAATAGAAAATACAGATAGACAGAGGTGTATACCTTAGCGGGTTGGGTGATAGGGGTTGTAGTGGATGAAAATAGAAAATACAGATAGACAGAGGTGTATACCTTAGCGGGTTGAGTGATGGGGGTTGTAGTGGATGAAAATAGAAAATACAGATAGACAGAGGTGTATACCTCGGCTTCAGAAAAATAAAAGTGAGGAAAGTAGGAAGAACACGAACAGCAGAAAGAAAGATGAGTACGTAGAAATGAATAACACCGATACAATATTTCAGAAAAGATCTTTTTTCATGGATCACATACAAAACAAAAAAAAAAACACTCCTGGGAACAACTGTGTTAAGAACACACGTGCGAGACAGGGAGCATAGATCTGTTTGCTTAAAAACTCTGACTTAACTTCTGTAGCCCAGAAACCTGTAGCAATCAACGCTAATTATAATGTCAGGTTGGTGGACGGATGGGGACATGGAGATCACCGGCAGGTATGAAGAAAATCTGATGCGAAACCAATAATTCCAGGACGTGACAAGCTTATGGGTCTACAACAGTGGTCATAAGACTGATGTAAACAAAACGGAGCCAGCAGACTATAGGAGGCGGGGAATAGATATCGTTGCAGCACTCATCGGATTCCTCATCCCAGAGTCGGAGTGTCTCTGTGGAACTATCTCTGAGCTGTTGGACCTGATGTGGAGAAGGGGCTTAAGTACAGCCACCGGAGGCTGGAAAACAAACAGGCCAGCCCACACTACGGTCTTCATGGCAGTCCGAGCATGAACCCTAGCACGGAAAGGTGCTGAAGTCGGAGGTGCCCAGCCACGAGACGCATCGCAAACAATCAGGGCACCACGCATTAACACTAAATGCGTACGAAAAAGACGAAGAAGACATGCAAAAATAATATAAAAAGATGAAAAAAAAGATGAAAATTAACACTTAGCTCTTTCAGTGTCTTTATTTTCGGCCATACCAAGAACAAAGCAAGCTTCTACGCAGCTTACGTTGCTTATCAATCACGACAGTGTACCATCACGACAGAATGGTGTCTTGACCACATTTGTGAGCGGGTCTTCTGTCTCGAGGACTGAGGTGTCTACACACACACACACACACACTCCGTGCTGGGTCTCACAGCATAGAACCATAGACCCACGCACAGGTACACCTGCATACCATTTACACACAAATACTCACCCACGCGCACAGCTACAGGACACGTGCGCAACTCAACAAACAATCAACAATTCACAAAAACACACGCCCGGCCCATCTTGAAAAATACGAATTCAATAATAATTATAATAATTTTACCCATACACCAAAAAAAAAAAAACAACCCCATAATTTAAAAAAAAACCAAAAACAAACCGCTTGACCTTGCTCAATATCAGGCATGGGTTCATGTCGGAGTTTGCCCCCCCCCCCCCCCCCTCTCCCCGCCCACACAATCTGACCCAGAAACTGCCAGATGAAGTGGCAAAAACAACTAGTTTACCGGACTATCGTATAAACAAGGGCGTCAACCAGCGTGGAACTCGAGGCCCGTGTTCGAATCTGGATTTCTTGTGGGTGCCGCGCTGGGTGTGACGTCAGTGGGTGGTTGTTTGAATGGCGGCACGGCCGGTTACGTTCTGTAAACACGGCTGTAAATATAGATTCGTTGCGTAGAGAGATTCATGCGGGTATCAGTTACATATGTGTTGATGCACGCTGATGGAGATTACTGAACCGGAGATTGGAGCTTCTGTTGATGTGTGTACTGTGCACGTATGATGCTCCCTCTTAACTAAATTAATTCACACGAAATATTTCTGGGAAGGGGGGGGGGGAATGTCATGAATGAAATAATTATTATTATTATTATTCATGTAGAAATACGTTTTAAAATATAATACAAGAGAGAAACACATGGACGCATCAGCAGCAGGGCATCTTGTTTACAACCGAGAGGCCTACAGGAGAGCTGTTAGGAGGGCAAAGTTCCGCAAAGGACAGTCGACTGACTGACTGACTGATTGATTGACTGACTGACTGACAGGAGGAGAAAAGATGCAAAAGATCACATCTTGCAGCATAAACATTACTTGTTGTTTATTATCACCGTCATCATCATCATGAGCTGTCTTCGACACGAAGGTTGGCGGTAATGCTGTTTCCCCTCGCGCCCCCGGCCTTGACGCAACAACTCGGCCAGACTGTAGCTAGTCCACTCTCGTTGGTTATTTTCCCAATCTGCGTCTCTGTCTAACCCCCCCCCCCCTCCTTTCGCTCCTTTTCATTCCAACTTTCCTTCTAGTTTGATGTTCAGTATGTTGCTATGTCTTCTGATGTGGCCAGAGTATTGTGTTTTCTCGATTCTTGTTTCTTTGAGGAGTTCATATTGCACATGTAGTGTTTTCATTTTCTATGATATATGGCCTACTTTCTTACCTGCTGTTACTGTGGCCGATCTCGCAAATCAATCATTGCTAAATCAGCCATGAGAGAAGCTGTTTGGCACATGCGATTCGCGGAAAAAACCCCAAACAGTAAACATCTACCCACTCTAAAACTATCTTCTAAAACGAAAAGTTGGGTTTATATAAAGTACAATCTCTCTCTCTCTCCCCTCTTCCCCCCCCCCCCCCCCCCCCCCCGCCTCCGTCAGTACCCCCGATACACAGGGCTGCCAGTAGCTAGAGATTTCCACTTTCTGTCGGTCCTTTGCTATTTTCTTGGTTGTCTCCCATGTCAGTCCTTTTTTTTTGTTTTACCAGCGTTTTCTCCGTTGTACGTCTCCATGTCTCTTTGGGTGCCATTTCCTGCTTCTTTTAAGGTAGGCACTGCTCATTGTACAGGGTGGTTCAAAATTACTGCCAGGGTTTCCATGAAATTTTCACACCAGAAACAACAAAATAAAATTCCTTACACAGCATATGAAGGTGTAACTCAAATGGTTTTACTTGGCAATGGCGCGGTGATAGACAGTAAAAGAGAATATTCCTTTTGATTCGATTTAAAGCAAAAATTTTTTAAAATATGTATATTTAGCCCTGATTGCCATATTGTACATGCTGTGACAGTAAACGATGTTTATGAAGTATCATCATGTGACGTGGCCTTTCCAGAACTCTGTCCGTCTCACAGCCTCCCTGAATGCAATGTGGGTTTGCGCAGGTTGACCGGTGTCTCGCAGTGGCACATTCAGACGTTCCGTGATGTCCCGAGTCCACCTGCGGGGATATTGTCCCTCTTCTCTTTTACCAACCTCTCCAAACCATTATGTCTCTTGATGTGGCCGAAGTGACTACTAACCTCTCCAAACCATTATGTCTCTTGATGTGGCCGAAGTGTCTACCAACCTCTCCAAACCATTGTCTCTTGATGTGGCCGAAGTGACTACTAACCTCTCCAAACCATTGTCTCTTGATGTGGCCGAAGTGACTACTAACCTCTCCAAACCATTATGTCTCTTGATGTGGCCGAAGTGTCTACCAACCTCTCCAAACCATTATGTCTCTTGATGTGGCCTAAGAGTCTCGGCTTTCTAGTTCTGATAGTGTTTACGAGCTGGTCTTCTGCGACACCCAACCCCATCAGTATCTCTTTATTTGATTTTCTTTTTTGTTCATGATATTCTAAGTGCCCTTCTGTGACATTTCATTTCAAACGCAGGTGTTCTCTTGTCCAGCGATATGTTAAGTGTCCGCTTTTAACATCGGCACCTTGCTGCCAGGAATATGTAAGCTCTTAGTAAACATCGCTTTTGTTTTCTTACTGATGCCACATACTCTTCGTTTGCCCTAAGTTTCTGTGATGCAAGTGCTAGTCTTCTTTTGTTTTTGTTTATTAACATGTTTTTTTTTTTTAATGACTGGGAGTTGAAGAAAGGATTTTGAAAAGTATCCATATTGTTTTTCCCAAGTTATTTCGAGAAGTTGTACTGAGATTGACCAAACATTTGAGGCTGGTATGTGTCTGGCGGGACCAACCAGTCAGTGACCGATTTTTCTAGAAATAGGCCAACGGACTGGGGTTTTTTATGTGCTCAAAACAAGACTATTGAGATAAGCATTCGTTCTTTATTTCAGTCATATTTCACTGTGTAAAATAATAAGACCTTGATCTACTAGACAGACATTGTGACATTTCGGCCTGCGCCTTCATTAGACATCAACCAAAAGTCGAAGAGAAAGTGACCCCCTGCCAATCTGCGTGTTCAGCCATCTTAAGCCAATTATTTCTTTTATTCCCCCCCCCCCCTTTCCTCTTTTTTCCGCCGAAGTTGCTAAATTTAATCCTTTTTTTTTCTTTCTTTCTTTCACAATAGCGCTGATGTAGAGGACGGACACTCTTTCTGTCTTCTGGTATTTCAAAAAAAAAAATATCGACAAATGTATTTCATTTTGTCAAGACTGTTCTCTGTACCAGGTCGTCGGAAATCTCTGCTCTTTTAACACTTCGGTCTATTTTTATCCTTCTCAGCGCACGTTTTGGCGCGTACTTTTATCCTGCGTTGCTCTTTTCTTTACGAATGTATGAGTTTTTTATAAATAGTTGGGGGGGGGGGGGGTCACACACCCTCTGTTAGGAACACATCGGCGTACTTTCAGATCTAGGTCAAGGCAAAAGGGGGGGGGGTGTTGGCGGTTTGGGGGTGGGGGGTTTTGAGGTCGATACAGCGATGTTTTGGTCCCACCAGTTGTTCGTCTCTGGGAGAACAGAGAAACCAGCTGGAGCAATCGATATTCAGAGCTTGATGGAGCTGGGAGCACTGATGGAGCACGTTTGTTTTGGTAGATTGCTCCGCTAGACTGGGCCGAGATAGCGGCGGCAGATAACAGGTTTCATAAACGTTCATGGAAATGCGTCATCTTGCTCTCGGTGGCGGGGCTTCGATGAGTGTCAAAAAAACCTGTCAATTACTGCGTATATACCTCCTTCTCCATTGCCTCCAACGAGTAAGCTGTCATGATGAGGTCTCTTAATTAGAGCGGTTGCCAAGGAGTATTCTGTCTTGGTTCGTTAAATGTGTGTAAGATGTGCATGCTTGTTGATAAAAGAAAAAAATGTTTTGTTACGTAGACTCGGGGGGAGGGGGGGGGATGGCCCCCCGGGGGGTGACAAACAAATATGATAATCGTGCAGATGTTTTGTCGATATTTCAAACTTACGTATATTTCATTAATCTGAAAAGGCAGTTCTCTGATATCCGCGGAGTTATGTTACTGTTATACTCTCTGTAAGGAGGTATCGAAGCATATGTACAGCAGAACTGGTGAGAAAACTGAATGAAAAGATACATTTAGCCTCGAAAATTTATAGAGCAAGATTTCTGATAAGAGAGAAAAAAATATGAGAACTGGGAACTGAAGTGAAAAGAAATCAGGAAAACTGGTACAACACTACTATCATATTATTTTTAGGGCTACTAAAGCGCAATTCAGGGAATTGAAAAAACAAAACTATCACTTTAATTTTATGCAGCCAAAATATTTTTCGCAACCGCACAGCTTAGAGGGAACATTGGCCACGACAGGATAGCTGACTGACCACTTCGGCACGAAACTGTTCAAAGGTTACAGTACAACAACAAAACACAATACAATAAACTATAAATTTCAGATTCCGAACAGAACACAGGGGATTGCACAGATTAAAGACCACTTGAACCAGTAGACTTTGTCCCATCAACTGGCATTCACTGCAAAATCTTCTAACTTCATCATCCTCTCAGTCTATAGCCGCTATAAAGACTTCACAGACCCAACTTCTACGCCGTGTCAGCATGGCCGCGCTACAGAGACATCAGAATTCCAGGATCTACGTCCTATTAGTCTGTACTCCCTACAGAGACTTCACAGACCCAGCCTCCAAGCCCTGTCAGCCTGGACACTCTACTTCAGAGCCCCAGCCTCCAAGCCCTGTCAGCCTGGACACTCTACTTCAGAGCCCCAGCCTCCAAGCCCTGTCAGCCTGAACTCGCTGCAGAGACTTCGCCCAAGAAAGTAGAACATAGACAGAAAAACTGACAATACAGTTCATGAAGTCGGTCTGCCTCCTTGTCTAGACAGATTAGCACATAAAACTAAACACCAAAGATGAAAAGAAAGACACTTTTCTCAACATGCGGATGCGGGAGGCGGGACAAATGCAGCAAGTTTTGCTAAACACCTTGCAGGCTACGTTAGCAAGCCTGGGAACACAATGAAAATATGACAGTGTCTTCCTATGTGACTCCATAATTCTTCATAGTGTCTTCCTTTGTGACTCCATAATTCTTCATAGTGTCTTCCTTTGTGACTCCATAATTATTCATGGTATCTTCCTTTGTGACTCCATAAATTTTCATGGTATCTTCCTTTATGACTCCATAATTCTTGATAGTGTTTTCCTTTGTGACTCCGTAATTCTTCAGGTCAAGGTTTATGTGTTCGGGAAAGAGGTCCAGATTTTAAAGGGCTTAACTTTTTTAATGAAAAGATAAATAACTTGCTGTTACAGAGCCTGAGAGAGATGTGTTTTGATGTCATGTGAAATGGTTGAATACTCGTAGTTTATGAAATACACACGTAGTACATGTGTTACATTCCGTAAGAAATAACATATCTCACTCTCTCTCTCTCTCTCTCTCTCTCTCTCTCTCTTAACCTTAAATGCCCAGGGCACATGGGGCTTCAGCAAGGGTTTTCCACAAATGCCCGTCCTTTGCCTTTTTTTCCCGCTCTTGCTCAGGTGAGCCCTCTGTTGCTCAAGATCCTCTCTGTTGTTCTTCTCCATGTCCCCTGTGGCTTACCCTTACTTTTGTTCTCCTGTGGTGTCCCATCTTAGTGCTGTTTTTGAGAGTGAGCTGTCAGTCATTCGGAGCACATGTCTCAACCATCGCCAGCGTCTTTTCTCAATAATTGCTGTCAGTGGCTTCATCTACATTTTTGCCAATAAGATGTTATTTCTTGCGGTGTTTGGCCAAAATACTCGTCTAATTCTTCGTAAACATTTGAAGCCACTGACATCAATTATTGAGGAAAGAGGCTGGAGATGGTTGGAGCATGTGCTCCGGATGACTTGCTACTCACATCCAAAAATGGCGTTAAGATGGACACCACAGGGGAACAGAAGTAAAGGTAGACCAAAGGAGACGTGGAGAAGAACAACAGAGAAGATATTGAGCAACAGAGGGCTCACCTGAGCAGGATAGGAAAAAAAGGCAAAGGACAGGCGTTTGTGGAAAACCCTTGCTGAAGCTCCATCTGCCTTGAGCACTGAAGGTTGATATATATATATATGTTACATTACTTCTCATTTTATCACATTCATAGCGGAATGTGATAAAGTATACTGAACTAGCCATTCCAATGCCCGACGGTAACACGTTACCATATCCAGGGGGGGGGGGGTGCAGTTCCACGCCGCTAGGCAACATATTGCTACATGCTTCGTTTCTACGAAAACGGTGCAATTTTTTAATTGTAAACGTTTTATTTGCGCATGTCCGGTGACCATTCATAGTTCAATCCGAAGCGTGGTTAAACAGAGTGAAATTGGTGTTTTTAATCGAGAATTTTCAATATTTTTTGGTGATTTCGTAGGCATACGGACATGCTCTATGACGAGATCACTATTTTTGAATGTACCTCCAAGTAGATCTAGACGTATAAAAGGGGCTGGAGAAGTAGTTAGTAGGTTATTTCAAACATTATTTTAGTCAGCATGCCACATATCATTGCAAGATGAGATAGTATAAATCTAGAAATAGACCTGGACTTCGCCGATGGTAGATCTAGACCTAGCCGGTGGTAAGTAGGACACAATTATCACCTAAAATCATCACACTACTTCTTTTTTTTTTCCTAAAAAAACTGCATTTATGGAATCTTCATACATTTACAAGTTTTTTTTCATGCATAATAAATATACTTTTAACGTGGAAATAATTTGTTACACTCACTTTCCAAACTATACCCGGTGTTTTTATCTGGCAAAAATGCAACATCCGCGTTTATGCCTGTGGCAGGGAAAGAGCTCTAGAATAACAGTTAATTTCATCAAACCATCCCGAACCGTTTATTATGTGCTGAGGATAGCAACCAAGGCATGGATTAGTCATTAAGTGCGATATATGGCTAGGAAATCTCTTTTTTACCTGTCTGTCCGTTCGTCCGTCTTAATACCTGCCTACCTGTCTGTTCGTCTTCTGTTTGTCTGGTCAAATGAATAGGGATCGTAACGGAAAGGAGAACCTGATCCCCAAAGATAATACATCGCCGAACTTGGATGTCCAGGGCCCGCAAGGGCGCAATAACAGCGACACGAAACAACAAGACAGCGACGTGAAGCAACAAGACAGCGACGTGAAACAATAAGACAGCGACGTGAAACAACAAGACAGCGACACCAAGCAACAAGACAGCGACACAAAGCAACAAGACAGCGACGTGAAACAACAAGACAGCGACGTGAAACAACAAGACAGCGACACAAAGCAACAAGACAGCGACGTGAAACAACAAGACAGCGACGTGAAACAACAAGACAGCTACATGAAACAACAAGACAGCGACGTGAAACAACAAGACAGCGACGTGAAACAACACGACAGCGACGTGAAACAACAAGACAGTGACGTGAAACAACAAGACAGCGACGTGAAACAACAAGACAGCGACGTGAAACAACAAGACAGCGACACAAAGCAACAAGACAGCGACACAAAGCAACAAGACAGCGACGTGAAACAACAAGACAGCGACACGAAGCAACAAGACAGCGACGTGAAACAACAAGACAGCGACACAAAGAAACACGACAGCGACACGAAACAACAAGACAGCGACACGAAGCAACCAAGACAGCGACACGAAACAACCAAGACAGCGACACCAAGCAACAAGACAGCGACACCAAGCAACAAGACAGCGACACCAAACAACAAGACAGCCTCACGAAGCAACAAGACAGCGACACGAAACAACAAGTGCCCTTTGGGGGGGGGGGGGGGACGAACGCCAAAGACGAGGAAGGAGTTTGTTTGCCCACCTGTAAAATCTACCTGTCTACCCACCTGCCATTTCCTCCACGCGGTTACTCTTCAGATCCTCGTCACCTGCGATTACAACACACGCTGTTTGCGCTACTCCTCGGCACCCAGGTCTTCATTACTACTTTAAAATATAGTATTTCTAGAAAAGGAAGCCCGGGGGTTGGGGGGAGGGGGGGTGGTAGTTTGCAAAAGAAACACGCAAACAAGACGAAAATAAATCATTCCGCGCACAAATTATGCGCTTGTCATTCCTGGCATTTATTATTATTATTTTTTTGTTTGTAGTGTACCACGCATAAACAAGATACCCACGCTTGGACGCGTCTACCCCTTCTCTGTAAAGAAAAGACAACTCGGTGCGAGTGACGTCAGCACTACAGAGAGTTCTTGATTTTTTTTTTTTTTTGGGGGGGGGGGGAATGGTTGGGGGGTGTGAAACGAACATTTCCGGGTGTGTCACTTGCGTGGGGTTAGCCCCAGTTACAACTTGTACTTAACGTTTTTTTCTTTTTTTTTAACCAACGTCAGAGATTTCAGGAGAAAAAAAAAAAACTCTCCAGGCGTGAGAAACAGCATATGGAAATATCTCGGGTCAATGTCCTTTATCTACGGTACACGACATACTGTCTGCCATTAAAAATGCACGACTTTATTTGAACCATAATTTGATGTCATCATCACCATCATCATCATCATCATCATCATCATCATCAACGCCTTTCACTCTCTTGAGAGCACAGGCCACGGATAAAGGCTCTCCAGTCATCCCTGTTCTTGGAATTATTCTCTGCTACCTTCCATGTGCATCCCTTGTCTCTGAGCACTGTCATAATTTCTCTTCTCCAAGTAAGTCTTCCTCGTTTTCTATTTCCTTGGGGATTCCATGTCAGTGGCCGTCTTGATTCCATGTCAGTGGCTGTCTTGATTCCATGTCAGTGGCCGTCTTGATTCCATGTCAGTAGCTGTCTTGATTCCATGTCAGTGGCTATCTTGATTCCATGTCATTGGCTGTCTTGATTCCATGTCAGTGGTTGTCTTGATTCCATGTCAGTGGTTGTCTTGATTCCATGTCAGTGGCTATCTTGCTATGCTGTCTTGCTATACTGTCTTGCTATGCTGGCGTCGGGGTTCCTACGGAGTGTGGCCAATCCATCTTCATTTCCTAGACATGATTTTGATGTACTAGAGTACATACATACGATGATGTGCTAGATTTAAAATGCATAAAACCACTGATTTCACATTTCTTATCTATTTACTGACATAAACTTGCTGTCTTCATAAACATGACACAATTCAAAAGCGGCTCACAAGCAGTTGTCTACCTTTGGTATCAAAACAGAATTCACACTCTCTGCCATAAGCAGTTGCCTACCCTTGGTGTAGAAACAGAATTCACACTCTCTGTCATAAGCAGTTGTCTACTCTTGGTGTAAAAACAGAATTCACACTCTCTGTCATAAGCAGTTGTCTGCTCTTGGTGTAAAAACATAATTCACACTCTCTGTCATAAGCAGTTGTCTGCTCTTGGTGTAAAAACAGAATTCACACTCTCTGTCATAAGCAGTTGTCTGCTCTTGGTGTAAAAACAGAATTCACACTCTCTGTCATAAGCAGTTGTCTGCTCTTGGTGTAAAAACAGAATTCACACTCTCTGTCATAAGCAGTTGTCTGCTCTTGGTGTAAAAACAGAATTCACACTCTCTGTCATAAGCAGTTGTCTGCTCTTGGTGTAAAAACAGAATTCACACTCTCTGTCATAAGCAGTTGTCTGCTCTTGGTGTAAAAACAGAATTCACACTCTCTGTCATAAGCAGTTGTCTGCTCTTGGTGTAAAAACAGAATTCACACTCTCTGTCATAAGCAGTTGTCTGCTCTTGGTGTAAAAACAGAATTCACACTCTCTGTCATAAGCAGCTGTCTACTCTTGGTGTAAAAACAGAATTCACACTCTCTGTCATAAGCAGCTGTCTACTCTTGGTGTAAAAACAGAATTCACACTCTCTGTCATAAGCAGTTGTCTACCCTTGGTGTAAAAACAGATTTCATACTTATAAACTCGCAGCCATTGTTTATAGCGTGTGGGACTGCCTGAGACTCCAGTGCAGATTTGGCATCTGCGTCTCTTGTGCTTATACTTGTCCTATCTCCCTGTAACTGCGACCTGGTGTTCTTTGCAGCTGATGCTGTAGAGATGGTGAGGCACAGCATCGTATCGGCGTGGGAGCGGGTTATGGCAGCTGTTCTTTTCAGTCCCGAATTACAGCTAAAAAGCAGGGGGTGTGCAATGCTTCTTTAACAGACTCCACCACCATGGGGACTGTGGCAATCCATGCCCTGTTAGCCAGACTAGGCGTGTTACTTGGGGGGGGGAACCAACGGAGAGGTGGGACAGCGTCTCGGTCAGCTATGATTCGCTATCCCTGACGCTAGAATATCAGCTATGGGTCGCTGATTGCCTCACCGGACAGCATCTTCCCCCCCCCCCCCCCATATCTGCGTCTCATGCTGTCGTAGAGTGCCTGTGGAAAAAAAAATGGTTGGGGTATGGATGGCGTTCCGTTCTCGAAAGCATTCTACGATCTCGAGTCGTGTTGTTACACAAGGTTAACCAGGTTTAGGATGGTCATTCGTGGTATCTGCTGCCTGCCTCAAACCACTGGTTCAGCCTCACTGTATTCAAATGGTCACAATGAAAATGTCTTGCAACATCTCTGCTAAACATACCAGCAGCTTGCCATCGCTATTGTGACAACAAACTGGAGCATGACAGAAACATTAATAGACTTCTTTTGATGAAAAGCACTAGTCTCTAATGGCAAAGGTCGGGGGGTTCGAATCCGGCCGGAGGCGCCCCTGTCGTCCCAGCTGTAGAAATGGCTACCTGCCTTCTTCTGGGGATGGGGCAGGAAAGCCGGTCAGGCATGATGTTGACCATATCACCCCTCTAGTGTTCTGACAGGTCAAGGAAAATATGGGCACTAACACCATATCTTTACGTACCTCTGAGGCATGACAGGCGCTGATGAAGACAAATGGTGGCCATTTAAGTTGCTTAAACCTGTCTAATGTTTGTGCCAAATTCCAAAGTGATGTCATTTTTAATAAGGCCATAACTTAAGAAAAAAGCTGGTTTGCACGTCCTGCATGCCAAAATTTAAAGTAAACATCACATTCTCCTGAGAAATGTCTACATAGCTGCCATACTTGCAAGCATTCGAGGCATGAAAAAATCCCTCACGTGCATAAACATTTGACGCTTCACAATAGTTCTATCAAGTGCTGTGTTCTTAATGGCGGCTAGTGTATGTTAATTATATGTAAGCATCTGAACTGTATGTTTGAATGTATGTATTTTAGAGGCCGGGGCGTAACTGTGTGTGTGTATCACGTTACCAGGGTGTGACAGATGTGGTTGAAAAAAAAAAAAAAAAATTAAATCAAATTTTCTTCATATAGTCTTAGGAAAAAGTGGAGAGTTTTGAATATATTGGATCATTACTAACTAGTACTGGAGATACTATGAGGGAAATTGAAAGGAGGACATCTATCATCATCTTCAGGTGCCTTGCCGACTGGTGTTGGCTATTATGCTTCTCCAGAGCATATGGTCCATCATCCAGGCTATTACCTCATTTGGTGATCTCCTCTCACACCATCCCGTCAGACTGTCCAGTATCATTTCTCGTGGTCTTCCTCTGGATCTTCTTCCCTCTGTTTTTCCTGTTGTTAGAATGTTTTCAATGCCCCCTCTTCTCATTGCATGTCCTATGAAAATACATTGTCTCTCTCTTGTCAGATTGGCAAGATTTTTTTGGTGTCTCTCCAGCTCTTCTCATACATTCTCCATTAGTTATTTTTTCTGTTGCAACATTCTTCTAATAAACCACATTTCTGCCGCTTCCAATGATTTTTGTGCAGACCTGCCTATTATCCATGATTCACTTCCGTATAACAGGATAGGTTGAATATAGCATTTTAGGACTCGTTTTCTAACATTCATTGATAAGGATGTGTTGGTTAATGAAGGAGGCAACATCAGACAAACGCAGAGGATTACAATGGACCCTTGACACAGTGCTGGAGGACTTGACTTTGCGGACGACATTTGTCTATTATCAAGCAGTCACAAAGATATGCAAGATAAAATAAACAGGTTAACCCAGAATGCAAACAACATAGGACTAAAGATCAATGTAGGAAAGACAAAGTTAATGAAGCAAAATGTGAACAACAGAAATGTACTCAGAGTAGATAACAAGTTAGTGGAGGAGGTCAACGAATTTGTATACCTTGGCAGCAGAGTAGTAGAAAATGGAGACAGCACAGAGGACATCAACAGCAGACTTACTAGAGCAAACCAGGCTTTTGCAATACTACAGAATATATGGAAATCAAATAAACTAAGCATAAATATGAAAATCAGGATATTTAAGAGTAATGTTCTAAGTGTACTACTCTATGGAAGTGAATACTGGAAAATCACCAAAACCATAGAAAACAAGTTGAATTCTTTCCAGACTAAATGTTTACGTAGAATTAAAAAAATATTTTGGCCAAACACCATAAGAAATAACATTTTATTGGCAGAAATGCAGATGAAACCACTGACAACAATTATTGAGGAAAGACGCTGGCGATGGTTGGGACATGTGCTCCGAATGACTGACAACTCACTACCAAAAACAGCACTAAGATGGACACCACAGGGGAGCAGAAGTAAGGGTAGACCAAAAGAGACATGGAGAAGAACAACAGAAAGGATGTTGAGCATTAGAGGGCTCACCTGGGCAAGAGCAGAAAAAAAGGCGAAAGACAGGCATTTGTGGAAAACCCTTGCGAAAGCCCCATGTGCCCTGGGCACTTAAGGTTCAGAGAGAGAGATTTCCCACCTGAAGTTATTACTGCTCCAAGGTATTTGAATTTCTGCACCTGCTTTAGAATAGTTCCATTAAATTTAATACTGCATGCTGGCGGATTCTGTTGCTTAGATATAACCATAGTCTCTGTCTTTTTGATGTTCAAAGTAAGGCCTTTCTGTTCACTTTCTTTGGCAACTTTATCCAAGAGATTTTGCAAGTCTTGTTGGTTCTCAGCTATCAGTACTGTGTCGTCAGCATACCGAAAGTTGTTAATATTGCATCCTCATACTTTTAAACCTGGTTCTGTAATGATCGTTCCTGGAATATTCTCGCTGTACAAAGAAGAAAAGTCAGGAGATAGTAAACCCCCCCCCCCCCTCACATTCTTTGTTTTATTGGTTGATGTTTTCCAGTTTTATTTTCAACTCGAATCGCTGCTTCCTGCTGCCAGCATAGATGGAGATCTATCGCTCTTCAGAAAATAAAACAACTAAAAGAGCTGTGGAGAGGAATAGACAGAACTGCAAAAATAAGATTTTTAAGGGCATGCATCTTTCCCATCCCAACATATGCCTGTGAGATCTGGACACTTAACAAAACAGCTAAGAAACACATAAATGCCTTTGAATGTAAATGCTACAGAAGAGTTCTTCAAACATCATGACACAGAAAAGAACAAATATATCCATACTACAAGAACTTAATACTGAAGAAGGTTTGCTAGTAAAGAAGATTAAAGAGAGAAAACTTAAAATATTTTGCACATATTAAAAGTCATGAGAAGTCAGCCTTGGAAGGGTACATAATGGGAAAAAAAAGAGAGAAAGACCAAGGCGAAGATGGCTGCAGGATATCGTTGAAGCTCTGCGAATGGATGCATCAGCAGCAGGGCATCTTGCTTACAACCGAGAGGCCTACAGGAGAGCTGTTAGGGAGGCAAAGTTCCTCGAGGAACATGCAAATGACTGACTGACTGACTGACTGACAGTGGCCTTTTCTAACTCCCACGTTTTTATTTTCTCAGTATCATGTAGGAGCTGGTGACTGTTCTGTTTAATGATCTTGCTGCTGATGAAAGATGGCGATTATAACACAGTGTTCTCGTGGTAATTTCTAGTGTTCCATGCCCGTAGACAGGAAGATGAGAGACGATGCCCCTTTTTTCAGATAACTACAATACTAGGCTTCTCGGTGAGATCCGCCACGACGTCGCTGGCTCAGGCTGTTGTGCCTCAGCTTAACGACGAGAAAGCGCTATAAAAGAAGTGAGAAAGAATGTTCTTCTACTCTGATTGGACAGACAGGAAGTCTCTGTCACTGTTTTCTCCCCAGAGATCAGTCAGTCAGTCATTTGCATGCCCCTTGCGGAACTTTTCCTCTCTAACAGCTCTCATTTAGGCCTCTCGGTTGTAACCAAGATGCCCTGCTGCTGATGCATCTATTCGCAGATCATCAACGATGTCCTGCAGCCATCTTCGCCTTGGTCTTCCCTCTCTTTCTTCTTCCCCATTATATACCCTTCCAAGACGGTCTTTTAGAGACAGCGAATGAAATAAGTACCACCCCATAAACATACACTTTAAGCATCCTTCGCAGTTTGCTTTCTCCATGCAATGGACCCCTGAAGCCGGTGATAATCCCCTTCTTTCCTTTTTATACTCCCCGTCATATTTACATATTTTTGATGTTATGTGCTCCACGTAATCAGTACCTGGTACTAGGACCATCACGTGACTCAAGTTTGAGAAACTGATGCCAAAGATCAGGAGTTCCAAAACTCAGGTCATGACCCTAATTAGGATCGCAAAAGGGGAGGGGGGGGTCTGATTTAGAGTTGCAGGGGGTCTGAGTTAGGATCGTAGAAGGTCTGAGTTAGGGTCGCAGGAGGTCTGAGTTAGGGTCGTAGAAGGTCTGAGTTAGTCGCAGGGGGTCTGAGTTAGGTTCGCAGTAGGTTTGAGTTAGGGTCGCAGGGGGGTCGGTGATAGGATCGTAGGAGGTCTGAATTAGGGTCGCAGTGGGTCGGAGGGGGTCGGAGTTAGGGTTGCGGGGGAGGGTCTGAGTTAAGGTCGTAGGAGGTCTGAGTTTGGATTGCAGGGGGTCTGAATTAGGGCCGCGAGAAGATGAGAAAACATATATATTTTTAAAAAAACAGGATTACAGGGAAATCCTATTAGGTTCATTTTTAACAGATATCAAACATACAACAATAACAGGAATATTCGCAAAAATTCTTTGAAATAATTGTTTTGTTTTGTTTTTTTTTCAATTTCAAAAATCATTGTTTAATGGTCATGTATTGTTCTAGGTAAAGATGTTGACGTTGGCTGGGGCATGTAGTTCGGATGGCTGGTCACTTCATTATCAAAAATAGCGCTAGTGGGGGGAACATCCCAGGGAGCCTGGATTAAAGGCGGACCAAAGGAGACATGGAGAAGAGCAACAGAGAGAGGACGTTGAGATATAAAGGACTCACCTGAGCTAGAGCAGAGGTACACGCGCTTGTCCGAAAACCCGTTGCGGAAGCTGCGTGTACCTTGGGCGCTCAAAGGTCCAGAAGGAGGGAGAGAGATTGATTGATTGATTGATTGATCTTTATTTCAAAATGGATAAGAATTGGGCACGCAGGCCGTCTGACATTCTGCCCTTTATCATACAACTTTCACTCTATTCCAGACATTCTACAAATATGCTGTTCATATAACAAACATAACTAACATTGAAGCTGAGAGACATAAAATAAAATATAACATTTACGTTTCGCTCTTAAACATTCACTCAGCACAGAAGTAGCTACATACATATATAAATGACTATCTACTAAACAAAATTTTCGGGACTATTCAGAAAACAATTAATTGTATTCGGTGTCTGTAAGAGCAGTTTAAGATAACTTTTAAGTTTTATAATTCATGGAGGCATGTAGTCGATGTCAAATAGATATTGGGAAAGCTTGTAGTTGTAGGAAGGAGTATAATTTATATTTTTTTTACAGGATGGGAGGGTATTCCAAAGATGAGCAGCAGAATAACTAAAGCTTTTCTTGTAAAGATCGAGAGAGAGAGAAAGAGAGAGAGAGAAAGAGAGAGAAAGAGAGAGAGAAAGAGAAAGAGAGAGAAAGAGAGAGAAAGAGAGAGAGAAATAGAGAAAGAGAGAGAGAAAGAGAGAGAGAGAAAGAGAGAGAGAAAGAGAGAGAGAAAGAGAGAGAGAGAGAAAGAGAGAGAGAGAAAGATAGAGAGAGAAAGAGAGAGAGAAAGAGAGAGAGAGAGAGAAAGAGAGAGATATGAAACAAGAGGTTGGCAGTTGTTGCCATGGAGAGACGATATCGTCCTTACAGGACTACATGTAACGTTTTGGGGGGGTCTCAGATTCTCACCTGTTAAACAGTTCCATTCAGTGCACGTGCAGGACTGACAAGGAAAGCATTGTTCTCTTCCTAGCGGAAAAATTTCGTTCAGGAAAGCTGAGGAATGCATCGCCTCATGCACCTTAGAACCAAATACGGTGAACGCGGAGAGTTCAAAGAGTGCTTGGCTCTCACTGCGTTCAGGTGAGCAACCCAGTTTCTGTCTGGGTCACATTCAGAGCACGTCAGCTTATTACAACCTTGCTTACGTGGTTCAAAGTTAACAAATTTAATTAAGGAAGATTTTTTTTTAACCTGTTTCTTCATTTCATTAGTTGTAACCTTGTAAAAAATGACGGAGGAAGATGCCATGAGAGGGAAAAAAAAACTGATACTCGTTACTGTTTGACACGAAATTTCATCAGCATCTCTCTCTCTCCCTCTCTCTCCATTTCCCTTTCTCTCCCCCTCCTCTCCCTCCCCCCCTCCCTCCCTCCCTCTCTCTCTCTCTCTCTCCTTTTCATTCCACAGAACAAGAGCAAGAACCTGATTTAAAAAACCACACAAACACACTAGCCAAGTGGTTATTACTACCGAAAACTCAGTGAAAGGAAATGATCCACACACCACCCACATGCAACCCCCCCCCCCCCCCCACTTACTATAACATAGCAGAGGATGCAATCAGGATCCACTGGTCTCGCTATCCACCCGACCCGCCCTTTTTCTCCCCCGGGGTATTTACGCAAAATCGCTGCCATCATGAATCATGTGCCGTAATTCTTAGCACTTCATTGATCGGTTGATTGGGTGGCTAGCATGGACGAAAATGACGCACTAAATAGGTGTACATAGAGCAACTGAGTTTTTTATAGGTTTCGAACCCCATTTGCTTTTAGTAAAAAAAAAAAAAATGCCAAGTCTCATAATATCGCAGATTATTATGACACAATTCACAAGTTTTGTGACGTCACTTACTCATTCCACAACTTCCCAAGTGACAGTTTCATTTGATACCCTAATAAATCTTCAGATTTTCAACCGAATGGTCGATAGGAGGCCCAGCTCAGTAAAACGTATAATTTATATAGAAAATAGATGTTTATCTATTTTAAGAAATTAAATGATTTGCTGTTTATAAGAAACCCCAATCTGTAGCGCCAGTGGCTAATATCCAGTGTTTGAAGTCTTTAAGTTATTGTTCCGTTTCTTTTAGATATGTACAGGATATTTCGATTTTTAATGTGATATACTGTGACTGTAGGATACTTCGATTGTTTAATGTGATATAATGTGACTGTATGATACTTCAGATTTTTTAATGTGATATATTGTGACTCTAGGACAATTCAGATTTTTTAAAATGTGACATATTGTGACTCTATGATACGTGTATATTGTGACTCTAGGACACTTCAGATTTTTTATTGTGACTCTAGGATATTTAGATTTTTTTAATGTGATATATTGTGACTCTAGAATACTTAGATTTTTTAATGTGATATATTGTGACTCTAGGATACTTAGATTTTTTAAATGTGACATATTGTGACTCTAGGATACTTAGATTTTTTAAATGTGACATATTGTGACTCTAGGATACTTAGATTTTTAAATGTGACATATTGTGACTCTAGGATACTTAGATTTTTTAAATGTGACATATTGTGACTCTGAATGCCAGGTTATCTGAAGCACTGTTAGGGTAAGAAGTAGTGGGATGCACTTTGGGGCGCCAGATTTGGGGGAGTAAGTGGGGGGGGGGGGGGTTAATGCTGTTCCTCATTTGTGTACAGTGTAAGTTTTTGTAGGTCACATTTTTCAAGATGTACCCCCCCCCCACCTTTTTTTTTGAGTTTGGGGGAGGGGGGTTTCTTGTTGAAGGTTTTGCGATCCTTCACGCTTGACTGCCTTTCCTTTCTTAGCTAGGTGTCATTTTTTCTATAGGTGGGTGATTGGGATGCCCTTCCCCTCCCTTCAGCTAGGCATAAACCACTGACCTTCGTCTACCTGACTCACACGCTGAAGGTTACCAGTTGTTTTTCTCTTGTTCAGTGGTGACGACGACGACGACGACGATGACGATGATGATGATGATGATGATGAATATTCTGTTGATGAAGATGTTGGTTATATGTTAATGATGGTACTATTGATGACGAAGATACTGATAGTGATGATGAAGATGTAGATGATGAATTTATTCATAGTGATGAAAATGCTGTTGCCGAGGAAGATGCTGCTGGTTATGAAGACGCCGTTAATGAAAATGCTGTCGATGATGGTTTACGTGCTGATGAAGATGCTTTTGATGATGATGAAGATGATGTTAATGCTGATGACTGTAGTTTACAAGAGTTGCTATGACCGTCAGTATTTCCAACGGTTTTGGAGAAAAAGTGGGAGAATAACGGAATGATATTTCTGTGTCTCATCTTTCTGTTCGCCGTGCCTTTTTGTTTTTCTGTCGTCAAGTTTGTCCTCCCGTCTTATTTTGTGTGTGTGTGTGTTAATGTGCATGTTTGTCTGTCTGCTTACCTGCCTAAATTATGTCTATCGCCCTGTCTGTGGACAGGGGAGTCTTTTCTTTGTCCGCCAGTGTATCTGCTAGTCTAATTTGTAGGGTATCGGAGGAAACAAAGATTAAGACACACGTGAGAAGGTGGGAATGATGATGATGATGTGAAGTAGGGACAACATATGGAAATGATGATGATATGAAGCAGGGAACAAAAGATGGAAATGATGATGTGAAGTAGGGAACAACATATGGAAATGATGATGATATGAAGCAGGGAACAAAAGATAGAAATGATGATGTAAAGTAGGGAACAACAGATGGAAATGATGATGATTGTGTGAAGTAGGGAACAAAAGATGGAAATGATGATGATGATGTGAAGTAGGGAACAACATATGGAAATGATGATGATGATGATATGAAGCAGGGAACAAAAGATAGAAATGATGATGTGAAGTAGGGAACAACAGATGGAAATGATGATGATATGAAGCAGGGAACAAAAGATAGAAATGATGATGAGAAGTAGGGAACAACAGATGGAAATGATGATGATTGTGTGAAGTAGGGAACAAAAGATGGAAATGATGATGATGATGTGAAGTAGGGAATTAAGGATGGAAATGATGATGATTGTGTGAAGTAGGGAACAAAAGATGGAAATGATGATGATGAAGTAGGGAACAAAATATGGAAATGATGACAATGTGAAGTAGGGAACAAAAGATGGAAATGATGATGATGTGAAGTAGGGGGAAAAAAAAGATGAAAATGATAATGATGTGAAGTAGGGGGAAAAAAAAGATGAAAATGATAATGATGTGAAGTAGGGAACAAAAAAATGACAATGACGATTATAATATGAGATAGGGAACAAACAAAAAAAAAACAGAAATGATGATGTGATGTAGGGGATAAATCTAATGTACTTTAGTGAGTTTTTTTAACCAGTTTAAAAATAGGACAAACTTCACTGGGCTAAACATTCCACTGCTGAACCAGATAGTCTCTCAACCTAGTAACTGGTGTTCAGCTTGAATTGTTTGCTTGCCGGAAGGTACACACTGACCCACTTCTCCCACCCCCTCCCCGTCCCCCAACCCCCTCCCTTCTCTGTTCTCAAGGTCGCCGTGGAAAGCCGTGGAGCAAGCCAAACACTTGTCGTCGTTCTATAAACGTGCTCGCACGCACAGCCCCGACACGAGCGAGGCTCATCATCCGCCAAATCCTGTTTTATAGACCTGAACAGATGATACAAGGACATTCCCCCGAGTCCTTGACACGTGGGGGGGAAGACCGACTTTATTTATATATATATATATATTTTCTTCCCCCCCCCCCCTCCTTCTACCTGGCTTGTGAAGGTCGTAGAAATAGATTATGTTCAGCGTGACCTGAACCATAGTGCTTGAATTTATTGTATACATTCATAATGACTTTCGTACAGGGCTATAGATATACACAATCTTTACAGGGGAATATATATATATTATGCTACATAGGACCCAACTAGAAGATCTTGATTTTGCTGATGACATAACTCTTATCAGTAATAATGTGAGTTCCATGCAAGAAAAAACAGATATCCTGTCTTCACTGGCTAACAAAATAGGACTTGAAATTAACAAGGACAAAACAAAAATATTGAAAATTCCCATTAATCAAAATGGAAAAATTCACATAGAAGGGACAGATATTGAAGAAGTCAATCAATTTGCATACCTTGGCAGCTACATAGACCAGGATGGTAACACTAGAAAGGAAGTTAGAATCAGAATTGCAAAAGCAGCATCAATCTTAAAGAATCTTGAGAATATATGGAATTCAAAAGTTATAAGCACAAACACAATGTTAAGACTATTCAATTCAAATGTAATATCCACCCTCATTTATATATATATATATATATATATATATATATATATATATATATATATATATAAATGAACATGTGTGTATGTATGTATGTTAGAACATCACGCTAGAACGCCTGGAGCAATTTCAACCAAACTTACCAAACATTAGACAGTCTGAAAACTGCACCATAGAAGGCCTGGGTGGTTGGGGTGGGATCGAAACCGAACGATGCAAACAATACCCCCATTGAACGAAAGGAAGTAACTCCCGTGATATTTATGTCTGCTGTGGATTGTCGGCCGTGACGGACAAAGGTCAGCGCACACAAATCAATGACGTTATGTCTGCAGAGATGCCGAACCGTTGGCATTGATAACGAGAAAAATGATACACGGAGCAGAATTCTGATTCACGAAAGACACCTTACTGTTGTTCTCCTCAGGGTCCATTTAGAAAATGATCAGAGTGTTTATTTAATAACAGAGAGCGCCCATACAGTGGTTGATCAGCTACCGACCACATGGGGGTGGGGGCCTAGGAGTGGGGGTGGGATCTTCTAGAAGGTTGTGGATATGACTGCGGTCTTGGACTCATGATGTTCGAGAAACTCCCAGCACCCACCCGAATCTTAGATGGTCGTATATAAGGTAAACTAATTCGGCAAGTCTTCCAGTTTATCATCTGTCAGGGAATGTGACAGTGTTATGTCACTCTTTTAGTTGATGGTCTCTTTTTGTTTTAATTATATATGTAAAAATAAAATGTAACTTTGTTTTCTCCTTACGTTTATATCAGCTTTTTATTGTATTCTATAGTAGATTATACTGCTCTGTGACAGTGTGCTGTTTTTTTTAAAATAGCTTTTCAAATTAGGGAGAGGAGAGAGAGGGGAGAGAGAGGGAGGGAAAGAGGAGAGAATGAGGTAGAGGGAGAGAGAGAAGGAGAGAGATAGGGACAGAGAGGGAGAGAGATAGATTTGAGATCGCTATGTTTCTTCCACTGACAATTTTATGGTGCTTGCTCAAGAGAGAAAGAGAGAGAGGAGAGGAAGTGAGAGAAAGAGAGAGATAGAGAGAGAGAGAGAGAGACAGAGAAAGGGAGAGACAGAGATAGATAGACTTGAGATCATCATGCTTGCTCAAAGGTGGGTTCACCCAAGAATTTATTTATTCTTGCTCCTAGAGGTGAAACTAAAAATGTTGTTTATAATCAAACCGTCTAGACTCTGTAGAATCATTTATAGGGCTGTGGAAATGAATAGAACATTGTAGAACCTTCTAGAAGACAGTAGAACTGAAAATACCTTTGTAGAACCTTCTAGAAGGCTGTGGAAAGGAATAGAACGTTGTAGAACCAGCTAGAAGGTTGTGGAAATGAATAGAACTTTCGTGATTGGGATAAATAAATACCCGGACAACGTCGGGTACTCAGCTATAAATGGTATAATCTCTACCGACTTCGACTCTTATATAAATGTTAATTTGTACCGATTTCGACTCCTGTATAAATGTTACTTATGTACCGATTTCGACTACTGAATTTGACTCTTATATAAATGTTACATTTCTGCCTACTCCGACTGCTATATAAATGTTATATTTCTACTTATCCCAAATCATATACAAATGTTACATTTCTACCTACCCAGAACGGTAGACGTGCCTGATTGCCCAATTCTTAACCCTTTGAAAATAAAGCCTGTTCGTTCGTTCGACTTCAGTATAAAAGTAACATTTCCAACGATTTCAACTTGTATGTAAATATTACCTTTCTGCAGACTTCGACTCATATAAAAATATTACAGATCTAAATATGTCGACTTATATATAAATGTTACATTTCTATAGATTTTGATTCATATAAATGTTACATTTCTACCTACTCCGACTCCTTTATAAATGTTGTTCCTTTGTTATATTTCTATCACCGCTACCCCTATATAAATGTTACATTTCTATCTGCTATATATAGATGTTAGTGTGGCATAAATTTGTTTTCCCAGTTTCTTAAGATTTTAGTTTCTTTTCTTAGAAACAGTCCTAATTTGGCGCATGGCTGTGTTTGTCTGTGTGGATTTCTGTCTGTCTGTTGTTGTTTGTGTGTGTACGTGTGTGTGTGTGTTTGCATCTGTTTACCTACCTGAGAGTTTTACTATTCCGAATGCTTCTCCCTGGTTCGGTCTCCATCCATCCATCCATCCATCCATCCTTCCATCGATCCATCTATCATTACTTTTTTCCATCCATCCATCCATCCATCCATCCATCATCGCTTTTTTCTTTGTCCATCCATTCCATCCATCTATCCATCCATCATCGCTTTTTCTTTATCCATCCATCCATCCATCCATTTTTTCTTTGTCCATTCAATCCATCCAACTATCCATCCGTCATCGCTTTTTTCTTTGTCCATCCATCCATCCATCCATCCATCATCCATCCATCCATCCATCCACCCATCGGGACCGACTAATGCTTCTCATGATCTGTGCCCATTCGGCGTATAGTGTCTCAACCGCGCTGCGTGCTGTTCATTGGTGCCTTTACAATTCCTGGCCAGGTTGATTCTGTCCTCGTAACCGTCTGTTTTTCTGGTTCCAAGTCTGTATTTTAGGGTTACTGCATACGAAAATGGGGAAAAAAATATATATACATATATATACTTTGCTCCAAAGGTCTGTCGATGAATGCAAAATGAAAGAGAGGATTTTTCAATGCTACATCGAAACCTGTGTTGTTATATGGATGAGAAACATGGGCAGTAACCAAAAGCAGTCAGAATCTACTGGAAGCAGCAGAGTTGTGGTTCCTAAGAAGAATGATGAGAATACCATGGACAGCCAAGAAAACAAGTGAAGAAGAGATTCTAAGGGAGGTAGGGCGGAAGAGAGAAATTATGGCAAAATTCGGAACATGACAGTCCAGATTTGTAGGACATGTTTTGAGAAGAGGCAAACTGGAACAGTTAATGTAAATAGGAAAACTGGAGGGAGACAGAGGAACAATATACTTGACGGAGTAAAAGAGTGGAACGGAGCACGGTCCAACACACATCTTATAGAAAGAGCAAAGGACAGATGGTTGTGGAAGTCACTGACGACCAACGTCTGATTGGCATGGACCAGAGAGAGAAAAAGAAAGTGATAAGTCTGTCTGAATCTGTCTGTGTGTTTTATTAGTTTGGTTCCAAACACTGTTCCCTCTAAGCTGCGCGGCTGCGCACAGAAAAAAATCATATCGCGTACAAAAATTTTGGAGCCGCGCAAACTGCTACTTTTATTTTCCAGTTTCCAGATATCACTCTGAGCTGCAATTGCGATCAAGAAAAATACAAAGATAGTACATGTTTTTCCTATACTGTTTCTTTCTTGTTGAGATATGGCTTTCGGATTGGATGTTTCATCTGGTCTTCTATCATATCTCCTCATATGATATGGTAGTACTGTATGAATCACTGAATAAGTAATGTGAGAAAAGTTATATGGGATACGTGAAGGGTCTAGTGGAAGTCCGTGTAGGGTATTGTTGAAGTCCGTGTAGGGTCTTGTGGAAGTCCCTGTAGGGTCTTGTGGGAAGTCCGTGTAGGGTATTGTTGAAGTCCGTGTAGGGTCTTGTGGAAGTCCGTGTAGGGTCTTGTGGGAAGTCTGTGTAGGGTCTTGTGGAAGTCCATGTAAGGTCTTGTGGAAGTCTGTGTAGGGTATTGTTGAAGTCCGTGTAGGGTCTTGTGGAAGTCCCTGTAGGGTCTTGTGGAAGTCCGAGTAGGGTATTGTGGAAGTCCGTGTAGGGTATTGTAGAAGTCTGTGTAGGGTCTCGTCGAAGTCTGTGTAGGGTCTTGTGGAAGTCCGTGTAGGGTATTGTGGAAGTCCGTTTAGGGTCTTGTGGAAGTCCATGTAGGGTCTTGTGGAAGTCTGTGTAGGGAATTGTGGAAGTCTGTGTAGGGTCTCGTCGAAGTCTGTGTAGGATCTTGTGGAAGTCCGTGTAGGGTCTTGTGGAAGTCCGTGTAGGGTTTTGTGGAAGTCCGTGTAGGGTCATTGTGAGTGGTCTTCGGGGTGGATATCTGTGAAAGGTCATGTGGAAGTCCGTGAAGGGTCATTGTGAGTGGTCTTCGGGGTGGAGGTCTGTGAAAGGTCATGTGGAAGTCCGTGAAGGGTCATTGTGAGTGGTCTTCGGGGTGGAGGTCTGTGAAAGGTCATGTGGAAGTCCATGAAGGATCATCAAGGGTCATCTGGGAGTCCGCTGTGGATGGGAAGGAGGGCTGGTAAGGAAGGACTAGTTATGAATTATCACTGGTTCTAGGGATCTGCGACCTGATTTAAAAAAAAAGATAATGAGATTAAATACCAGTAAATACCATAAGAAATAACATCTTATTAGCAGAAATGCAGATGAAACCACTGACAACAATTATTGAGGAAAGACGCTGGCGATGTGCTCCGAATGACTGACAACTCACTACCAAAAAAAGCACTAAGATGGGCACCACAGGGGAACAGAAGTAAGGGTAGACCAAAAGAGACATGGAGAAGAACAACAGAAAGGATGTTGAGCAATAGAGGGCTCACCTGGGCAAGAGCAGAAAAAAAGGCGAAGGACAGGCATTTGTGGAAAACCCTTGCGGAAGCCCCATGTGCCCTGGGCACTTAAGGTTCAGAGAGAGAGAGAGAGAGAGAAATACCAGTAACTGAAAAGTACGGCAGTTTTATCCTGCTATTAAATGTACAGTCCTTTACACAGTGTGTGTGTGTGTGTATGTGTGCGTGGGTGCGTGCGTGTGTGTGTTTTATGTTACTGCACACAATTTCAAACACAGTTTTTTGTTGTTGCACATAAGCTGAACATTTTGCATACAAATCACAAACCCTTAGAAGGAACATTGGTTCTAAGTCTGTATGCCTGTTTGGTTCTGTTTATGTGTCTGTCTGGTTCTGTATATCTATTTGTCTGGTTCTGTATATCTATTTGTCTGGTTCTGTATATCTATTTGTCTGGTTCTGTATATCTATTTGTCTGGTTCAAAGTTTATGTGCCTGTCTGGTTCTATTCATACGTCTGTCTGGTTTCAGGTATACAAATGTATGACTCTCTGGTTGTATGTCAGGTTCTGTCTATGCGTCTGTCTGGCTCTGTCTGTCTGCCTGGTTCTGAGTCTAATATATATGTCTGTGAAACAACAACTTGGTTTGGCATAAAACAAGGGGCTCGTCGCCTTACTTATTTAACTTGTATACTGAAAATATAATGAGGAACAATAGAGAAGATGTAGACAAAGAATATTACGATGCCATAACAATTGGAGGTTATGAAATACCAGAGATTAGATACGCTGATGACACAGTATTACTGTCCACAACACAAAAAAGAATCGAAAAACTAATTATGTCAGTTCATAAGAACAGTGAAGAGCAAAACCTCTATCCTAATGCGGAGAAAACTAAGCTGATTACAACTGACAAAAGACATAATGCAGCTGGAATATTTATCAATGAGGAAAAATTGAAAGAGGTGGAGAGTTTTTAATATCTTGGATCATCACTAACTAATAATGGAGATACAATGAAGGAAATTAAAAGGAGGACATCTATCGCTCTTCAGAAAGTAAAACAACTAAAGAATCTGTGGAGAGGAGCAGACAGAACTACAAAAATAAGATTTTTAAGAGCATGCATCTTTCCCATCGCAACATATGCCTGTGAGACCTGGACACTTAACAAAACAGCTGAGAAACACATAAATGCCTTTGAATGTAAATGCTACAGAAGAGTTCTTCAAATATCATGGACAATATATATATATATATATATATTAAAAGAACTTAATATTGAAGGTGGCTGGCTAGTAAAGAGGATTAAACAGAGAAAACGTAAATATTTTGGACACATTAAACGTCATGATAATATAGAGAAGACCGTCTTGGAAAGATACATAATGGGGGAAAAGAAAGAGAAGAAGACCAAGGCGAAGATGACTGCAAGACATCGTTGATGATCTGCAAACGGATGCAAAGTTCCGCAAGGGACATGCAAATGACTGACTGATATATGTCTGGTTCTAAGTTTATACTTGTATGCATATTTGATTCTGTCTGTCTGCCTGGTTCTAAGTCTATATGTATGTCTTGGTTCTAAGTTTATCTGGTTCTGTCTGTCTGCCGGGTTCTAAGTCTGTATGTATGTCTTGGTTCTAAGTTTATATGTATATCTGGTTCTGTCTGTCTGCCGGGTTCTAAGTCTGTATGTATATCTGGTTCTGTCTGTCTGTCTAGTTCTAAGTCTGTTATTAAGAGTTAAATAAGAGTGAAAGATATATGATAAAGGGCAGAATGTCAGACGGGCCTGCGTGCCCAATTCTTAACCCTTTTGAAATAAAGATCAATTAATCTCTACGCGTGTCAAGTTATTAAGTCTGTATGTTCCCGTCTGAATTCTACGTCTGAATTCTAGCTAAGTCTATTTGCCTGAATTCATTTTCTCGAAGCTTTCTAGGGACTCCCTAGCCCCCTACCCTCTTTTTTTTTCCCAGTAAACTCACAAATTATGACTATGAAATAAATGCATGTCCATTACTTGCATTAATTATATATGGACAAAGTTGCTGAAGTTGGCTATAGCTTGCCTCCTATAAACCGAACACCCACGGTCTCTTGTGGGACCACACACGCACTGACACTGAAGCGTTTATTACAACACCTGATCACAGCATGAAAAGACAAAAGAACTAACATTGATCATTTCACCTCAAATGCAGGACCGCGATTTCTTTTTAAGTTTCACCACGGGATGTACTGTTGTGAACTGCAGACCCACACCATGTCGTCCCCTTCTAGCGCAGCCCTCCCCCGGGCCCCCCACTTTTAAGGCTCTTGAGGGTTAGAAATATGACCTCTTTTTTTTTTTTTTTAGGACGTTGTCCTTTGCAAAACTAGGTCAACGGATCCTGTAACTAACACCAGACACTTTTGGTAACATTTTCCTGGATTCACACGTTCTGCACTTTACAAATAAAAAATGTCTGCCGACAACAGAGGTAAGATTCTTGGCGAGAGCAGTCAAGATGGCACAGTTAAAGTTACAGATGAAATGAATTGCAGGATACGGATGTGTTGCTTTTTTTTTTGTTGTTTCGTTTTATTTCCTAAGATCATCGTCAACATCATCGTCAATATCATCGTCATTGATCTACGCCATGCTCAAGGGCACATGAAAACATTCGACTCGATCGTGGAACTCTCCAGTTTTTCGCACACTTTGAAGATCTATCTAAAAGGCACATCCTTGTGTACATCTTACATCTTACTTCTTACATCTTACTTCTTACATCTTACTTCTTACATCCTTCTCGTGCTGTTAAACGTCACATAAGGCTTGCAAGGTAGTTCGTCAAGTTTTCCTGTTTTCGGCGAGCTTTTCAATCTCATCAAGGGATTTTATGCCTATTAATTTGGCTTTTTCTCTTTTTAATTATTCATTCATTTGCATGTCCCTTGCGGAACTTTGCCTCCCTAACAGCACTCCTGTAGGCCTCTCGGTTGTGAGCAAGATGGCCTGCTGCTGATGCAGCCATCTTCGCCTAGGTCTTCCTCTCCTTCTTTTTCCCATTATGTACCCTTCCAAGACGGTCTTCTCTAGATTATCATGACGTTTAATGTGTCCAAAATATTTAAGTTTTCTCTCTGTAATCTTCTTTACTAGCCAACCTTCTTCAGTATTAAGTTCTTGTAGTATGGATATATTTGTTCTTTGTTGTGTCCATGGTATCTGAAGAATTCTTCTGTAGTATTTACATTCAGAGGCATTTATGTGTTTCTTAGCTGTTTTGTTAAGTGTCCAGGTCTCACAAGCATATATTGCGATGGGAAAGATGCATGCCCTTAAAAATCTTATTTTTGTGGTTCTGTCTGCTCCTCTCCACAGCTTCTTTAGTTGTTTTACTTTCTGAAGAGCGATAGATGTCCTCCTTTTAATTTCCCTCATTGTATCTCCGTTATTAGTTTGTCATGATCCAAGATATTCAAAGCTCTCCACTTCTTCCGGTTTTTCCACATTGATATATATTTCAGCTGCCTTGTTTGTTTTGTCAGTCGTCATCAATTTAGTTTTCTTCGCATTAAGATAGAGGTTTTGCTCTTCACTATTCTTACGGACTGACATAATTAATCTAGTCCAAATTCTTTTATGGCTTTTATCTTCCTGTGAAGTCCATCTCTCTTCGTCTTACGCGTCAAATTATCTAATTGATGAAAAGATAAACAGAACACAGTAAACTATCAGACTCTGAACAGGCAGTTGCAGACTTACAAGCCTGTCCATATAAAATGCTCTCCAGATTTCATAACGGGCCCTGCAAAACTTATACTCTCTACGTTGACTTAATAACTCAAACCTGGCTCCAGGTAAAAAGATTGGATGGCAAACTGGGTTGTGTGAATGATTTCTATAAATGATTGCTTTCACGGAGGGAAACTAACGTTAGGGGTCCAGATGGCTGTGTATGAAACTAAACACCGAAGAGGAAAAATGGAGTTAATTAGTTGCGATGAGATTGCTATTTTTTGTTGTTTTTCTTCTTTTCTTGCTGTTGTTGTTCTTCTTTTCTTCTTCTTTTTCTTTTCTTCTCCTCATCCTTCTTCTTCTTCTTTTCTTCTCCTCATCCCTCTTCTTCTTTTCTTCTCCAAATCCCTCTTCTTCTTTTCTCCTCATCCCTCTTCTTCTTCTTTTCTTCTCCTCATCCCTCTTCTTCTTTTCTCCTCATCCCTCTTCTTCTTTTCTCCTCATCCTTCTGCTTCTTCTTTTCTTCTCCTCATCCTTCTGCTTCTTCTTTTCTTCTCCTCATCCCTCTTCTTCTTTTCTCCTCATCCTTTTTCTTCTTTTCTCCTCATCCTTCTTCTTCTTCTTTTCTTCTCCTCATCCCTCTTCTTCTTTTGTCCTCATCCCTCTTCTTCTTTTGTCCTCATCCCTCTTCTTCTTTTCTCCTCATCCTTTTTCTTCTTTTCTCCTCATCCTTCTGCTTCTTCTCTTCTTCTTCTCATCCCTCTTCTTCTTTTCTCCTCATCCTTCTTCTTCTTTTCTCCTCATCCTTCTTCTTCTTTTCTCCTCATCCCTCTTCTTCTTTTCTCCTCATCCTTCTTCTTCTTCTTTTCTTCTCCTCATCCCTCTTCTTCTTTTGTCCTCATCCCTCTTCTTCTTTTCTCCTCATCCTTCTGCTTCTTCTTTTCTTCTCCTCATCCCTCTTCTTCTTTTCTCCTCATCCTTCTTCTTCTTCTTTTCTTCTCCTCATCCCTCTTCTTCTTTTCTCCTCATCCCTCTTCTTCTTTTCTCCTCATCCTTCTGCTTCTTCTTTTCTTCTCCTCATCCCTCTTCTTCTTTTCTCCTCATCCCTCTTCTTCTTTTCTTCTCCAAATCCCTCTTCTTCTTTTCTCCTCATCCTTCTGCTTCTTATTTTCTTCTCCTCATCCTTCTTCTTCTTCTTTTCTTCTCCAAATCCCTCTTCTTCTTTTCTCCTCATCCTTCTGCTTCTTCTTTTCTTCTCCTCATCCCTCTTCTTCTTTTCTCCTCATCCTTCTTCTTCTTTTCTTCTCTTCATTCTTCTTTTTCTTCTTTTCTTCTCTTCATCCTTCTGCTTCTTCTTTTCTTCTCCTAATCCCTCTTTTTCTTTTCTCCTCATCCCTCTTCTTCTTTTCTCCTCATCCTTCTTCTTCTTCTTCTCCTCCTTCTTCTTCTTTTCTCTTCCTCCTCCCTCTTCTTCTTTTCTCTTAATCTTTCTTCTTCTTTTCTCCTCATCCTTCTGCTTCTTCTTCTCCAAATCCCTCTTCTTCTTTTCTCCTCATCCTCCCTCTTCTTCTTTTCTCCTAAACATTATTCTTCTTTTCTCCTCATCCTTCTGCTTCTTCTTCTCCTGCTCCTCCTTCTTCTTCTTCTTTTCTCTTCCTCCTCCTCCTCCTCCTTTTCTCCTCTTCCTCTTTCTTCTTCTTTTCTCCTCCTCCTCCTCTTTCTTCTTCTTCTTTTCTCCTCCTCCTCTTTCTTCTTCTTCTTTTCTCCTCCTCCTCTTTCTTCTTCTTTTCTCCTCCTCCTCCTTCTTCTTCTTTCCATTGTTCTAACCTCAGATATGTATATTTATTGTCCGGATAAATGGTGCAGTCTTGTGAGGTTCATGCTTCGCACCCCAGAGTTTGTTTCCCTTTGTAGCTCTCTGTAGCAGGGGCTTCTTGGTAGAGAGGGCAGCAGAGCTGTAGATTGTGCTCTGGAATCTGGGTGCCTATCTCCCGTGTGCAGCCAGGGTTGTGTGGTAGGTCGAGGTGATAGGAGTGTGTATCGGTAGTGTCCTGTGCCTCGTTTGAAGATGGTGATTTGTTCCTGATCTCAGAGCTGCCGCATGTGATTGACAGAAGGTGGGCTGTGCTAGCCAGCCCATGGCTCTCTCCTACTGGTTATAGTTTAGGCTTCATTGGGGTAAAGCTGTGGCGACCATCCCCAACCCAGCGCGTCACAGGTGGCGGATGGTGAAAGTCCTCCAGATATGGAGGATCCCTGTGAATAAGGAGTTGTCCAAATAAGCAGGCGCGAACCAACTGGCGGTAGACTCAGAGAGCGAGGTGGGGTAGTAGGTGGATATACTACTCCTATAAAGTGCCTCAGGTGCTCAGTGAAGGGAATACCAGGCGGGTAAGAGGCCCCTTAAAACCCCTCTCTCCCGCTGCCTTGCGGGTAGGACAAGGAGTCCACAGGCTAGCGGAGAGTCCGTACACAAACCGACAGAAGGCAAAGGGAAACCACTGTTGTAGCTCTCAAGAACAATTATGCTTATTCAGAGTAATAGATTTGTCATGAACGACGTCAATGGATGTTCCTTTGGAACAGCCTCGTCCGGTAGGGCAGCTCACGAGCCACAGGTGAAGCCAGATCGTCATCAAGCTACTGGTGGCAAAACTAACAAGTTCAAAATAGCAACATGGAATATTAGAACTTTATTCCAGGCTGGAAAATTAGAAAATGTAAAGATGGAAATGGAAAGGATGAAGATCAACATATTAGGAATGAGTGAAGTTAGATGGACAGGTGCAGGGAAGATAAACTCTGATAAATATACAATAATATATTCAGGAAGTGAGAAACATGAACGAGGAGTAGGAATAATATTTGACGATCAAAGGGCAAGGACAATTGTAGGATATCTGAACATCTCGGACCGAGTCCTGCTAGCCCAACTGAAAGGACGACCAATGAACATAAATATTATACAAGTGTACGCTTCAACATCTGAAAGTTCTGAAGAAGATGTACAGCTATTTTATAATGACATAGAGACAGCCCTAAAACACACAAAGTCACATGAAGTTACCATAGTCATGTGAGATTTTAATGCCAAAGTTGGTAAAGGAAGAACTTCAGACATCGTTGGTGACTATGGACTGGGGGAGAGGAATGACAGAGGTTATAAATTAATTGAATGGGCAAGAATACACATCATGGTTCTAGGAAACACCTGGTTTAAACAACATCCTCGAAGACTGGCAACGTGGTGCAGCCCAGACAAAAATACTTTTAACCAGATAGACTACATATTAATCAACAAACGATTCCGCAATGCATTACTGACAACAAAAACCATGCCAGGAGCTGACTGCAATTGTGACCATGACCCACTCTGTGGAAAAATTAGAATAAAGCTAAAGTAAGCATGCAGAAAAGTGAGAAACATCAAACTGAATACAGAACTCCTTAAAAATGACCAAGAACTGCGAGAACAATACAAAGTTATTATAACAAATAGATACAATGCAATAGCAAAGATAAATATTATAGATGAACAATGGGAAATTTTAAGAGATTCTATCCACCAAACTGTTAAGGAGATAATACCACCAAAAAAAAAGAAGCCCCTAAAAATAAATGGATGACAGACGACATCTTAGGACTGATGGACAAGAGGAGGAGGAGTAAAAATAACCAAGAAAAATATAGCAAGATAAATAAAGAAATAAGACGCAAATGCAGAGAAGCCAAAGAAGTGTGGTTAAATGAACAATGCAGACAGATAGAGGACTCCCATAATAAAGACAGCAAAAACATGCACAAACGAATTAGTGAACTCACAGGCAGGAAAACAAAATATACCACAGGATGCCTGAAATCAAAAGAAGGTAAAATGTTAATGGGAAAAGAAGACATTGTGGACAGGTTGACAGAGTATATCGGTGAGCTATATGGAGGAGAAAGACTAGAATTAACACCAGATACTGAAAACTGTGATGGACCACCAATACTTGAAGATGAAATCATAGATGCCATCAAACACATGAAGAAAGGAAAAGCGACTGGGCCTGATAATATAACAGTAGAAGAAATAGAGGCACTAGAGGATACAGGAATAAAAATAATAACCAAGTTACTGAATGACATTTACAACAGTGGTTATATTCCCAATGACCTGATTAAATCCACGTTTATAGCACTACCAAAGAAACCAGGTGCAAAGGAATATAATGACCACCGGACTATCAGCCTCTCATGTCACATAACGAAGCTACTTCTGAGAATCATTATGAGAAGAGAAAGGAAAAAGATAAAAATGGAAAAAGCAGTGTTGTTATGGCCTGTTCTTGGAAGGCAGTGTTGTTATGGCCTATTCTTGGAAGGCAGTGTTGTTATGGCCTATTCTTGGAAGGCAGTGTTGTTATGGCCTATTCTTGGAAGGCATTGTTGTTATGGCCTATTCTTGGAAGGCAGTGTTGTTATGGCCTATTCTTGGAAGGCAGTGTTGTTATGGCCTGTTTTTGGAAAGCAGTGTTGTTATGGCCTATTCTTGGAAGGCAGTGTTGTTATGGCCTATTCTTGGAAGGCAGTGTTGTTATATTTCATGTTCTGTAGCCGAAGCCTCATTTCTTTTGACCGTCTCCTTTGACCGTTTTGAAGAACTAAGAGATTCAGACATATTTCCCTGTTACCGGTACGATGATCTTAACAGCTAATGCCGAGGCAATGATACTGGATACATGAGTTAAAAACAGGGGGAGAATACGGGGGCTGTGGTAATCTCCCTCTTCCCCATCCCGAAAACCTGACTTGGAAGCAGGCTACTTGGTACGATCCACTTTCCTGTGGAATCAGCGGGTCCCAGCCACATTGAACAAGCTCTACTATTACTACTACTTCTACTGCTACTACTTCTACTGCTACTACTACTGCTGCTGCTACTGCTGCTATTACTGCTGCTGCTACTACTACTACTACCACCACTACTACTACTACCACTGCTACTACTACTACTACTACCACTACCACTACTACTACTACTACTACCACTACTACTACTACTACTACTACCACTACTACTACTACTACCACTACTACTACTACTACCACTGCTACTACTACTACTATTACTACCACTACCACTACTACTACTACTACTACTACCACCACTACTACTACTACTACCACTACACTACTACTACTACCACTACTACTACTACTACTACCACTACTACTACTACTACTACTACTACTACTACTACTACAGACAGCCTGTTATCGACAGCTCAACATAGAGGTATAAGAAGGCTGTGATCAGTTTTGTTTTGGTTCATCCTTGTGTCAGACGACCCCCCCCCCCCCCCAACCCCTGTTTTTAAAAATGTAAACTGATTTTTGTTCCGAAAATGTGGGTAGCTTTTAACGAGTAAACGCTACACTACAATCAAAACCACAGTACAAACTTTGTGTATTTTCAAAATGACAATAAGTTAAGAAAAAAATAGACAGCGGTTAACATTCTTACTTGTTCTAGCAGAAAAGCAACTTGAGTTTTTGTCACGGACCCTCATGGCAGGTTCCATGGGCCTCTCGGGGGTCCGCGGACCACCAATTTGGAACCACTGGTCTAGAGACATGGTTCTCTCTTTCTCTCTCAAGCAGCACATAACGACTCTACGAAAATAACACTACATTATCACAAATGTCTCCACAAAAAAAAAACAAAAAAAAAACACAAAATTCAAACAAAGAGCTTTCGCAACTCCACAAACCTCGCTCAGTCGTCCATATAAATCCAATGCAACACACTTTCTGTACGTCCACATTAAGCCCAAAAGTCAGGGAAATCACCCCGTTAGCCCGAGTATATAAATAAACAACCATGTATTAACTTTACATGACTCTTGCGGGGTTTCACACCCTGACAAATATATTCTGTTACAATCCTAACAAGGTTGCCATCTCTGGCAAAGATAATTACTACCAATACAAGCTGAGCTTCTAGTTCTACTTTTGACTGCAGAAAAGTAACGAGCAAATAGTTTGCTCCACCGACTATCCTTAGATTACCGTGAAGATAGATCAACTACTCGAAGATACTGATGATGACAGAACATCAGTTGGTAACATCTGCAGGGAAATGTACAAATAATTCTATTTAGACTAAGAACAGGACACTATAAACTCCGAAGTCACCGTAAAATAGCTTTTAAAAAATTCAAATAAGACACAGGACAGCGTGGCACTGTCTTGAATTAGAAACGACAATGGAGTATATCCCACAAGCCCACGCAACTACAGGCCGCATGAGGAGCCAAGAACACAGTCATGACCTCGTTAGTTCCAGTGATAGAAGGGTTATTTGGAGATATCATACATCAGAAAACATCAAAAGTTTATGTCTTAGGCCTTTGGAGAAACATTATCTACAGGAATAGTATATATCTTGCGCCTCTGGAAATACAATTATCACAGGAAACAACATCAAAGTTTATATCTTGAGTCTTTGAAGATATCATTCCAAGGAAATAACATCAAAATTTATATCTCAGGCCGTTGGAGATATCAATTCCCAGGAAATAACATTAAACAGTGTGTTTGGAAAATAACTGTGCACTAATCCAGCATCGATACTGGGTTAGTGCACAGTTACTTATGGAGCACCCTGTATCTTGGGCCAGGATTGATGATAGCAGAAGAAGAAGAAGAAGAAGATTGACAGTTCAAGGGAAATTCTTTAGGAATATAACGTTCCTAGGGCCACTCTTCTTCTTCTTCTTCTTCTTCTTCAGCAGTGGTTCCCAATTAACAAAAGTCCACCCGTTGTTTCAAAATCTAGGCCACGGACCCCGATACTGTGAAAAAGTTTAAGAAAAATGTGGGTAACCTTAAATAAGTAAACGCTAGACTGCACACAAAAAAAAAAAAAACCCAGTACAGACTTGGGTGAATGTTCAAAACGAGACTAATGTGATAAAGAAACAATAGACAGCAGTTAACATTCCTACTTGTTCTGATAAAAAAAGGAACTTTAGTTCTCGTTACAGACCCACTGGGGTCCACGCATCACCAGTTGGGAAACATTGTTCTACAGTATCTCCCTAGAACTGCGAAGAAGATGTTTTGGCACAGATTGGGATCTTTTGTTTTCAGTCCTTATGAGGAGCTATTGAGCAGAGGGGTATGAAATACCCCCTTTTTTAGCATCCACCACTACCATGGAGACTAGCCGGACTAGGACTGTTACTAGTGTGTCCCAGCGGAGAAAGTGGGACAGGGTCTTGGTCAGCTATGGTTCGCCAACTCTGACGCTATAATATCAATTATGGGTCGCCGACTGTGCTTATTGCCAAACTGGACAACGTCTCCGCCGAAATCAGTCAGTCACTCAGTCACTCAGTCTGTCAGTCACTCAGTCACTCAGTCTGTCAGTCAGTCACTCACTCACTCAGTCTGTCAGTCAGTCAGTCAGTCAGCATGTCGCTTGTGGAACTCTGCCTCCCTAACAGCTCTCTCCTGTAGGCCTCTCTGTTGTGAGCAAGATGCCCTGCTGCTGATAAATTCATTTGCAGAATATCAAGGGTGTCTTGCAGCCATCTTCGCCTTGGTTTTGCCGAAATAAAGATATTAAAAATTGAATGTATTATTCATTTTAAATGTAACATTTCCCCCCCCCCCCTTTCCTCATTTATGTATGTGAAAGCTGGAAAACAACTAAAGAAATAAACAACAAATTAGACTCTTTTGAAAACACATGCCTAAGGAAAATACTGGGTGTAAAGTGGTACGAATTTAAGAACAACGAAGATGATAAGGCAGATGAGCGAACAACAACCAGTCTCATGGGTGATCAGAAAAAGGAGATGGACATATGTCGGTCATGTGATGAGAAGAAACAATCAGATAATCGCAAAACAAGCTGCCAAGTGAAACACAACAGGTCGAAGAAAAAAGTCGACCACGTGAAACTCTACAGAGGACATTGTTAAGAGAGGCCAAATTAGTAGACATAAAATCCCTCGATGAGGTTGAAAAGCTCGCCGAAAACAGGAAAACCTGGCGAACTACCATACGAGCCCTATGTGACGTTTAACGGCAGGGGAAGGATGTAAGATATTGGGCGGTCCGGTTGGTTGAGTGGTTAGGCGCTCAATTTACTAATCTGGTGGTACCGGGTTCAAGTCTAGGCAGTGGGAATTTGTTTCTATTACACACCAAAAAAGGCCCCCCGGTGTCCACCCAGCCCCTAAAAATGGGTACCAACGAATTCTGGGAAGGTAAATGCGGCCAGGGCGCGATACTGACCACATCAGACTTTCATGTGCCGAAGGTCCTGGAAATATGGACCTAACACTGTATTCCCCAATATGTCTTACTGCCATGGAAACGGGGATTTTACCTGTTTTAACCTTTCCTAGAGGATATATATGTATATGTATAAAATTAAGGAAAAAGTATTAAAGAGAATGGCTAATAAATGTAAACTACATTTTAGAGCACAAACTGACTTTGAAAAGAACAAAAACACAAACTGATTTATACATGCAGTAAGGAGAGATACAGGGGGAGATACTTATAAGTGCAAAAGGATTATCATAAAAGTGCTACTTATGGGTGGTATGATTCACGAGACCATGGCAATTTTAATATAAAATTTTGTCACCACCCCCCCCTCTCCCAACCCATAAACATCCTTGACATTGGTCTAACTTTTGTCTGTGGCCTCCAGTGTCATCCCCGTCCCCTCCCATCCCCAACCTCCAAACATTCTTGACATTGGTCTAACTTCCATCTATGGCCCCTAATGCCATTCCTCTTCCCTCCCATCCCCAACCCCCAAACATCCTTGACATTGGTCTAACTTCGATCTATGGCCCCCAGTGCCATCCCTGGTTCCCCCCCCCCCCAACCTTCAAACATCCTTGACATTGGTCTAACTGATCTATGGCCCCCAATGCCATCCCTGTTCCCTCCACCCCCAAACATTCTTGACATTGGTCTAACTTTGATCTACGGCCTCCAATGTCATCTATTCACCTCCTCCCCCCCCCCCCACCTCCTCTTAGAGGGCAAATCTTAATTTATAAACGTTGCCGTAAAAACTTATAACAAACAAACAAAAAAGTTGGAAAAAAAATTGGAACAGCCTTGACCTTATTATAATTATTCTCTTGACATCTTGGCCCAGATAGCGAGAATGTTTAACATTAGCCCTTCCATCCAGCTTTGGTTTTGCTCACTTGTCTCCCCGCTCGCCCCCCCCCCACCCCTTCTTTTTGTCTTCTTTGACCTAATTCTAAATTTATGTGTCACTGGAAAACAAAGCTAGAATTCCGTGGAGAGGTCTATTTTTAGATTCTCCTGCATGTAGCTATCAGGACCTGGGTCGTTCGTCGGCATCCTACTATTTGTAAAACCGTTCAGGTGAGAGGGAGACGAATAGGTAGTCAGTGAGTAGAGAGAGAGAGAGAGTGTGTGTGTGTGTGTAAGAACCAGGTCTATTTGAGCTGTACAATCGAGTCTGCGTTTACCTGTAGTCAATGTATGTTATTTAAAACAGTCGACGAAAATTTCGCCTCCAGTGTTGTAAAACTTTAAATGGAGAGAAAAGATGGTTGTCTGGTTCGATTTGAGAGAGAGAGAGGTGGTTGAAAGGAACAACGAAGAACTTAAAGTATAATCCATCTCTTCCAGGCAGATGCTATAAAAAGTGTATTTCAGTGCCCAGAGGATGCCAGGCCATGGCCTACATCTTGGGTCTGAAATGATGTTGATAACGGACACACATGCCTTCCTGTGCTGCTCATATGCAAGACAGTCTTTTCAGACAGATGCAGACAGAAGTAGAGGTGTCTTGTTTCCAGCACTGTATTTCAGATGTCGTCATCTGCTATGCGAAGGCCGAACGTTGAATTTTGTTTATAAAATAGGCGAATCGTTATGTCATACAAGACGTTCAATTTCCTGCAACACAACAACAACAACAACAACAACAAAAAGTGGAAAATATTGTGTGCAACCAAATATTAAATTCAAAATACATTGAACATATGTGAAATCATCGTGTGAACTCGACACTGAATTTGTTACATAAACAACACAAGTGAAACCATTTTTTTGGAACCAGACATCGAGTTTTCTACATAAAACCCCAAGTGAAATCATTTTGTGGAACTAGACATCGAATTTGTTACATTAAAAACACAAGTGGAACCAGATATCGAATTTGCTACATAAAAAACACAAGTAAAACCAGACATCGAATTTGCTACACAAGTGAAACCAGACAACGAATTTGCTACACAAGTGAAACCAGACAACGAATTTGGTTCTCCTGCCTCTTCTTCCTCAATCATTCTCAAGCGTAGACTTGCCTACTTTTGAAGTAATCGGAGGTCAGCTGGAGCTGGTGTACATCCACAGAAAGCTTCTCTTGACCTGATTATAGGCGCTGGACACATCTGTTTTGGGACGTCTGAGTGGCCAAGTGGTTAGTGCTCTAGTCCCTCATGGCGAATGTGGAAGTTCGAATCCAGCTGAAGGCCTCCCGGTAACCCATGCTGTAGAAACTGGTACCCAGCTTCTTCTGGAGCTGGGGAAGGAAAAGCGTGGCCAGGCATGATGCTGACCACATCACCCTCTAGTGTGGTGACAGGTCAAGTAAGATATGGGCACTAACAACATATGACAGTGTTACTTTCTTTTCTCTGTACCTCGTATGTTGGCCAGATCTGTTTTCCCTGCACCTCCTATATTGACCACATCTGTATTCCATGCACCTCTTATGCTGGTCAGATCTGTTTTCCCTGCACTTCGTATATTGGCCACGTCTGTTGTCTCTGCACCTCGTATGTTGGCCACATCTGTTTTTCCAGCACCTCGTGTATTGGGCACGTCTGTTATCTCTGCACTTCGTATGTTGGCCTCATCTATTTTCTCTGCACCTCGTATATTGGCCACGTCTGTTGTCTCTGCATGTCTATATTGACCATATCTGTTTTCCATGCACCTCGTATATTGACCATATCTGTTTTCCATGCACCTCGTACATTGACCATATCTGTTTTCCATGCACCTCGTATATTGGCCATATATGTTGTCTCTGAACCTCGTATGTTGGTTACATCTGTTGTCTTTGAACCTCTTATGTTAGCCATGTCTGTTTTCTCTGCACCTCCTATGTTGGCCAGATCTGTTTTCATTGCACCTCGTTATATTGACTATATCTGTTTTCCATGCACCTCGTACATTGACCATATCTGTTTTTCATGCATCTCGTATACTGGCCACATCTGTTGTCTCTGAACCTCGTATGTTAGCTACATCTGTTGTCTCTGAACCTCTTATGCTAGCCACATCTGTTGTCTCTGAAACTCTTATGTTGCCCGCATCTGGTGTCTCTGAACCTCTTATGTTTGGCACATCTGTTGTCTCTGAACCTCTTATGTTGACCGCATCTGGTGTCTCTGAACCTCTTATGTTGGGCACATCTGTTGTCTCTGAACCTCTTATGTTGACCACATCTGTTGTCTCTGAATCTATTATGTTGGAAACATCTGTTGTTTCTGAACTTCGTATGTTGGTACTCCTGGAGAATGTTTTCCCATAATTCCTCCGGTGCCACATGTGGGTGGAGCCTATCTTGAGCCTGCTGTGACCTGGGCGGATACGAAACATATTGTATTATCTAACTGTTATAATGCTGGAGTGTTCTTCCCCAACACTTTTATCATCATTTTATTCCATATCCACAGGGAATATTGGCTGCAATGAATCTTCCAACCTGTTCTGTCAGCTGTTGTTACTTATTCCTGTACACCCATCTATCTTCTTCTTCTTTGCTGTTTTCCCTTCAACTCCCCCCTCCCTCCAAGATATGAATTTCATTAGTGTAATTACTTTTTTGGTTGTACATAGTATCTTGCTCCAATGTCTTTCATTATTTCTCTTACAATCTTCGGTTCTTCGTATATTTCTTTCCTTCTTTTCCTTTCTAGGTGTCCACATTTCAAAGACTTAACCTTTGTTCTCGGTTTTTCGCTGCATCTGAAGCCATAGATGTGTGGAGTATAGACCGCCGTCTTCAATCTCTGAGTTAATTCTTTGCGGCCATTTCTATTTTTCTGCGCTTTAAGTGTCACATTTCCCCTCCTATTTTCATGTGTTTCATATATGTGAAATTTTTCGTTGTGTTTCTATTTCAGCGTTATTATTATTATTATTATTTTTTTTTTTTTACATTCTCTCCTCTCTGCCTCTCCTCCCTCCCTCCCTCTCTCTCTTTCTCTCTCTCTCTCTGCCCCATGATTAATGTGACATTTGTCCTTTAAACATGTATTTCTAGTCCGTAACTTTATAGTTTTGCACTTTTAATAAATTATGTCTGCAGAGCTAATAGGTTAAAAACACAGTATTAATTTAACGTGTTTTTATTTATTTATTTTGCTTCGTTTAAAAGTTTGTTTTTTTTTCACAGGAGAGTATCTGATTAACGATCTTGGCAGATGATGAGCTGGCGACTTGTACAATCTCCCTGTAACTGCCAGCTGGTGTTCTTTGCAGCCGATGCTATGGAGGTGTTGAGGCACAACATCGTATCAGCGTGGGAGCGGGTTATGGCAGCTATTTTTTCAGTCCCGGAGTACAGCTAAAAAGAAGGGGGTGTGCAATGCTTCTTTAGCAGACTCCACCACCATGGGGACTATGGCGATCCCTGCACCGTTAGGCAGGCTATGCCTGTTACTGGGGGTACCAACGGAGAGGTGAGGCAGGGTCTTGGTCACTTATGGGTCGCTGACCCTGACGCTAGCATATCAGCAATGGGTCACTGGCCCTGACGCTAGCGTGTCAGCTATGGTTCGCTAACCCTGATGCTAGCATATCAGCTATGGTTCGCTAACCCTGACGCTAGCATATCAGCAATGGGTCACTGGCCCTGACGCTAGCGTGTCAGCTATGGTTCGCTAACCCTGATGCTAGCATATCAGCTATGGTTCGCTAACCCTGACGCTAGCATATCAGCAATGGGTCACTGGCCCTGACGCTAGCGTGTCAGCTATGGTTCGCTAACCCTGACGCTAGCATATCAGCTATGGTTCGCTAACCTTGACGCTAGCATATCAGCTATGGGCCGCTAACCCTGACGCTAGCATGTCAGCTATGGGTCGTTGATTGCCTGATCGGACAGCGTCTTCGGCCCCCCCCCCCCCCCCCCATGAGCTCGGGAAGAACTTGGAATCAATGCATTCGTGAAGAACTAGCCATGTGCTGTCATTACTTCTTTAATATTATTACCAGTTGATTACCCGGCGTTGCCCGGGTATATATTTATCCCAATCAACAAAGTTAAGTTCATTTCCACAGCCTTCTAGAAGGGTCTACAGAGGTCTAATCGGCTCCACATCTTCTAGAAGGCTCTACAATGTTCTATTCATTTCCAAAACCTTCTAGAAGGTTCTACAGAGTCTAGACGGTTCTACAAAGTTCTGTTTCTTCTATTCGACTAAACGTGGGCTTAATTGTCAACAGGACTGTCACAAACCAGCTCAGCTGGATTCGACAGTAATATTGGTCGTTTTCGATTTTTTGTACATGGCACCCCATCCCACACCCTCCCCTAGGACTCCATGCCGATTGCGGCTGAGCTTGGACTTAAACGACATCGAGAATGTCACTATTCATCTTAGCGACACCCCAAACTATGGAATCGACACTAATATCGGTCGTTTTTAGGTTCTTTGTACATGTCAACATATCCAACCCCCACCCCTAGGACCCTAGGCCGATGGAGGCTGAACGTGGGCTTAAACAGCGTCGGGATTGTCACTGTTCATCTTAGCAACCCCAAAAACTATGCATTCGACACTAATATCGGTCGTTTTCGATTATTTGTACATGTCACCCCGACCCCTAGTGATCATATGGTATCCTATGGATGATCTAACCCCCGCGGTGCACTGTCCAGATTGTAAGTCATATGTGTGCCAAGTCTGGTTGAAATTGCTCCCGGCGTTCCAGCGTGATGCTCTACATACACACATTCATATATATATAACTTCAGTGACTTGGCTTTCAAGTTTGATCATTTTACTGGCACGTTTCAAGGAAAGTTATAGTTAAATTTATTGTCATTTTTTTCACGAGAGGGGGATGTTTTTTTTTTATTCATATTTTAAGTTCTTTACGTAGTATTACATGTAATTTCTTTTCGCTGTTATGTTGCCTGAAGATGGCACAGGGTGAAATGCTACATGGTTATCTTGTTACAGTAAGTAAACATTTTCGCTACAATATTTTGGAATATACCCTGAAATAAGAACTATAGTTCCTTCACTCCGTAGTTGGAGCCTTCCATGGTTTATCATCCTCTCTCCCATCTAGGTTATTTCGAGGGGAAGGCACTAAGTAACTCGCAAATGCTTGTTACAAAAAAACTAAATGCAACAATAATTTGAAAACTTTTCATTTTTGAACCTACATTATTCCCCCATTTCTCAATGCAATCGCCACCAACAGTGATACATTTGTCCCATCGTGTAATCAGTGTAATCGGGAGTCCGATTTCTGAACTATTTTTTTATTTCTGTTTCCACCTCTTCGTCACTCGAGAATCTTCTCCCCCCAAGGTGGTTTTTCAACGGACCAAATAGGTGAAAATCACTTGGAGCTAAGTCAGGACTATAGATGGATGTTCTAGAACTTCCCAACCCAACTGACTAATTTTCTCTTGGGTTAACCGAGCCGTAGGTAGTCTGGCAGCACACCTCTAGTCAGCAGACCAGGACGTTTTCTTCGAGTTGCACCCCGTAGCATCGACAGAACTTCACAGTACGATACAGAATTCACACTGTCACACTATCAGTTCTGATCATCTCATTCACACGTTGCATAGTCGCTTCCGTTGCAATCCGAACAGGACAGCCAAGTCGGACTTTGTCAATAATTTCAGTGCGTCCCTGAGAAAATTCTTTTACCCAGTTATAGACCGCTTTACGTAATAAACACTTTTCAGCATAAATTTTATTCATTTCCTTATGAATGTCCTCAACTGGATGTCCTTTACCCCACAAAAATCGCACTACACTTCTCTGTTCTTCTTTGGTACACACTAACAGTTGGGTAATCATTTTGTTATTGCTTTGCGCATGTGCACGTAACTCCCAGCGCCCCCTACATACAACTAGTTTAAAGTTGGATGATGGTACTGTCTAAGGATATATTTAAATACTACCTGATAACTGCCACTGATAAAATATTTCAATTTGCGAGTTACTTAGTGACTTCCCCTCTAGAAACACTTCGGGGGCGAAGACTCTGTTCGTTGTGGCAATCAGTGGCCCACGGCTGACATGCTGGAGTCAGGGCTGGCGAACCACAGCTGACGAAGACTCTGTTCGTTGTTGGAGTCAAGGCTGGCGAACCATAGCTGACGAAGAGTCTGTTCCACCACACCGTAGGTACCCCAAGTAACAGGCCTAGCCTGGCTAGCAGGGGCAGGGATCGCCATAGTCCCCATGGGGGTGGAGTCAGCTTAAGAAGCATTGCATACACCCTGCTTTTTTTTAGCCGTACCCAGGGATTGAAAACAGTACCTGCTATAACCCTCTCTCAAGTCGACACGACGCTGTACCTCATTACCTTCACAGCATCGTCTGCAAAGAACACCAGCTCGCAGTTACAGGTAAATATAAGACAATACAAGACCAGGACTAGAGACACTGGATTAACTCCATTTACAATCTTCTTCTTCTGTTCGAGGTTGTTGGTTACATCAGATCTTGATCCTTGTCGACATGGCAAAGCCCGCAGTTCTCTCCAGATCCTGATAGGAGCCCCAAAGCTTTCGCCCCAAGCTTGCGTCCTCTGGCCACGTCTCACGCCTCAGGTCCGCATGGTTTGGGCACTCCTGAAGGATATGTTCTGGAGTCTGGACTCCACTGCCACACGGACACTCGTCTGTGTGAGACATTTTTAGTCGATGTAGATGGCTCAGTAGCCTGCAGTGGGCTGTCTTAGGCGAAAGAGGATGGTTTCTTTGTGGCTTTGTTGTTGGTGTATTGCATATGGCTAGTTGTTGCATTTCAGTTGTTTCTTCCATTCAGTTCTGCACTGGTTACGGATTATAGCTGTCGCCTCATGATACTTTACTGGATGATTTGTTTGATTTACAGTGAATTCACATCTCCCCCCCCCCCTCCAAGCTGTGGTTAACCCACCGGGCCAGGAGCTGCATGTTCGGTTTATTGAGTTTGCTTATTGAGGTCAGTGCATGGCTCCTATTAATTAACCAAACCCTGCTTTCTTTTCCTTAAGTAATCCTTACATGGTTTAATAACAGCGAGGTCTGTAACTTTGTATTCTGCGCCCGTAATTCTTTACAAGGATACAAAAAAGGGTTAAAGTGTTTTAATTTTTCATATATTTTTAGTGTTTTTATCTGTTATGTTGTTTTTGTGTGTGACCCATGAAAAAGGCTGTTTGCCGAAATATTGGATTGTTGTATGCTATTTATTTTACTGCGCATCTTACTCCCTGCCTTTCTTGTCCATGCTCACTTTCCTCATTCTGTGCATCTTTCTTACAAGGAGGATACAGAAAGAGTTAAAGTGGTTCATACTTTTCTTGTTTTTTAAATTTGTTGTGTTGTTTTTTTATGTAATCCTTGAGAAAGGGTTTTTTTTTTTTGCCGAAATATTAGATTCTTATGTGTTCTCCATTTTTATTGTACATCTTACTCTCTGCCATTCTTGTTCTTGCTTTCTTTCCTGACTCTGTCAATCTTTTTTTTTTTTTTTTGTAAAACTGAAACATACATACACTTCACTTTTACCTGTATTGCCAATTTTGCCTGTATTACTAGAACCAGTTTTACCTTTATTACTAGAACCAGTTTTACATCTATTACTAGAACCAGTTTTACCTGTGACTAGAACCAGTTTTACCTTTATTACTAGAACCAGTTTTACATCTATTACTAGAACCAGTTTTACCTGTTACTAGAACCAGCTTTACCTCTCTTACTAGAACCAGTTCTACCTCTGTTGGTGGAACCAGTTCTACCTCTACTACCAGAACCGATTTTACCGCAGTGGTCATATCTCGTATCTCATTTGGAAATTGAAGCTGAAAGGTCGTTCCCTTTGGGATTATAAGAAGATCAGTCTTCATTTCTGCAATTTGCTTCCTCTGTTCTGACATTTGTGCGACCACGAAAAGCATCGAGAATTTATCATGCCTCCATACCCTAGTACACCACTTAGTCAACGGCCCCAAACAACCTTACGCCAGCCAGTTCTTCAGTCATCCATTCCTTTTCTGGAGCTGTAAAAAATAGACCCAGCCTGATAACTGTTCCTTTGGAAACATTTTCGCTCTTCAGAATAACAAATGGCGGGCGTTTTCTGCCATCGGCAGTTACTCCTAACATGACAGTAAAGCGTCACTTTCCACTGGCTGTAGATTAACTATAACCGAATTTGCACCAATCCTGTCCATGAAACACTTGATGACATGCCGAAAAACTGAGTTTAGTCAACAGCTGGCATCTGGCCCAGTAGATAAAGTTGGGTTTTTCTCATTTTTATCATAAACGATCAATTTGTCAGCGCCATCTGCAGGTGGAAAAGAACAACAGAGAGAACGCTGAGCAACAGAGGGCTCACATGGGCAAGAGCGGAAAGGAAAGCAAAGGACAGGCGTTGTGGAAAACCCTTGCGGAAGCTCAATTGTACCTTGGGCGCTTACGGTTCAGAGAGATCTGCAGGTGTGCATTGCGCAAGTGTAGTGCGACGTCATAGGCGCACAAATGAACACCTTATCATGCGTTTACAACAGTCCAAGCTTGACTTAAAGTCAGTCACTGGAATTTCCAAGCCACATGCTACATCCAATGCCTTCGTTCTGGTGACTTCATATGCCTTGTTGGATATCCTTGGTTCGTTTCTCATGGATGTAATCGGAAACAGCTCTATCAAGGTCATGGGATGTTCCAGTCTGACGTTTTCTGAATTCTGTTCTTAATGCGCTGGGACTCTTAAATTTTTCTTCAGTTTTTCACCAAAGTCGTAAATTACATTATAAGGAACTAAACTTTTAGCAACCTGCGTTCTCTTTCTTTGTTTTGCCTCGTTTGTCCTGGGGAAGGAACCCTGTTCTTCTACATGATGCGTTTACTGGGTGGCGGATAGTGGAGTGGCCTGTAGATACAGAGCCTCATTCATTCATTCATTCATTCATTTGCATGTTCCTTGCCGAACTTTGCCTCCTAAACAGCACTCCTGTAGGCCTCTCGGTTGTGAGCAAGATGGCCTGCCGCTGCTGCATCCATTTGCAGATCGTCAACGATGTTTTGCAGTCATCTTCGTTTTGGTCTTCCTCTCTTTCTTTTTCCCATTATGTACCCTTCCAATACGGTCTTCTCTAAATTATCATGACGTTTAATGTGTCTAAAATATTTAAGTTTTCTCTCTTTAATCCTCTTTACTAGCCATATACTAGGTATATACTAGATATAGAGGCTAGCTGCGAATATATTCAACGATCAGTAGTGGAACAACCAAGTGATGGTGACTGAGAGAAGGGCTGTTAACTTTATAAAATACCTCATAACCCAGTGATATTACCGGGGCTGTTAACTTTATAAAATACTTCATAACTCAGTGATATTACCGGGGCTGTTAACTTTATAAAATACCTCATAACTCAGTGATATTACCGGGGCTGTTAACTTTATAAAATACCTCATAGCCCAGTGATATTACCGGGGCTGTTAACTTCATAAAATACCTCATAACTCAGTGATATTACCGGGATGTTGACTTTATAAAATACCTAATAACCCAATGATATTACCGGGGCTGTTAACTTTATAAAATACCTCATAACTCAGTGATATGATGACCACTGGGAAGCAATAGGCACTCAGACTGGTGCTATACATAAGAAAAAAAGACAATCAAAGTTTCTTGGTCACATGAACAGACGCGAAAGTCTCGAAAAAAGTGGTCATGACAGGAAAGATAAACGGCAAAAGACAGAAAGAGGGCGAAAAAGACAGACATACACAGATGGCCTGACTGTATGATTTGGTATGAAAACAACAAATGAATTGATTCGAGACTCGGAAGACCGAGCGAGATGGAGAGAGATGGCCTCCTACGCCTTGTCGGTATGTCACTGTATGATCTGATCTGCCTCGTTTGTAACTCTGAGTTTAAAACTGATATCGCAGCTTTTATGTCCTACATATTGAGAGTGTCATAATTTCAACAGTATCGCTTACGTGTACCTGGCATTACTGTTTTAATGTCTGTGTTCTGGGGTACAATTCGAAAAAAGCTTACAAAATGTTCTCATCATTGCCTTGACCTTCAGCTCATCATGCAACAAGCGAGGTAACTCCTTTCTGTAGGCGTGGAAGGCCAGTACAACGTGGAGAATGAAACAAAACAGACCTTTACGGGAATATAAAAGGTAAAATCCCCGGTTCCATGCCATTAAAACATATTGAGGATACGATGTTACGCCCGTACTTCATAAACCTTCGGCACATGAAAGTGTGATGTGGTCAGTACCACGTTTGGCTGCTTTTACCTTTCTAGATTTCTATGGTACCCATTTTTAGAGGCTTGGTGGACCCTAGGGCCCTTTTTTGACGTGTACCAGAAAAAAATCCTACTGCTGGGACTTATTCATAGCTTTTTTAAAAAAAATCTTCAGTCAGTCATTTGCATGTCCCTTGCGGAACTTTGCCTCCCTAACAGCTCTCATGTAGGCCTCTCGGTTGTAAGCAAGATGCCCTGCTGCTGATACATCCATTTCCAGATTATCAGCGATGTCTTGCAAACATCTTCGCCTTGGTCTTCCTCTCTTTCTTTTTCCCATTATGTACCTTTCCAAGATGGTCTTCTCTAGATTATTATGACGTTTAATATGTCCAAAATATTTAATTCTTTTTATGTTTAATCCTCTTCACTAGCCAGCCTTCTTCAATATTAAGTTCTTATAGTATTGATATATATATATATATATATATATGTTTTTTTCTGAAATTAAAATTTTAAATCTTTAAATGCACATATAAGAGTTGATACTTCCGTGCTCTTCTTGGATGGGCGGCTGCTCCCACTGTCGGATCCATGGTTCGAGTCCCAGGTAATTCTATCATCTTCCCCCCCCCCCCCCCCCCCATTCATTCATTTGCATGTCCCTTGCGGAACTTTGCCTCCCAAACAGCACTCCTGTAGGCCTCTCGGTTGTGAGCAAGATGGCCTGCTGCTGTTGCATCCATTTCCAGATCGTCAACGATGTCTTGCAGCCATCTTCGTCTTGGTCTTCCCCTTTTTCTTTTTCTTTTTCCCATTATCATGACGTTTAATGTGTCCAAAATATTTAAGTTTTCTCTCTTTAATCCTCTTCACTAGCCAGCCTTCTTCAATATTAAGCTCTTGTAGTATGGATATATTTGTTCTTTTTTGTGTCCACGATATTTGGAGAACTCTTCTGTAGCATTTACATTCAAAGGCATTTATGTGTTTCTCTGCTGTTTTGTTAAGTGTCCAGGTCTCACAAGCATATGTTGCGATGGGAAAGATGCATGCCCTTAAAAATCTTATTTTTGTGGTTCTGTCTGCTCCTCTCCACAGATTCTTTATTTGTTTTACTTTCTGAAGAGCGATAGATGTCCTCCTTTTAATTTCCCTCATTGTATCTCCATTATTAGTTAGTAGTGATCCAAGATATTCAAAACTCTCCACTTCTTCCAGTTTTTCCTCATTGATACATATTTCAGTTGCCTTGTTTGTTTTGTCAGTTGTCATCAATTTAGTTTTCTTTGCATTAAGATAGAGGTTCTGCTCTTCGCTGTTCTTGCGGACTGACATAATTAGTTTTTCCATTCCTTTTTGTGTTGTGGACAGCAATACTGTGTCATCAGCATATCTAATCTCTGGTATTTCATAACCTGCAACTGTTATGGCATCGTAATATTCTTTGTCTACATCTTCTCTAACATTCTTCATTATATTTTCAGTATACAAGTTAAATAAGTAGGGTGACAATATGCACCGCTGACGGACCCCTTGTTTTATGTCAAACCAACTTGTTGTTTCACCATTTATTCTTACTGCTGCTTGTTGGTCTAGATACAGCAGTGATGTTAATTGTATCAAATGTGTTGGAAATCCCAGTTTTTCCATTATTTCCCAAAGTTTCTGGTGTTGTACACAATCAAATGCCTTTGAGTAGTCTATAAAGGATAAATATAGATTCACATTAAACTCTCTGCATTTCTCTATTATTAATCTTAGATTGAATATATGATCTTTTGATCCTCTTCCTTGCCTGAAACCAGCTTGGACCATATTGACTTCTTCTTCTATTTTCTTTCGAAGTCTACCCATTATGATTTTTAACAGAATTTTACTGGCATGACTAATCAGGGCAACAGTTCTGTAGTTGGTGCATAATTTCAGGTTACCCTTTTTTGGCAATGGTATGAATACAGTTCTTTTCCATTCTTTTGGCCAAACACCTGAATGCCATATCTTTTTACATAGTGCATGATAGATTGTTGCACACTCCTTTCCTCCTGCTTTAATAAATTCAGCTGTTATCTCATCACATCCTGGTGATTTACCATTTTTCAGATTCTTTATTGCCCATAAAACTTCTTCCATTGTCGGTTCGGGTTCTTTCTCCTCCAATAATAATTCACACTGTTGATTTCTGCTTCCACAGTCGGTTGTTTCATACATTCTTTTGCAATATTCCTTCCATCTTTCTAGAATTTCCTCTGTCTCTGTCAGGGTATTCCCCATCTCATCACAAATTACATTTAGCTTAGGTGTGACATTTCTCGTCAATGTCTTCATTTCTTTAAACATTTCACTATCTCTTCCACACTTCTGATGTTCTTCTATTCTTTCACAACAATCTTGTATGTATTGTTTTTTGTCTTTTCTTATGTTTTTTCGTACTTCTTTTGTTAAAGTTTTATATTTATCTTTGTTATTGTTTGTCACTTTCCATTGCGTCTTCATTTCTCTACATTGTTTTATCAGTTCTAGTGTACCTGCTGTGATCCATCTATTCTTTTGTGTTTTCTTTACTGGAACCATGTCTTTAGCTGTTGTTACTAAGATATCTTTGGCCTGCATAGCCAATTCATCTGGTGTCATCTCCTCCTATACAGCCATCAGGATTTCGAAACGGTTCTTCACTTCTATACTGTATTGTTCTGGTATATTTGTAAGGTCAAAGCGGAGTGGTCTTGATCCCGTAACTATCTTTTTCATGTTTATCTTCATGTCTGCTATTAATAACTCATGGTCCGTGTCACAATCAGCACCTGGTAAAGTTTTTGCTGATGTTATGCTTGACCTCCACCTTCTCTGCACTAAAATGTAATCTATTTGATTCCTGTTTTTCCCATCAGGCGATGTCCTTGTGTAAAGTCTTCTTGGATGTTGTTTAAAAAGTGTGTTAGCGATCATTAGCTCATTTTCCATGCAAAACGCCATTAGATTGTCACCTGCCTCATTTCTATGTCCTATGCTAAATTTGTTGATGACATAACTCTTATCAGTAATAATGTGAATTCCATGCAAGAAAAAACAGATAGCCTATCTTCACTGGCTAGCAAAATAGGACTTGAAATTAACAAGGACAAAACAAAAATAATGAAAATTCCCATCAATCAAAATGGAAAAATACACATAGAAGGGACAGATATTGAAGAAGTCAATCAATTTGCATACCTTGGCAGCTACATAGACCAGGATGGTGACACTAGAAAGGAAGTTAGGATCAGAATTGCAAAAGCAGCATCAATCTTCAAGAATCTTGAGAACATATGGAATTCAAAAGTTATAAGCACAAAAACCAAGTTAAGACTATTCAATTCAAATGTAATATCCACCCTCATTTATGCATGCGAAAGCTGGAAAACAACTAAAGAAATAGAAAAGAAATTAGACTCTTTTGAAAACAAATGCCTAAGGAAAATACTCGGCATCAAGTGGAATGAATTCAAGAACAATGCAGAGATAAGACAGATGACTGAACAACAACCAGTCTCACGAGTGATCAGGAAAAGGAGATGGACATATGTTGGCCACTTGATGAGAAGAAATGATCAGAGAATCCCAAAACAAGCTATCAAGTGGAACACAACAGACCGAAGAAAAAGGGGCAGACCGCGTGAAACTCTGAAGAGGACATTATTAAGAGAGGCCAAATTAACAGGCATAAAATCCTTTGTTGAGGTTGAAAGACTCGCCGAAGACAGGAAAAATTGGCGAACTACTTTGCGATCCCTATGTGACGTCTAACGGCACGGGAAGGATATAAGATATAAGATAAGATGCTAAATTTCCCTACAACATGTCCTTCATCTTCTGCTCTTTCTGTACCAATTTTTGCATTAAAATCACCCATTATTAATACAGTATCATTTTTCCGTACCTGGTCTATTGTCGTTTGCAGTGTGTTATAAACGTCTTCTACTTCCTCTTCTTCTGCTGCTGATGTAGGTGCATATATCTGGATGACTGTTACATTTCTAGGAATGCCCTTAAGTCTGATTGTTAGGATTCTATCACTTACTGGATTGTAGCCTAGTAATGATTTTGATGTTGATTTGTCCAAATAAAAAGCCACTCCGTTCTTTCCTCCTACTTCTCCGCCAGAATATATAAATAGATATCTCTCTTGCGACAAATTTCTTTGTCTTCTGGTTTTTTTAATAACTGTGCTAAATCGGATTTAAGACGGATAAGATTTTCTTAAGAGTTTTTTAAAAGAAACAAAAACATAAAAACGCGTTTTACTTGTATAATCGGACTAGTACGGTAAATAATGAAATCTCATAATGGAACAATAAAGTATTGTGAGTCTTGGCTATTTTAGTTTTCCGTCTTGCTTGGAGTGACGTGAGTTGAGGTAAAAAAAAAACTTAACTCCGTCTACAGCTTGTTGACAAACCAGGCCAGGCCAGCAAAGGTTTTCAGGACCTGGTGTGACATAATCAAGCTTAATCGACTTTCGACAGCAAAACGTGGGTCTTTCTGACCTGGTGCAGACAATAGAGTGGATTTAGCAAAGAAAGTTTTGTGACATTTGCAGCGAAGAGGAAGAAGAAGAGGAGGAGGAAAAAGAAGAAGAAGAAGAAATACTTACGCCAGTATTTTTATTATTGCTTTTGATATTTCAAAATTCTCCTAAAAAGAACTTCCTGTATCTAAATTTTTTTTAAAAATGCACAAACCACACACCACACAAATATAAAACACTAATAAACTAATAAAGAACTAATAAAACACTAATAAAACACAAACATAAAACACTAAAAAAACACTAATAAAACTAATATAATACACTAATAATACACTAATAAAAAATAAACATAAAACACTAATAAAGCACAAGCATAAAACACTATTACGTCACAAACATAAAACACTAATAAAACACAAACAGAAAACACCAATAAAACACAAATATAAAAGAATAATAAAACACTAATAAAACACAAACATAAACCACTAATAAAACACAAACATAAAACACTAATAAAACACAAACATAAAACACTGTTAAAACACAAACATAAAACACTAATAAAAGATTAATAAAACACAAACATAAAATATTAATAAAACACAAACATAAAACACAAATATAAAACACTAATAAAACACAAACATAAAACACTAATAAAACATTAGTAAAACACAAACAAAAAAAAGTAATAAAATACTAATAAAACACAAACATAAAACACTAATAAAACATTAATAAAACACAAACATAAAACACTATTAAAACAGAAACATAAAACACTAATAAAATACAAACATAAAACACTAATAAAACACAAACATAAAACACTAATAAAAGATTAATAAAACACAAACATAAAATAGTAATAAAACACTAATAAAACACAAATATAAAACACTAATAAAACACAAACATAAATCATTAATAACATACAAACATAAAACACTAATAAAACACTATTAAAACACAAGCATAAAACACTAATGAAACAAAAAACATAAAAAACTAATAAAGCACTAATAAAAACACAAACATAAAACACGAATAAAACACTATTTAAACAGACATAAAACACAAACATAAAACACTTATAAAACACTACTTCAACAAACATAAAACAACTAATAAAGCACTAATAAAAACGCAAACATAAAACACTATTTAAACACAGACATAAAACAAAAACATAAAACACGAATAAAACACTAACATAAAACACTAATAAAACACTAACATAAAACGCTAATAAAACACTGAACATGAAACGGAAAACGTCAGCGCCAGAAACAAAAACAAAACAAAACAAACAAATAAGACAGACGCTGTCACCTTCTTGTCCTCGATGTGATCTTTGGCAATCTGCAGAGAGACCGTGCAGACAAAGTCACTCTGCCACAGGCGTCTCAACTCGTGAAACCCTCTCACATCCCACGTGCCCAGACCGGTCTAGACGGTAACAAAGGACGGATATTATATATATATATATAGAAACAAGTAATAATGAAATAAATATTTATAAAATCTTTCTTAAATCTTCTGAGAGCTAGAAGAGCAGTTTTTTTTTTTAAGGCTTTCAGAGAAACAGCGAAACTGGTGAGATCTTTATACTGGAAACATTTCATAATATGGCAGACACTTTTTTAAAGTGAAAATATAAAAGTAGTCCCGTGCAGCTCAGATTATAATAAAATATATTTTCCAACATCTTTCTAAAATAATAGCTGTAATATATTTGTAGACATAACGCAGTGTTTCCCAACGTGGGGCGTATGTCCCGGGGGGGGGGGCGGCATTTGAATATTTTTGGGGCAGTTAGAATATATTTTATTCAAGTGCCATGCCGCGTGGCGTAGGCGATCATTTCTCTCCACAATTCCCTGTCTTTAGACTTGATTATGAGACCCGCCGGTGACTTTCTTCCTAGCCACACTGACAGCCCATCCAGTAACTTCTCTCTCCCTCTCTCTCTCTCTCTCTCTCTGTCTTCCTCTGTCTCTTCTTCCTTCAGTTTTTTCCAGTTGCCACAGTGTGTTCCAATTTTCCTCTTCTCAGAAAATGTCCTACAAATCTCGCTTGTCTGCCTCTGATCCTTGCTATAGTTTGCTTTTTAATCCAGCTTCTCTTAAGACTTCTTCATTGGTTTTCTTGGGCTGTCCATGGTACGTTCAACATCCTTCTTATACACCACATCTCCATGGCCTCCATTTCTCGCTGTACTCTCTTATTCATAGACCATGCTTCACAACCTTAAAACAAAATTGGCTCGATGTAACATTTAAGTACGCGGAATCTTGTTTTCGTTCATACGGATCTGTTGCACAAGACGTTTCTCATTTTCTGGAATGCTGACTTGGCCTGAGCACGTCTGCTTTTTATTTCGTTGTGACATTTCCTATCAGTTGTTATAATCGTTCCTAAGTACATGAATCTATCAAATTGTTTCAGATCTGTGCCATCGATGGTAATGCTACATTTTTGGTGTTATTCTCTTCTTTGAGATGACAATCACTTCAGTCTTCTTTTTGTTCAGGCTGAGACCTTTATTTTTATTTTCACGAACCACGACGTCCAGAAGAGCCTGTAGCTCCCTTTCAGTTTTATCAGTCAGGACTGTGTCGTCTGCATATCTTAAGTTGTTAAGGTTGTACCCACCAACTGATGTTCCTGGCATGTTCTCCGTGTTTCTCATTATGTTTTCACTCTACAAGGAGAAGAGGTCAGGAGATAAAACACATCCTTGTCTCCTTTCCTGTTTTATGTCTTGGATTGCTTCTATTTTGGTTCTCAACCCTCATTCATGCTGATTGCTGCCATTATATGTTATTGATAAGTTTCAGATCTTTCCCATCTATGTTGATGTCTTATATATTGTTCTTATATATTGTATATATATTTATATACTGTTAAAAAAAGAAACGCAACACTAATGTAGTCGTAATTGACAACCAAATTTCAAACTTGCATCAAAATTTTATTTTGTGCAATTAATGTTTCAATCTTGGCATGAAGAAACTTTAAGACCTTAACAATGAAAATGGTTCTAAGGACTGTTAATGCCGGAGGTGGGGTGGAGGATACGCTCTCCACTGCAATGGCGTGCGTCTCAAATAGCCTCTGACAGTCAAGTCCAGCTCCTGGCCTTCTCGTGGCAAAACTGTTTAAAGGGACAGGAGAAGGGGTGAAAGTGAATATCTGGCGCCTGAAAACCAGACGCTCGGGTAGATAAGATTCTTGTTTGGTAGCTCATCTACCGCTGCTGGTGAGATCTCTTCAGCTGCCGTGCGTGGAGTGGGGCTCCTCCCGGCCAGTGAAGAAAGGTGCAAATGGGGTTGCCGCGCGGCACCACTGTGGAAAAGGTGAAAGAAAGGATTAAGCAAAATAAACAGTAGTCAGATCACGGCATCTATGGTCTGGAGGTCGGCCACGTCCTAAGTGCACTCATATCGGGCGAAATGCTTGAACCGGCTTAACCCAGAGGTTAAGACACTGCTGGAGAGATTCTTTGGATGCCGCGCGTGGAGTGAAACTCCTCCCGGCCAAGGAAGAAAATGCGGAAAAACAACTGGGGTTGCTGTGTGGCGCCGATGTGAAAGGTGATGGAAAGGATAAAGTGAAGCTTAATCGGTATGTCCAGTAGTATTGTGGTGAGAGCTACTCATATCACGGCACATCTGCTTTAGAGGTCGGTCACATCAGAAATACACCCATATTGGTGAAATATGCCTAAACCGGCTCACACCAGGGGTGAAACTTGATGCCTAGGCATGTTACAGTACCTCTGCTCTTGAGGTCGATCACGTCTTAAACACGCCCATACTGGGATAATATACCTAAACCGGCTCAACCCAGGGGTAGAAGTCACTAGTGGCGAGGATTCGTCCTCCTGGACAAAAGCTGCGCCCTGGTCATAACTAGGAAGGGTAGTGGCCACGACCACAAAATGCTGAAGTCGGAGACACCGACCAAGGCAGTCTAGATAGGCAACCACCTCTCACCCGGCGGGGATGTATGCGTATCCTAATCATGCTGAGGTTTTCCGGTGAGAAAGTCCAACTCTAGGCTGGGTGGGCTACCACCTCTCACCCAGCGAGGATAAACTGATATCGAAAACACGCCGAGGTTTTCCGGTGAGAAAGTCCAACTCTAGACTAAACTGGTGCAACGAAAACCACGGTGTCACGCAATCCCACTTCTGAGACCCACCAAGAATACAGGCTTAAGCCCTGCGATACTCTGAACCTCTTGTGGTCCTCTCGGGGATCTAGTGTGGTCCTTTCGGGGACCACACGGGGGACCACGGGACCTATCGAGGACCACAGGGGTAAATTCAGTAGGATCACAGAGCGGTCTTGGTGGTAGAAGCGAACGAAGAAGAAGAAGAAGACAATGAAAATTAACAGTATATTATACTTTTTCAGAACTTGATTATTATACTACGAGGGTGGAGGGGGGGGGGCGGGGCCGGTGCGGAGGGAAAGCAACTGTACTACGAGAAACATTCGGCTACAGGACTTGTATCATTATTAGGTCATCTTGGCAGCCCCCCCCCCCCCACCCCCACCCCCACTCCTCCCCAAAGTCACAGATCTGAGGGTAACGCAATAGTTACCATTAAGTTCACAATTTTATATACTGTTCCAAAAAAACAAAACCGCAACAAATACGATGTTGCGATTTCAACTGAAGTTTGCAGACCAAACAAGGGAAAACTGCCTAAAAACGTTCACTTCGACATAACTTTCACGTGCTGATCTGAATTGTACTCAGCAGATGATTCATAAGCAAAGTAAATCGACACTGGCCAAAACAGCATTTTTGACAATAACTCATGACAGGTTCACGAGAATCCCGTGAAACCTACTGAACACAAAACTCACTGACCATGTTATTGAATGCCTATAAAAGATTGACGCTCCTCGAATCAATTCATTTGAAACTTCAATGCGCAAGTATGGCTCATCTCACTACGGAACAACGACTCATCATCACTGGAAGTTTAGAGACTAGAGAGTCACAAAGTGTAGTGGCCAGACAATTTAATGTGCTTAGAAGCACCATTAGTCGTCTTTGGAGACAATTTTAAGAAACTGGCCCAGTTGCAGACCGGCCGCGAAGTGGAAGACCCATAGCCACAACTCCTGCCGAAGACCGCTTCATACGGCTGCGTCACCTCAGGAATCAATTTGTATCTGCGTCCTCAACAGTCCAGTCAATGACAGCAGCTCGTCGAATTTCAGATCTAACGGTCAGGAACCGGTTGTACGACGCTGGTCTTTGGGCTAGAAGACGCTGTAGAGGTCCTGTCCTTACGGACTGGCATCGCCAGAACAAACTGCAATGGACGAACCAGCATCGTCAATGGACCTTTGCGAATGATTGGAGAAGGGTTCGGTTTGGTGATAAATCATCCTTTCTGCTCCAGCGACACGATAGACGGAGAAGAGTTTACCGCAGTCCATGAGCGCTACGCCTAGAACTGCGTGGATGAAGCTCCTCCACATGGTGGTGGAAGTGTACTGGTGTCGGGGATGATCAACTTCATAGGAAGAAATGACCTGGTGGAAATTTAAGAACGCCCGAATGCCAAACGATACGTCACTGAAATTCTTCGTCCTCACATCCTTCCACTTCTGGCTGCACCAGGGTCGATTTTTCAACACGATAACGTTCGACCTCATGTGACACAACTCACCAGCCAGTTCCTCGCTGACAACAACGTCCAGACCATTCCGTGGCCATCCGTGTCATCAGACATGAACCCAGTAGAACACTTATGGCATGAACTCAACAGACAAGTCCGCCAGCGAGACGTGGCGCCAACCAATCTCCGACAGTTGTCTCTTGCATTGCGGGAAGAGTGGGCAGCCATCCCACAACAACAGCTCCAACGGCTAATCGGATCCATGTCAAGGAGATCTCGTTCTCTGATACAGGCTATAGGAGGCCATACACCTAACTGAAAGGGAGGTTTCAGTCGCTAAGAATAAAAGTCCAAACCAAATTTAATGAACATCATTTCATTGTTAAAGTCTTAAAGTTTCTTCATGCCAAGATTGAAACATTAATCCCACAAAATAAAATTTGGATACAAGTTGAAATTTGGTGGCCATTACGACTACAGTAGTGTTGCGTTTTTTTTTTTTTTGGAATAGTAGAAAAGATAGGCAGCCTTGTAGCTAGAGTCACCAATGATGCAGAATAGCATGGCAGTTACTGTATAGTTCTTGTAAGGAACTCTTTGCCATAGAAGGTGAAACAACTATACAATTCCTAACGCCGTAGATGGTCAAAACATTCATCTTCCAAACCAGTGTTTTGACTCTGTTACAGAATATGGATGTAGAGGGACAGAAGAGAGAGAGAGAGAGAGAGAGAGAGAGAGAGAGAGAGGCTCTTTTTTGTTTTTGTTATAGTTGAGATTTCGAGGGTTATTTCCCTTAAGTTATTCAGAGCTTTGACTTAAAATAAGACCACGTTTTGCCAAAGCACGAGAATTGCTGGAAAATCTTGCAGGGTGATTTTTGATCTGAGAGACATCAGACAGTATTTGCTCAACTATCTGCAGTCAGGTTTGAGATGTCCAACCACTGAGTGTGTAGTTCTGCTATGAGATGTCCAACCACTGAGTGTGTAGTTCTGCTATGAGATGTCCAACCACTGAGTGTGTAGTTCTGCTATGAGATGTCCAACCACTGAGTGTGTAGTTCTGCTATGAGATGTCCAACCACTGAGTGTGTAGTTCTGCTATGAGATGTCCAACCACTGAGTGTGTAGTTCTGCTATGAGATGTCCAACCACTGAGTGTGTAGTTCTGCTATGAGATGTCCAACCACTGAGTGTGTAGTCTGCTATGAGATGTCCAACCACTGAGTAATGTTCAGCTGTGAGATGTCAGATCTGGGTCATGTCACATGTACTCATATAATGTACAGGGACTCGTTTAGTTTGTCTTGAGTGTGACTTTGTTATATTCGTCAGTCATCTTATTATTCTTATCATCTGGCAAGCTCCTAGACAGAAGGGAAAATGACACAGCCTTTTAAACTCCTGAGTCTAAAGGTGTGGGTCCCCAAAGGTCTGTAAGTCGTGGGTCCCAATGGTCTGTAAGGTGTGAGCCGCTTAGGTCTGTAAGTTATGGGGCCATTAGTAAGAGCAAGTTGACCCCAAGAGGTCTGTAAGTTGTGGGCCCCTCAGGTCTGTAAGTTGTGGATCCCTTAGGTCTGTAAGCTGACCCCTATAGGTCCGTAAGTTATTAAGGCCTTTTTCTCCCAGTCTTCCTGTCCTTTCCTTCCCTATGTTGGTCTCATGCGTGACATCGAACCTTGAGACACGTCATAGCTAGCTGTTGTGCCACACGGAACCGCAGTTTGACGCGTATTTTGTTAACAGCGTATGAAAATGCTAAAACTTGTAACAAGTTTTTTTTTCCTTTCGCTTCGGATGTAAATACCTCGAACATTTCATTTCTCCGACGCAAAGCCGTTTCAACTTCCGCCCTTTGGCTCGAAGCGATAGCAAAGTATATGGAGGTCTTCTTTAATTGTATCGAGTTTGTATATAATGTGTTCTTAATGTCTGGCTGTTCGGGCTCTTATTCCTGTCGTTAAGTCTTTGAGTGCTAGGAATTCTATAAGATGGCGTGTGATGGTTTTTTTTTGTGTGGTTATTATCATATAGTGGTCATATGTAAATACATCATCCATATGTAATGAGTTCATGTTTTGTTCATTTCAAATGCATCCTCCAAGCGCTACAAACACTCCAAACTCACGGTACCTGAATTACAAATGCATTTGTTAAAACTTACGAATACAGTTATATAAGATTTATAGAGTTGAAATTTATGTATCGGTAATTATAATTGTTATTCCTTATAAATATATCCCATTCCTTGCGGACTTATTCGTTATTAACAGAGGATGGAAATGAGTTTAAGTGAAGCTTATTTCAGTTTTTACGAGTAATGTTTGCTACTTTTTTTTTTACGACAAGAAGGTGAAGGCTGATGTAAGATTGAGGGGTGTGGGGATGGGGTGTGGGGGTGAAACTAATAATGGGAGAAAGGAATAAAAAGCAGGAAATGTTTTACACACCACAACAGGAACGGCAGCCGATACCTGGACGACCTGTGTGACCCTTTCAACGTGAAGTATAGACTGGCCTTGAGGTCACGGTAATAGAAATTAGGCATTTCTGACAGCTTCTTATAAATTCTGATTTCAGTGTCGCATATCTCTCTCTGTACCCCCCTCCCTCTCTGTCCCTCTCTCTCTCCTTCTCTGTCCCTCTCTCACTCTCCCTCTGTCCTTATTTCTTTCCTGTCCCTCTCTGTCCTTCTATCTCTGTTTCTACATCACTTTCTGTTTCTTTCTCTGTCCTTCTCTCTGCCCCTTTCTCTTTCCTTCCCCTCTCTCTGTCCCTCTCTCTTTCCTGTCCCTCTCTCACCGTCCCTATCTCTCTCTGTCCCTCTATCTATGTTTCTGTCTCTCTTTCTGTTTCTTTCTCTGTCCTTCTCTCTGCCCCTCTGCCTCTCTCTTTCCTTCCACTCTCTCTGTCCCTCTCTCTCTTTCCTGTCCCTCTCTCTCTGTCCCTCTCCCACTCATCTCTCTCTCTTTCCTGTCCCTCTCTGTCTCTCTCTTTCCTCTCCTTCTCTCTGTCCCTCTCTCACTCCTCTCTCTCTGTCCCTCTCTCACTCTCCTCTCTCTTTTCTGTCCCTCTCTCTGTCCCTTTCTCACTCCCTCTATCCCCTCCCTCTCTCACTCCTTCCCTATCTCTCTCTGTCCCTCTCTCTCTCTTTCCTATCCCTTTAACAATGTTTTATTTATTTTATATTGTTCCTTATTATTGTTATTATTGAATGTTCTATTATCATCACATCTCACCTTGGTACTTCACACGTCGAAGTTTCACATACATGGCAATAGAAGATTTCTCATGAACATTTCACTGATTCATTTTAATTTGACAAATAATATCAATATGATCAATACGTATAGCTGATAACTCACTTGTAATAATAGGCATAGGCAAGATTATACACATTTCATTATTTTCATCATAGTAGCACGAAATCTCACAAAATCACAACATCATAATTCTCATAATTCTACAAGCAGTATTTAAGCAGCGTTCACAATATTCAGTAATACAAAAGCTCTTGGTAACAATTACTGTGCGATCTCTTGCTACACTAGTTCAATCTAACACTATGTCTCTATCTCTACATTTCTCTTGCTGAATGCCTCTTCCCCTCCTCTCTGCGTCTCTCTCTCTTTCTCCTCCTCTCTATCAGAACCCCTATCTGCTCTCCGCCGGCCCTTCTGAATCCTCCTCCCTTCTTTATATTCGTAAGTTCTGACCACGCCAAAACCAGTCGCAACTGGCGTCTTCGCTTTAGTCTCCGTCGTCTAATTGTTACCTCCCATTAACAAGTCCACCATCTCTTTCATGTTACCTGCTTCGGGACCTAGTCCGTTCTCTGTTCAGTCTTTGATCTACTGGTCAATTGTTCCCCCTCGGCTACTGCAGGTGTGCGTGAAGTCGCAATGTTACGATCTATCGGCGTACCCATGTCGATTCGGTTTACCTTTGATCAGGTCTTTGAAGTACCGAGTATCCGTTCTTCGTCCTTCTAACTATCCCTTCTCTGCCCCCCAATACATTCTTTATTCCTGATCATGTCACTAATAATAATAAATAATAATTATAATAACTATAATCATTACTTACAAGGCTATGCTACATACCTCCCCTCGTTTAAGTCATATTGTTAACATTATGACTACACAAAAAAAAACTAGCAAAGTGCCTTGTAAGTAATGAGCTACCAAAATATATTTCCATGTGGACCACAGTACCAACAAAAATCACTTTGCGGTCACCTCCCCTTGTTTAAGTCAGAATGTTAACTGTCAGCTATATCGACTGCTTTAAGCAATTACATGGTAGTTACATTCTCTCAATAACTCTGAACCATCATAGAAAAATATGTAAAATAATAGTTACATCTTGTTACACATGCCCATAAAACATAAATTCATTCTTCTTCTTTAGATTATACATATTCTGCATCAAAGTGTATTCCCATACATACTCAAGAAAAATAAAAACATACATTCTTTCAAATGACCAAAAATAATTTGTCATTACATTTGAGGCCCAACCTCAAAACAAATCACTTTATTGACCTTATGATGAATTTTCATTCGACAAACCTCCCTTTTCTCATCATCAGCGGCAACCATAGGATATCTCATACACATTCCCTGATATATACTCAGTGTGAAAATGTGATGTACTGGTTCCTGAAAGACCAGAATACTCCCATCGTATTCTCACGAAATTTGTTCCACTGACTTCAATTATTTTAATTTTCAGTCGACAAACCTGCCGTTTCTCATCATCAGCGGCAACCATAGGATATCTCATACACATTCCCTGATACATACTCAGTGTGAAAATGTGATGTACTGGAGTTCATTCGTTTCTCTCTCCCTCTCTCTCTCTCTCTCTCTCTCTCTCTATCTATCTATCTCTATCTCGCTCTCGTTTTAATGACACTGCCCTTAACGAAGACCAAACAGATCGAAATGTCAATGGTCTTTGTTTTCTCCATCTATCACAGCACCTTGGGATTCCCTTTTTCTGTTTGGATTCTTCCCTTAACAAATATATTTTTTAAACATTTGTTTTTCCTTTATGAGGAAGAAAGTCTCCAGCAGCTTCCTTCTTATCAGAGTTTCGGTAGCAGAGACCCAGGAGAGCCAAAATGGATCTCCAATATGTGAAGTAGAAAAGATTTGGACGTTCTTTACTGATCTCCATATGTTAGCTATTTGGGTCGCTTTATGTTATGAGAGTCTATTTTCCGTGTTCTGTATGTCAGTAGTACAAAGTCCGATAAATAAGTAATTAGACTAATTCCATTAAAAAAATAAAATAAACACCAGTTGAAGACCTGTATTTTATTCAAAGTAAGCCCCTTGTGCATTGATGCAGCAGGTGGCACGATCTAACAAACACTGGAACGACCTCTGCAGTTCTTCTGTTGGTATGGCCCTTAAGCTCTATGTTACGGCCTTTTCGATGTCATCAATATCGTCAAAGAAGCGTCCTTTCAATGGTAACTTTAATTTTGGGAATAGAAAATAATCGTAGGGAGGCAAATCTGGGGAATAGGGTGAATGGCTGAGAACACAGACTTGTTTTTTAGGCCAAACATTCCCGTACAACTACCGCCTGGTAAGCCGGTGCATTATCATGAAGAAAGAAAAAAACTGCCAGGTGTTGAATACTCGGGTCGGACTCGGAGAATCCTTTTCAACAGGTGTTTCAAAATACTTAAATAAACTTTGGCATTGACAGTCTGTCCCCCTGAAATAAATTCTTTGAGAATAACTCCTTTGCTGTCGCAGAATCACACCAAAATTGTCTTCACTTTCGACTTTTGAAGACGAAATTTTGTGCCTTTTTGTGATGATGATGACTTCCACTGAACACTTTGGCGCTTAGTTGTGGAATCGTAGCGGAAAATTCATATTTCATCCTCTGAAACAATCAAATTTAAGAAATGTTTATTTCTGCGACACGTTTTGATGACGTCTTTTGCGTACTCAACACGCTGATGTTTTTGGTCATCAGACAACGCTTGTGGTAGAAACCGGCACATGCTTCAAACTTTCTTTCTTGCCGAAATCTTCCACTAAAATTTTACGAATGGTCTCTCGGTTAACACCAAATTCATCTTTCATCATCCTCACAGTCAAACAACGATCTTCTTGTATCCGTTCTCTGACTTTTGCAATGAGTTCCTCATTATGAACAGAAATTGGGCGTCCATGTCTAGTTTCATTTGTAATCGTTTCCACACCACTTTTGAATCGTGAATACCACCTGAATGTCTGTGCACGAGATAAACAATTATCCCCATAAACTTGTCACATCAATTAAACTGTCTCAATGGTACTTTTTCCGAGTTTTAAACAGAATTTAATGTTAGCCTTTTGCTCTATGCTGATTACGTAACAATGCACCTCTAACTAGATCAACAAAATGGCGGCTTATTTGTCGTCTGCTTATCGGGCGACGATGAAAAGTTGCAAGATCATAGATGAAGGATCCCATGCTGTGCTTCATAGATGGCAGTTTTGTCTTGGCCATAATAAAATCAGTCTCATTACTTAACTGTCGGATCTTGTATGCAACTCTGTATGCCAACTAGCCTGGGTTTCTCTGTACGGATGCTTACAGTCGACAAGAAGACAAGGTGTCTTGACATTACTCAATATTTTATTGTTATTATTATTATTATTATTATTATTATATGCCTTGCCGGATAGCGTTGACGATCATGCTTATGAATCTTGTGCGATCCTTTGCGTTTTCCGATCATTTCTAATGATGAACGCTTTACTTCATCAAAATACCCTGCCTGGATGCTATTGTTTGCTTGGATGCTATAGCTGGGATTTTAGCGTCATGCCCCTCGAATCACAGCTGACGAAGATCATGGCCCACCTCTTCATTGGTTACCCCCCCCCCACAGTAATACTCCCAACCTGGGAATCGGGGGGGGGGGGGGGGGCAGAGATCGGCATAGTCCCTGTGAGGGGGGGGGGCGGACTCTGCTAAGGAAGTATTGTACCCTCTTGCTTTACAACTCCATCCAGGGACCGACAAAATAGTCAGCGTAACCCGCTCACAATCCGACTTGATGCTGTGCCAGAGCACCTTCACTGCGTCTTGCTACAAAGAACATCAGCTGGTAGCTCCAGGGAGATAGAGCAAGAAAGAACTTTTGTTCAAATTTCGGTGAGTTCTTTACTTTGCCCGAAATGTTTTGTGCATTTAATGCTTTTATTTTTCTGTACTTTTATTTAAATGCTAAACTTCATTTGATGTTTTTTTGTTTGTCTCAGTTGTTTAGTTTGTTAGAATATTTCACTTTATATCAGTGCTTTTTCTTTTGTCTCAGTTTATTACTTTATTTGAATATTTCACTTTTTATGAGTGCTTTTCTGTTGTCTCAGTTTATTACTTTATTTGAATATTTCACTTTTTTATCAGTTCTTTTCTTTTGTCTCAGTTTATTACTTTTATTTAATTAGAATTATTATTTTTTTTTATCTAATAGAATTAGAATATTCCACTTTATATCAGTGCTTTTCTTTTGTCTCAGTTTATTACTTTATTTGAATATTTCAGTTTATATCAGTGCTTTTCTTTTGTCTCAGTTTATTACTTTATTTGAATATTTCACTTTATATCAGTTCTTTTCGTTTGTCTCAGTTTATTACTTTTATTTAATTAGAATTATTTAAAAAAAATTTTTTATCTAATAGAATTAGAATATTTCACTTTATATCAGTGCTTTTTCTTTTGTCTCAGTTTATTACTTTATTAGAATATTTCACTTTATATCCGTGCTTTTCTTTTGTCTCAGTTTATTACTTTATTTGAATATTTCACTTTACAGTGTTTTTCTATGTCTCAGTTTGTTATTTTATTTTTTAAGCGCTTTACTGTGAAAGTTTCATCTTTCTCTACCAAAAACAAACGTTTCGCCATACCATCCACCATCTTTATTGCTCTCATTTATGGACGAACTTACTCGATAACACCGGGGGTGGGGAGGTTGGGTTGAGAGCAACGACGTTCAGCAGAGAAAACAGAAAATTTTCTGCGTATCAAATAAATAACAGCGGAGATCAAGAAACACAATTCTAGCAAGGAGTGGTCATCTGTTGCCTGACCTTTTTCTATTTTTTTTTCCCCCCAGAAAACAAATCACTTCCCTATCCCCCCCCCCCCCCCAAAACCCCTTTTTCTGCTTGTTTTCAGAAATCGCTGTGTCGTTTCTGGGTCACGCCTAAAAATAGCACCAAGGGAGATCAATACCGTATTGCCAAATGACAAATTTTAAAGTGGATAAGATTATTAACTTTGTTACTTCTTTTTTTTTTCTTTCAGTAGAAAAATTACAGTAAAAGTAGAAAAATGACAGTAAAATATATTTTTTTCCAACAGTGGATCAGCTTTGAGTAAAACAACAAACACGCAACAACAACAAAAATGCTACAAAGGAAGAAGCAAATTGTTGATCTTTTCTTTTTAAACAATCCCCCACCCCCCCTTCCCAATTCCCCCACCCCTAGACTGATTGAAGATCAAAATGTCTTTGTAATTCGATTGTTGGTTTCAAAATGAGGCAGGGACAGTAAAATGGTGGTCATGTTTTATCCTTCCTAAAGTGATTTCGAGGTTCGCGTTTATGAACCAGACATCCTGTCTTCGGGAAAAAAGATTTGGAAAATGTCGCTGATGAAATATATATCAATGAGGGAAAAGTGGAAGAGGTGGAGAGTTTTGAATATCTTGGATCATTACTACCTAACAGTGGTGAAACAATGAGGGAAATTAAAAGGAAGACAGCTATCGCTCTTCAAAAAGTAAAACAACTAAAGAATCTGTGGAGAGGAACAGACAGAACTACGCAAATAACATTTTTAAGGGCATGCATCTTTCCCGTCGCAACATATGCCTGTGAGAACTGGACACAATAAAACAGCTGAGAAACAGCAGTAATCTCGCGATCAGGGCTACTCATATCATGGTACCTCTGCTCCAGAGGCCGGCCACGTCTTATAATACACCCATACCGGGGCAATATGGCAAAACCGGCTTAACCCAGGGGTGAAACTTGATGGCTACTCATATCACGGTACCTCTGCTCTAGAGGGCGGTCACTTCCTATATACACCTATACTGGTATAATACGCCTAAACCGGCTTAACCCAGGGGTGAAACCTACTAGTGGCGAGGATTCGTCCCACTCGACAAAAGCTCCGTCCTGGCCACCACCAGGAAGGGTAGCGGCTACGATCACAAAATGTTGAAGTCAGAGACACTGGACCAGTGCAGTCTAGATAAGCAACCAACTCTCAGTCGATGGGGATATATTAATGTCCAAATCACGTTGAGTTTTGCCGGTGAGAAAGTCCAACCCTAGACTAAACTGGTGCAACGAAAACCACGGTGTCACGCAGTGCCGCTTCTGTGACACACCGGGAATGTAGGCCCTAGCCCCACGATGTTCTGAATCTCTTTTTGTCCTCTCGAGAACCACAGGAGTAAAATTAGGTAGGATCACGTGGCGATCTTTGGTGGTAGAAGCGTACGAAAAAGAAGAAGAAGAAGAAGAAGCTGAGAAACACATAATTGCCGTTGAATATAAATGTTACAGAAGAGTTCTTCGAATATCATGGGCACAAAAAGAACAAATATATCCATACTACAAGAACTTAATATTGAAGAAGGCTGGCTAGTAAAGAGGATTAAAGAGAGAAAACTTAAATATTTTGGACACTTTACGTCATGCTGATTTAGAGAAGACCGTCTTGGAAGGATACATGGGAAAAAGAAAGAGAGGAAGACCAAGGCGAAGATGGCTGCAAGACATCGTTGCTAATCTGCAAAAGGATGCATCAGCAGCAGGGCATCTTGCTCACAACCGAGAGGCCTACAGGAGAGCTGTTAGGGAGGCAAAGTTGCGCAGGGGACAAGCAAATGACTGACTGACTGGGCTGATGAAAGCTGTTCACGGGGAGATAAGCGAAGCACTTCTTATCCTTCTATTTCCCTGCAACCAGACTAAGCTGATGTTCATTGCAGCCGATGCGATGAGGATGTTGAGGCATAGAATCGTATCGGATTGGGAGCGGGTTATGAACCCACGGCGACTTTTTTTTTCTAGTCCCTTAGTGGAGCTGAAGAGACAGGATGGGTTACAGTGCTTCTTTAGCAGGCTCCACCGCCACGGGGATTACAGCGATCTCTACCTCGTTATCCAGGCTAGGGCTGTTACTGGAGGCAGCAACGGAGAGGTGGGACAGGGTCATGTTCCGCCTGTGCTTCTCCAAACCTGATGCTAGCATATTAGCTATAGGTTGGCTGACTGCCAAAGTGGACATCATCTATGCCAGTGGTGTCCAAAGTGGGCGATAATGCCCCCTTGCGGGCGTTATAATGGAAATGGTGGTGGGGGGGGGGGTGAAAAGGGGTCAGTTTTCTTGGGGAGGGGCATTGAAAGAAAAGGGTCAATTGGGGGGGGGGGGGGGAACGAAGCAGAAGACTGGGACAGTAATATCTTTCTTCTTAGCACAACGGAAACATACAGAAACGTTTAAGGAATTTTAGGGCCCCCATGAAGAAGGTTTCGAGGCCCTCCATATCCATTTTGATATCGACGGTTGACATGTATTAAAAGACAGTTTTAGAGGGAAATTCAATCCGTTGTGACTTGGTACTGTTTACATTCGTAGAGGCCATTTAAACCGCAGCGTCATGACTAGACCCCCCTTAAGCTCTGGGCCCTTGGAATGTGAAGGTCTGGCAGTAACGTTACCTCGGCAGTGCACATGTACGAGGGGGAGTCAAAAAGTAACCGCAAATCTAGGGACGTAACCATTGAAAAATATTATGCAAAGACTTGTTGGCTCTCACTCAAGTCTTTTCACGTGTTGTTCCGTGGTTACGTCCCTTGATCTGCGGTCACTTTCAGACTCGCCATGGTGTATGGATACTCATTATGACTGCAACATGTCAGAGGTGACATTTTCACCTTCATACCTGCCATAAGACTCTCCACCAGAATGCCGAGGGAAGGTGTAAAAAGATGTCATACCTGATAAACACCTGGGAGTTTGGTCAGTCAGAATTTTCTAGTCTTTTCACGGGAAAGGAGATCAGGTAAAGAAAACGACATTCCCTGCGAGAAGTCAAAGAGATCAGGTAAAGAAAACGACATTCCCTGCGAGAAGTCAAAGAGATCAGGTAAATAAAACAACATTCCCTGCGAGAAGTCAAAGAGCTCATGTAAAGAAAACGACATTCCCTGCGAGAAGTCAAAGAGATCAGGTTAGAAAAACGACATTCCCTGCGAGAAGTCAAAGAGATCAGGTATGAAAAACGACATTCCCTGCGAGAAGTCAAAGAGATCAGGTATGAAAGACGACATTCCCTGCGAGAAGTCAAAGTAAAGGGAATATCGGGAGGGTGGGGGGGGGGGGGGAAGAGAGAGAGAGAGAGAGAGAATGTGAGCGAATATCGAGGGACTATGAGAAGGACACCTGAAAAAAAATGACTAAAGGGCATGGCAAAATTAAGTTTCTTACAGAACTATTCAAACTTGTTACAGAACTATTCAAACGTGTTACAGAACTATTCAAACTTGTTACGGAACTATTCAGACTTGTTACAGAACTATTCAAACGTGTTACAAGCTATTCAGACGTACTACAGAACTATTCAAACTTGTTACAGAACTATTCTTAGGTGTTACAAGCTATTCAGATGCGTTACAGAACTATTCAAACGTGTTACAAGCTATTCAGACGTGTTACAGAACTATTCAAACTTGTTACACAACCAATGAAACTTGTTACAGAACTATTCAAACGTGTTACAGAACTGTTCATACTTGTTACAGAACTATTCAGACTTGTTACAGAACTATTCAAACTTGTTATAAAACTATTCAAACGTGTTACAGAACTATTCAAACGTGTTACAGAACTATTCAGACTTGTTACAGAACTATTCAAATGTGTTACAGAACTATTCAGACTTGTTACAGAACTATTCCAACGTGTTACAGAACTATTCAAACGTGTTAAATAACTATTCAAACGAGTTACAGAACTATTCAGACTTGCTACAGAACTATTCAAACGTGTTATAAAACTATTCAAACGTTTTACAGAACTATTCAAACGTGTTAAAGAACTATTAAAACGTGTTACAGAACTATTCAAACCTGTTACAGAACTTTTCAAGCGTGTCCGTGTTTTCCTTGATCTGACACAAAAATAGAGGGTAACGTGGTCAGCATCCTTTTCCTTTATCAGCTCCACAAAAGGAGACGGGTACCCATTTCTACATCTGGGCGACTGTGGGACCACCTCCCTGCGGATTTGAACATCATCAGCTTCTGCCTGAGGAACGAACGTATTCACTATGCCTCTGAGACGGCGGGGGGAAAAAACTTGTTAAATATCCTAGTAAATGGAGAACTATGATGATGATTATGATTATGATGACGACGATGATGATGATGATGATGATGACATTGGTGATGACATTGATGAATCATTAAAATTCTTTCCGTGCTTATCGTCACAGAGATGACGCTTCCGGTTTCTGACGTGGTCCCTTTCGTCACTTGGGTGACGTTTGGCTTGTTTCATTATTTAGAAAAACCGGAGTAACGTTTAAGTTGTAAACATTTAGTGCGCATGGCCCGTGACCTTTTTCAAAATGGCCGAAAGCGTGATTAGTAACGATCGATGTCGACCGGAAAACGAAGAGAAACATCGAGAAATTTCAATTTTTTGTGACGTAGATAGGGGCATGGACATGGCCTGTGACCAGACCACTGTTCTTTAATGTATCCCAGATAGATCTAGGCGTATTAGACGACTGGAGAAGTAGTTAGAAGGTTATTTCAGACATTATTTTACCAATAATGTAACCATACTATCAGAAGATGAGACCGAAAGGTAGGCCTAGGCATCTCACATGGTAAGTACTGTACCCTAAGACCTATCCGATGGTAAGTTGGACCCAATCATTCTCTAAAAACATCATATTACTTCTTTTTAAAAAAAAAAACAAAACTCTGGATTTATGAAATCTTCATACATTTAGTTACGTTTTGAAACATAATAGGTACACGGAAGTACATAGAAATACTGGTTTTCATTCAATTTTGCAACTATACCCCCCCCCCTCCATTCATATCAAGACCCGCGCTTTTAATCCAGCATCCAACTGAACGTCCGCGCTTCTTCCTGAGGCACAGAAAGAAAGAACAACTAATTTGAAGCACGATGATCCAGAAAGTATTTTAGTAAATGGTAATCGCTTAAACATGTCTTCCTTGAAGGTATCAGCATCTCGACTGCTGACGCCAGCAAAAGCTAAGACAGCAAGATGGGGGTGGGGAGAGAGAGAGAGAGAGAGAGAGATAAAACGATAATAGAGAATACAAGAAGGAAACTTCTGACAAGGTTGTGCTATTTTAAGTTTTATTCCCACGCTTGTAAGCGGGTGAGTTCGTAAAAACTGTCTGTCTGTCTGTCTGTTTCTCTGTCTATCCACCCGTCTGCTTCTATATCTGAATACCTGGCCGTTTCTGTGTAAGTCTAACTGCCTGTATATGTCTCTCCATCGATTTAAAACATCACGTTTTGGAGAATGACTGAATGCATTTTTATCATTCTTCTACATAGATGACTGAAATTATTCTACCTGTCAGTCGTTGTGCATCTGACACGAAATTCGGATGTGTCTTCTTTGATCTGATAATAAACTGATGAGGTACGAGAGCACCTGGATGAGATAATCTACGCGGCTGCAGATGACTGAGAGATGATGCACCACCTTGATATCATGCTGCTGACTGTGAAAACGTGGCAGAGATATAAGATCAAACGTCTGAGATACTGATATTGTTAAGATGAACGACTGAGGTATACCATACACACGAATGCTGCGTTGGGATCAGAGCACAGATTTAGAAAATGTGCTCCGCGGAATCTTACCTTCGCGGTCCTAGATAGCCAGACCTGCAGCTGGAGTCAGGATCTGAATCAGAAGCTAGGGTTCACCGCGAAAACCTGGGCGGATCTGGGGGATATCATTCTGCTTACTGGGATCCTAGTTTAGTATTACCTTACACTTGAAGGTTGGAGGAAAAGAAACAGAAGAGGAAGAAGTTTACCGAGTGCCAAGTTTACATCATTGCCTGATCTCAATGTAAGAAGCAAAAAAGAAGGAAAATCTTAGGGACAAATGTAAAACTCTTAAGGTTAATTTAAGATGTAAAGCTGTTTTGATTTTTAAAATTAGTTTTCCCCCATTTCACCCTTTGTGAAGAAAACTTATGCTTTTTTCTTACCTGATTGTGATCAGGTGTTTAGAAAGTCGCTGTAGGAAGCGAAGTGTCTTTTATTATCTGCTCTCTCCCCATTTTTTTATGAATTATGTTGCCCAAAAGAGGGTCACTTGACCCACTAACTGGTGTGTTTTCTTTAACACTTAATTTACACTTCTATTCTTTTATTGTTCTTTTCTTTTAACATTTAATTTAGGAGAAGGGGGGGGGGGGGTAACCAAAAGGTTTTTAATTTGCTGCGTAAAAACCAATTATTACCGTTACATTCCCGCCCATGGTATTTTTCTTTAAAAAAAAACTATTATTATCTTATCTTTTCATGTTTAAAAGATAAATGCAAAGTTTGAAGGTGGAAAAGAGTCAGAACAGACTGAGAACTCCTGATCTACGGCTGTGATTAATTTCTGTAATACAATATGATGACTTTATAGGGGATCAGAGACTCAGTTTAGAATCTGGAAAAGGTGGCCTGGAGACTTTTTTACTGCTGGTGGTCGATGTTGTTTCCTGCCAGCAGGCAATGGTTGAGTGAAATTAGGTTGAGTAAACATACACACTACTGAGATGTTGGCTTGTTGGTGAAAGTAGGGTTATGAGTGTTTCACTGATTTAGCGTCCTTGAACTGAGGGTACAGGGTTTTTTTTTTTTTTTGGATTCGCTTACAGAGAACTGGAAGCAGAACAAAGTGGTGTAATTTTCTGTTTAGGAGAACAACCGGATAGGAGGCAACCAGGCGGTCATAATTCTTACATGAGAAGAAAGAGAAAGAGGGAGAGAAAGAGAGAGAGAGCGAGAAAGAAAGAGAGAGAGAGAGAGTGAGAAAGAGAGAGAGTGTGGGGGAGAGAAAGAAAAAGGAGCGAGAAAGAGAGAGAGGAGAAAGAAAAAGAAAAATAGAGAGAGAGAGAAAAAAGAAAGCGAGAGAAAGAGAGAGTGAGAAAGAGAGAGAGAGAGAAAGAGAGAGAGAGAGAAAGAGAAAGAGAGAAAGAAAAAGATAGAAAGAAAAAAGAAAGAGAGATAAAGACTGATTGATTGACTGATTGATCTTTATTTCCAAAGGGTTAAGAATTGGGCACACAGGCCCGTCCGACATTCTACCCTTTATCATTTTCTACCCGTTATCAACTTTCATTCTGTTCGAGAAATTCTACAAATATTCTTCTCATATAACCAACTAACTAACATTGGAAAGCTGAGAGACATAAAATAAAATTAAAGTATAACATTCACATTTCACTCTTATCTGTGCAATCAATACAGAAAGTAACTACATGCATATATAAATGACAACAGACAGTAACTACTTACATATATAAATGAGTACAGAAAGTAACTACGTACATATGTAAATGACTACAGAAACTAACTACATACATATATAAATGACTATCTATCAAATAGAATTTTGGTACTATTCATAATAAACAATTCGGTGTCTGCAAGAGCAGTCTAGAATAACTTTTGTGAATCATGAAGGCATGTAATCGACATCACATAGATATTAGAAGAGTTTGTAGTTGTAAGAAGGAGTATGGTTTATATATTTTATATAGGATGGGAGGGTATTCCAAAGATGAGCAGCAGAATAAGTAAAGATTTTCTTGTAAAGATCAAGTCTAGGTTTTGGAAGACATATGTTGTTTAAGCGCTTTCTACACTTTGGGCTAAATCTAAACATGTTCCATAGATAAGGCGGAGCATGTTGTGAAAGAATTTGATATACCAGCTTGGCTTTGCTAAAGAGGAACCTGCTCTTAAGAGGGAGTATTCTAATACGTTTGTGGTGATTAGTTGCGTGCACTTGATCCTTGTCACTAATAAGTTTTACTGCTCGCTTCTGAAGTGAGTAAAGCCTCTTTGTATTTGATACTGAGCAACTATTCCAAATTGGTGAGCAGTAGTCTAAATGTGTTTGTATATGTGATATGAAGTATGTCGTCCTTGTGTCTTGATAACTGAAGTGTTTAATTTTGGCTAATTGGTATACTTTTTGCACTATGAGCTTTGTTAGGCCTTGCGCATGAGAGTTCCGGGTCAAATGTTGGTCAATAATAAGACCTAGTGTTTTGTGCTCGCTCAGGTTTTCTGTCTGTGATGTTTCCGTACAGAGCCGAAGTGTTGCTTTTTTTGCGTTTTGTAGTTTCTGCCTTCTTGTTATGAGCATTGATTTTCTTTTATCAGTACTTATAACGAGAGAGAATGAGAGAGAGACAAAAAGAGAGATAAAGAAAGAGAAAGAGAGAGAGAGAGGAGCGAGAGAAAGAAAGAGAGAGAGAAAGAGACAGAGAAAGAGAGAGAGAAGGAGCGAGAGAAAGAAAAGAGAGAGAGAGAGAGAGAGAGAGAAAGAAAAGAGAGAGAGAAGGAGCGAGAGAAAGAGAGAGAGAGAGAGAAAGAGTGAGAGAAATGACGACTGCGGTAGAACTGGTTCTGGTACTGAAGGTAGATAGAGGTGTATGGTTCAGTTTTGCGAGTGAGGAAAGTGACCAGAAACAATAATGGCAGCAAGTAAGATGAGGTACATACAGAAATCAAATATTTTGGCAAGTCCTTTTTTTCCAAAGATCACATACAAAAACAGCACAACCGATAAAAAACAGGAAAACTAGATAAAAGGACAAGCAGTTAGCTCTCCTTCTTGTAAGACAGACCGGCACTAAATGTGAACCTTGAACAAAGACTTTCCATCTTTCTTTGTGGAGCTGAACAGTGCATCTCTATCTACCTTAAAAAAAAAAAAATCAAACCACACAGATAATGCGTAATGGAGACTCAGTGCCGACAAGAAACGCTACTTCATCTTACATCTTACATCATGCCCGTGCCGTTAAACGTCATATAGGGCTCGCATGGTAGCTCGCCAAATTTCCTGTTTTCGCCGAGCTTTTCAACCTCATCAAAGGATTTTATGCCCACTAAACTGGCCACTCTTAACAATGTCCTCTTTAGAGATTCGCGTAGTCGACCTCTTTAGAGATTCACGTTGTCGACCTCTTTAGAGATTCACATGGTAGACCTCTTTAGAGATTCACGTTGTCGACCTCTTTTAGAGATTCACGTGGCGACTGGTTTACTGCTTCAACAGGATCTGAAAAAAGAAAAACATGAGACGGACATCTGAAACATGCAGGAAGAGAGGTCAAGCTGTTGTGCCACTGTAGTGAAAACCCCGTTTAACTCGAGATGGACAGGATGTAATAAATACGACACCGTACAATGGTTGGCCGCAGACAGTGAGAGGTGGAGATAAATGTGCCCAACCCCGTGAAACACTTTAAGGCGTACTCAGTGCTGATTTCTTGTCGGGAGGAACTAGAAGGGATGAGTGGATATAGAAAAAAGAAAAGAATACAGAAGAGAGGAAAGAAGGGGGGAGGGAAAGAATACAGAAGGGACGAGGGAAGGTAGAGGAAAGGGAACGAAGGGAGGAGGGAAGGCAGGGAAAAAGTACAGAATAAAGAAGGGACGAGGGAAGGCAAGGAAAAGAGAAAGAATAAAGAAGGGACCAGGAAGGCACGGGAAAAGGAAGGAATAAAGAAGGAAGAGAAGGCAGGAAGAGATGGAAGGAGATAGCAAAAACATATGAAAGAAGGAACAGAATAAAGGACAAAGGAAGAAACATTGCTTGTAAAGAAGAGATAGATGGAGGTGAGGCAAAAAAGGAAAGAATAAAAAAGAGAAAAGAAAAAGGATGCTAGGATGTAAGGGAAAATGAAAGAATAAAAAAGTTATAGAAGAAAGGAAGTAGAAAGACTAAGGTGAAGAGAGGATAGAAGGAGGTAAGGAATAAAAATGAAATAATAAAGGAAGAAGAGAAAATGGGTGAAAAGAGGTAGAGAAAGTAAAAGAATAAAGTGAAGAGGGGAATAGAAAGAGGTAGGAAATAAAAAAACGAAATAATCGAAGAGGAAGAGAAGAAGGGAAAACATAAAGGAATGAAAAAAGAGAGGAAAGAATAGAAACGAAAGAAAATGAGGATTAAGTGACAAATGAAGGGTGTAAGGGAAAAAAAAAAGATGGATGAATGAAATGGATGGATGGATGGATTGGTGCACGGACGAATGCGTAAACGAATGATACACATAAGTCAGCCCTCTGTAATCTCTCATTTTAAAGGCACTGACATTTTAACAAAAGAAAAAGCGAACAAATTTACTTTTGTCAGAGAAAAAGGAAAGCTTACTAGATACCAAATAAACAAAATTGCTGCTCTTCAAACACGAAGACTGAATGCAGCAAACAAGTAAAGTGGTAATAAATAGTTTTCACGGACTCTACACAACAAACCAAACAACGAGACGAATAAAGTAAAAACAAACAGTGATTTACAATATATTGGTTTAGTATGGAAAGTTTATCTACATCAAAAGGCATCGGGCAATTTCAAGTTCGCTCGAAAATTAATGTTTACAGCATCTGTCGTTACTTGATGAAAAACATCTAAACTTGGACTCCTAGTCCCAGATCGACCTTGAAGGTTGACAACTGACCTACTCTGGGCGATGTTCTGCAGAATTAATCTTCAGATACTGATTTATGTTTTTGTTTTTTTTTTCTCCGTTTTTCATTTCCAGCTGAAGATAATATGCGTATTTTCTTACATTATTAAAACCTTAGCTTCTGTTATTTACAGTAATGCTTCATACGTACGACTAAAATTTATGGAAGTGGATTTTAAGAATGTTTATGTTGAATGTAGGTTTCAAGAATGTTTTATGATGAATGTAGTTTTTAAGAATGTTTATGATGAATGTAGATTTTACAAATGCTTATAGTGAAAATATGTTTTAAAGATGTTTATGATGAATTTAAAAATATTTTATGATGAATGTAGGTTTTCAGAATGTTTCTGATGAATGTAGGTTCTAAGAATGATGAATGTAGATTTTAAGAATGTTTATAATGAATATAAGTTTTAAGAATCTTTATGATAAAAGTAGGCTTTAAGGATGTTTTATGATGAACATAGGTTTTAAGAATGCTTATGATGAACATAGGTTTTAAGAATGCTTATGATGAACATAGGTTTTAAGAATGCTTATGATGAACATAGGTTTTAAGACTGTTTATGATGAACATAGGTTTTAAGACTATTTATGATGAACATAGGTTTTAAGACTGTTTGTGATGAACATAGGTTTTAAGACTGTTTATGATGAACATAGGTTTTAAGACTGTTTATGATGAACATAGGTTTTAAGAACGTTCACGATGGATGATACCTTCATCTCTTTACCCTCATCCTACGATTTGTTGTTTCTTCTCTGGGGTAGTTTTCTCTTATTTCTTTGTCTTTCATTATATATCTTTTTTTCTTATTCTTTTCGCATTCTTCTTCCCTTTTTGTTATCTGTTACACTGCTTCGTTTTCTTCACTTTCTTTTGCTATATCTTTTTCTTCTTCTCCTCCTTTTTCTTCTTCTTTTTCTTCGTCTTCTTCTTGTTTTCCTCCTCCTCCTTTTTCTTCTTCATTTTCTTCTTCTTCTCCTCTTCCTCCTCCTCCTTTTTCTTCTCCCTTTTCTTCTTCTTCTTCTCCTCTTCCTCCTTCTCCTTTTTCTTCTTCCTTTTCTTCTTCTCCTCTTCCTCCTCCTCCTCCTGTAGCATAGCCTTATAAGTAATGATTATAGTTATTATTATTATTATTATTAGTGATATGATTGTGAATATAGTTAAGAAGGTATTATGGGCAGGATAGTAGATTAAACGGCGACAGAAAGGTGGATAGTTAGAGGGGCGAAGAGCGGGTACTTAGTATTCAAAACCCTGATCTAAGGTAAACCGAGGAGGCATGGCTACGCCGAGAGATCGTAAGTTAGTCCAGTACTAACAACACAATGACTCGAAAACCACCCACGCACACCTGCAGTAGCCGAGATGGAACAATAGACATCTGACACTGACTGAGGAAGTTAGGGGACAAAGGACTAGTAGTTAAACGACTGAACAGAGAACGGACTAAGTCCCGAAGCAGATATCATGAAAGAGATGGTGGACTTATGCAACCAAAAATAACAATTGGACAGACGGAATGAAAGCGACTATCGCGTATAGGTTGTTGCTAATTCTAGGACGCTATTTGCGACCGGTTTTGGGCGACAAAGGATGACCCAGTGACCCAATGACCAATACAACATTTGGAGGCGTGGGGTATTGGACGGAACTTACGAATATAAGGCAGGGAAGAGGGCTAAAAAAAGAGAGATTCTGATAGAGGAGGAAGATTCAGCAAGAGAGATGTAGAGATAGAGACAGATAGAGATTTTAGAGGTAGAGATAGCGAGAATAGGAAGACAGTAGAACACCAGGAGAACCCGTAAGGAGAGCACAAGCAGTCTAGCAGAAGAACAGAAAAGAACGAGAAGTAGTGTTAGACTGAAGATGTGATTCAAGTGATTTGCAGTTTTGTTACCTGAAACTTCGAGCACCGAGCTTTTGTATTAATGTATGAAATATTGAATATTGTGAAGTTCAGAACACTGCTGAAATACGGCAGTTAGAATATGAGAAATTTGATATTGCGATATTTTGAGATTATATGCTACAAAGATGAAAACAACGAAATGTATGCCAAGTGACGTTATCCATTATATGTCTTGATCTTATTTGCCAGATTAAATGACTTCAGTGAAATATTCATCAGGCTTCATCTATGGTAATGTTGTGAAACATCGACGTGTGATGTATCGATGTGTGATGTGAGGATTAAAGAACATATTCTTTAATAACAAAAATAAAGACACCTCTGTGTTATACTCCTCCTCCTCCTCCTTCTTCTTCTTCTTCTTCTCTTCCTCCTTCTCCTTTTTCTTTTTCCTTTTCTTCTTCTTCTCCTCCTCCTCCTTCTCATTTTTCTTCTTCCTTTTCTTCTTCTTCTCCTCTTCCTCTTCCTCCTTCTCCTTTTTCTTCTTCTTCTTATTCTTCTTCTTCTCCTCCTCCTCCTTTTTCTTCATTATCGTCCTCGTTTCCTCGGATATCGGCTACAATTTCTATTACAAAAACGGCAGCTCGTTTCTGCTCTTGCACTTCTCCATACAGCACAAGTATGACTTTATATGTGTTGCCAGGTGTGTCTGGACTGTTGAGATAATAACTCACGTTTAAGCAAGTGACTATATGAATACTGGTCACATGACTGGACTGTTGCTGAATTTTGCCACGAGAAAGGTTTTTGGCTGGACCTTTGGGGAGAGAACGGCTGTTAATTAAACAGCATATGTTGAGATCTTGGAGCTGTACTTGTACTTGGACCTGTTCTTCAAAGTGAGGATCATTCCTGAATCACGGTCAGAGTCATCGCGATGTTTGTCACTACATAACAGCATGAGTCATTGCTCACACATTCATCCCATCACGGATCACTTCCGTACACGCCTGAGGAGCAAATGTGTGCAACAGCTTCTCTTCTGGGGGAACTCTGACCAGGTCCTTTGCTTCACGAGCGTTTTCATCTTATCGAAGTGAGAAAACTTCAGTAGACTAAAGGCCTGAAGAACAATACTGGCTGGTGAAGAACTCCTTCCGTCCACCAGCATGGTTCTCCAGGTAGTCACCGAAGCTATACAGGTCAGGGGATAGGGCCAGACAAAGCATAGCCCAGCTCAAGCACCGTTCTGCCTTCCAGGATGGCTGAGGGCAGCCCATGGCTACTAAAGCAAGCAAGTCCGAAGAAATGCTTGTTGGAAACTGATGTACTGGGCCTTGTGCACAACGGGGGTTCACCAACGCGTAAATCCACAGTACAATCCCAGTGCTGGACTTTTGGCAGTACAGTTCAGACATTGGTCTTCTCGTAACGGGATCAGATTTACCAATAAAAGACGTGAAAAGTAAGAACTATTGCACTCAGAAAAGAAAAGCACCAGTGGGTATCAGTTTGTTGGTATTGGGCAGATGTGCTTGAAACGCTACTGTGATAAATATAAAACATTGGAGGCATATGAGCAGTAAGACTCCAACGTTAAGCCCTCAAGTCTCTTCTGGTACGTATGCATTTCTGAAACAAAGTGGAGACGGCATGCCTGCCTGTCTGTCTGTCTGTCTGTCTGTCCGGGTGTTCGTTATAAGCTGGACTGTTCTTTCTCTATGTCAGTGTTCCTGCGTCAGTACCTCTTTCTGGGACCGAAAGACCCAGTAATAATAACTTCATGACAGTCTTCCCCTCCACACACATCGTCATCATCACCGCTCCTGACTGCCCACAGCTTGAAAACCCCTGGTTTACCGTTCCAGGTGCTCCCAATACCACAGGGAGGACAAATGAGAGACCTAATGGCTGTAACTAACTGAAGCATGAAATAAACACAGCAACATCTCCCATCACGTGTATGCGGCCGCGACCTTGACTCTGTCAAGGTTATTAGTTTACTGTTGGCGCATGTCTGGTGCTGGTTTTTCCTCTCCCAGACACGTGGCGCATAATTGTTCGTTAATTCGAAGATGGCTGACAGCAAGGGCTTTCAAGAAATGTCGTTACATCTTCTTTCTCAAGTTGTCATCCTTCTTTCTTGTATTCTTCCTGCGCTGTTTTTTTTCCTTCTATTTTTCTTCCTTTTTTTCTATCAACCTTCACCTTCTGGGTTTTCTCCTTTTCTTCCTTTTTTTATATTATCTACTTTACTTATGTTAGTATTTCTTACTTATCATTTATGTGTACGCGGGCGCCGACTTACGGCCTACTCGATTTACGAACAGTCAGCTGCCTTTGCTTCTGAAGAATTACAGTAAGCTGGAATGAACACACGGTATTTTATAACTTTTTAACGTTTAATTTAACGTTAAATTCAATGTTCTCCAACCTTCTGAAGCAAACAAATAATAGATCTGTTAATATACAAATAGGACGTCTGAGTAGCCAAGTGGTTAGTGCACTGGTCTCTCATGGCGAAGTTCAGGGGTTCGAATCCGGCCGGGGGCGCCCCAGTCACCCAGCTGTAGAAATGGGTACCCGACTTCTTCTGGAGTTGAGGAAGGAAAGGCGGCCAGGCGTGATACTGACCTTATCACCCTCTAGTGTGCTGACAGGTCAAGGAAAATATGGGCACTAACACTATATGCCTATGTGCCAATAAGGCATGACAGGGTTACCTTTAACCTTACCTAATATACCAATGATGAAAGGCTATGTTAGGGGCAACCTGCCGGCGGTCAGAATATCGTCACCATTATCTTCATTTCCACCCAGTTCATTAAAAAAACCTCATATCTACGTGATACACAGGACAGGCTTGACTTGCGTGTCAATGTGTTGGCAACTTTAGGTTTGAAAGAGCCTTGGAAGCGAGATCGACAACTGGAGTCAGTGTATAACTAATCCAGAACACTGATAAAACACGGCTTCAAGATAACGTACAAATCAGAACCATCATGCGCATCACAAGGCACAACACATTCTTAACGAATGCCCCGGTAGCACAGCAAAGACAGGGGCACAAGAACGTCTTTAGCGGTTATTAGTTTTGGGTATTAAAGACAACAGACGCCACATCACATCTTTCAGAGTTGGCAGCAACACAACCCACTCAGGCAAGGGATGCCAGGTCCAGATCCCCAGACCCCTGACAAAAGAAGCTCTGCGGTGATGCTGAAAACCTGAGAAGAACTGTCACATGTTGTGAGAGAGACTGGTATCGATGTCTGAGTGAACGACGACGAAGAAGAGTCAATGGATAAAGTGGGGGGGGGGGAGGGGAGTTGGGGTTGGGGTTGGGGGGAGGGGAAGTTGCTTTCCGATATGGTGGTCAGCCACTCACAGCCGATATACCTGCTCCACGGCTGGCCGACCAAGACCCTGTTTCGCCTCTCCGTTGGTACCCTCATTTAAGAGGTCCAGCCTGACTAAAGGAGGCAGCGATCACCATAGCCCCAGCAATGGTGGAGTCTGCTAAAGAAGTATTACTCGCTCCTGTTTGTTTAGCTCCATTCAGTTTTAAAGAATATAGCAGCCATAGCACACTTCTTATTCGACATTATGCTGTACCTCAACATCTTCACCGCATCCTCTACAAAGAACACTGTGCTCGTAGTTCCATGGAAACAGAACAAGAACTACATTACTTGTAGTTTTCTACATTCAAACAGATCTGGTCTCCTGGCCTGTACTATGGACGGCCAAGGAAACGAATGAAGAGGTTCTGAGTGAGACTGTGCAAGAGAGAAATTATGGCAAATTTCAGAACAGTCCAAATTTGTAGGACATGTTTTAGAACAGGCAGACTGGAAAACCTGGTGACAACAGGGAAACTGGAGGGACAAAGGGACAGAGGAAGACAAAGGAACAAGATACTTGACGGACTAAAAGAGTGGCATGTAGCACGGTCCATAACACGTCTTATGGAAAGGGCAAAGGACAGGTGGTTGTGGAAATCACTGACGACCAACACTTGATTAGGATGGAGTAGTCCATTTATGTGTATCTCCCACACGTCAGACACTATAAGGTAAGCACACCACCATAAGTCTCCCACACAAGCCAGACATCATAAAGTAAGCACGTCATAAGACTCCCACATAAGCCAGACACTAGGCACGCTATAAGACTCCCGCACAAGTCAGACACTATAAAGTAAGCACGAAGTAACACTTTCATTTATCACCGAATTTTATCGCTGAACTTTGTCATGCTCTGGAGCTTATAGGGAAGTTTAGCCATATTCTAGTTTGCAGCGCTCAAGGGGCCTGTGGCGCAACGGATAACGCGTCTGACTACGGATCAGAAGATTCCAGGTTCGAATCCTGGCAGGCTCGTCCTTTTTTTTATTTTTAAAATGTTATCTTTTGCTTTTGCTATCCAATCCCCGTCTATAACGGACAACCAAATATTAGTTTTTTGTTGTTTTTGTTTTTTCGAAGAAAATTAAACAGATGACAGCTGACAAAACAAGTAAGGCAACTGAAATATATATCAATGAGGAAAATTGGAAGAAGTGGAGAGTTTTGAATATCTTGATTCATTATTAACTAATAATGGAGATACACTGAGGAAAATTAAAAGGAGGACATCTATCGCTCTTCAGAAAGTAACACAATTTTTAAAAAGCCGTGGACAGGAACAGACAGAATTACATAAATAAGATTTTTAAGGTCATGCATCTTTCCCATCACAACATATGCCTATGAGACCTGGGCACTTAACAAAAGAGCTGAGAAACGCATATTTGTGTATACATATCGTTGATAATCTGCAATTGAATGCATCAGCAGCAGGACATCTTGCTTACAACCGAGAGGCCTACAGGAGAGCTGTTAGGGAGACAAAAGTAACATGCATGACTGAATGGAAAAAAAAGACTTTACGATTATTCTTTTCAATAGTAGTCGTTTCTTTCACTGTAACCATTTCTAAACCCATTCTTTCGAAAAATGTTGTCTTGCTATGTTTAGCGCGCCATCCTAGACTCAGATGGCGTGTGTTCTGCCCCCCCCCCCCCCCCCCGAACAGAATGTGTGGGAAGTATGTGCAGTTTATTATTTTTGATTGGATGTAGCTGGAGTCAAATACAGTACAAATGAAGCAAGACAATCTATAGATCCAAATTTAAATATATTATTCAACTTTCACGAAACGCTGAAGCGTTTTGGAACATATACAAGTATGAAAACTTTTATAGGTTAAATCGTCACTCACTCCGTAGTCAACATTGACCCGATCAAAGCGGATTCCTAGACATTTGGCGATTGGGGACGGGGTGTGTATTTACTGTTACAAAAATTAACAGCTTTATTTGCAAGAATTCTTCTTCTTCTTCTTCTCATTCTGTCTTAACGTTGCATGGAGTTTCAGACGTCGGTCCAGAACAAAGTGAGAGGGCCTGGGTAGCTGTCGTGTTATGTTTCCTCAGTGTGTCCTTCACCCCACCCCCCCCCCCACCCCCACCCCCCATCCATCTACTTTTTTCCTTGGTCATGCTCACACCCAGCTGTTTTTTTTAACTGTATGCAGGTGTAGCCTGGTTGTTCTCGAGTCATGCGCATCAAATGCCCTAAGCAGTGATTTCCCTTGATTTGAATTTGTCCGATTATTTTATCCTGTGTTTCTCTTCAGCATTCAAAAAAAAAAAAAAAGCCCACTACCGGCTTGGTTTGTTAGAAGAATGTTGCGAATCCCCTGGACAGCAAAAATAACTAATGAAGAATGTATGAGAAGAGCTGGAGAGACAAAAAAACCTTGTCAAAAAGATAAGAGAGAGACAATGTACTTTCATAGGACATGCAATGAGAAGAGGGGGCATAGAAAATATTATAACAACAGGAAAAATAGAAGGAAGAAGATCAAGAGGAAGACCAAGAGAAATGATACTGGACAGTGTGACGGGATGGTGTGAGAGGAGATCACCAACTGAGCTGATGGCCTGCATGAAGGATCGGGTACTCTGGAGAAGCATAATAGCCAACGCTAGTCGGCACGGCATCTGATGATGATGATGACCGGCTTGCTGGGCCTGTCCCAGCTTCACCCAAGCCCACTTTCTTGGGACGTTTCCACTGTGATCCAGGTTGACCTTCGCGGGTTGCGTAGCGCCAGAGTGGCATACAGCGGCGCCGTACTTCGCACAAACCTAACAATTCCCCGCTTTGTTCTGCTTCCGCCCTTCACAAACGAGGACGTTTAATTCCAGTAATTCAACGCGTTAAAAATAATTTTTAAAGAAATGTTAAAAAGCTATGCACAGTTACAAACATTTATTTTGTTACTTCTCGTGAAGTTATTTTAGAGGCGTTTGAAATTACAAACACACACGCTGCAACGATTCTTTACTTCGGCAGCATTTTTCACACAAAAATAAATTCAGGAACAATATTTCTCCAAGGACAGAAGAGATATCATTATATCCGAAGCCATTTTCTCAAGGGACAAAATTGTCGTATGCACGACAAAGAATGCCAAGTTGGAGGTCAATTAGTACAACATATTGGAAAACCTCTGAAAACAAAATCTGAATATACTGACTTACCTCCCCTTTGCTGTGTTTTTTTTTTTAACCCAAGGACTCTCTCAGCCCAACAATCAAGATTTCGAGGTCATATGTCATGACAGATCATCAATTCCAGTTCAATACAGGAAATGAATGAGCAAGTTTGCTTTGGTGAGGGGGGGGGGGGGAAGAATTCTTAAGGACATCATGGCCATCAATTTACAATTTAATAGTTTTAGATGGAGTAAGTTCAGTTGTTTCCCTTCGTACGGAGCTAGATCAGGGGTGATAAATTCTACGGGAACATCGATGTTTAAGATATGGGTTTTATTGTTAACGGAAACACAAGTGAGAGAGAGAGAGAGAGAGAGAGAATTTACGTTTTCCGACTTTCCGCTTTACGACGATTCGTTCCCCCCCCCCCCCCCCAGCCGATAACTTTTTATTGCAAATTTAAACATAAAAAAATCTACAGTTCTTATTTTATGTACACTACTTATTTTTAAAGTTTGTGTACACATTAGAAGATCAGTTTAGTTTAAGTTTATGCGTTAGAATATTTCTGTCTATTGACAGTCTTCTTCTTCTTCTTCTTCTTCTTCTTCTTCTTTATACCTGAAAATGTGAGCGTGATGTTCTTTTGCAGCCGGTGCGGGGAAGATGTCGAGGCACAACATGGTGCCGGATTTGGAGCTGGTTTTGACGAACATTTTGTTTTTCAGTCTCTGAGTGGAGGGAGGGGGGAGGGAGAGAGAGAGAGAGAGAAAGAGAAGAGGGATCTGCAGCACTTCTGTAGCAGAACTCCACCACCATGGCGACTATGGCGACCGTTAGCCAGGCTCGGCCAGTTACTGAGGATACCAACTGAGCAGTTGGACAGGGTCTTGGTCAGCTATGGCTCGCCAGCCTTGACAATGTCAACCATGCGTTGCTGATCGCCAAATGGTACGGTCTGTTGGCCTCCCAAGTACTATACACGCTTACTCTAGGTCCTTTTCGCTTCTTGACAAAGCTACCAGTAGCGAATCGCGTAAGAAAGCGAGGACTGCCCGTAGATTATATATGATGTATACATAATACATCATGAAGCCCACAGTCAGCAGTTATTGAGGAAAGACGCTGGCGATGGTTGGGGCATGTGCTCCGGATGACTGACGACTCACTACCAAAAATAGCACTAAGATGGACACCACAGGAGAGGGGGGGGGGAACAGAAGTAAGGATAGACCAAAGGAGGCACGGAGAAGAACAGAGAGAGGATGTTGAACAAAATAGGGCAGACGTGAGCAAGAAGGAGGGGGAAAAAAGGCAAAGGACAACCGCTTGTGAAAAACCCTAGCGGAAGCCCAGTGTGCCTTGGGCACCTCGGTTCAGAGAGAGAGAGAGAGAGAGAGAGAGAGAGAGAGGAGAGAGAGAGAGAGAGAGTTATTTAATAATCTGTGATATTTTATAATTAACTTTCTTTATTCTTCGTATTTTGCCTCTTGATCTTTCTTTGTTTACTGTTTAAATAAGAGGGTGAACTTGAAGCATCACGTTGTTGCTCTGAGCCTCCAAGAGAAATTTTGGAAGCCAGTGTAGAACTGTCACTTATTCCCCCATCCCACTTTTTAGCTTTTTAAAAAAAAAAAAATCAAATACGGGTTCCCCTCCCCCATGATACCGCACAGGACCACCCTTAAGTTAGGGGAAACCCTGCAGGTGCGGGATGACCGACCCCCCTCATGTAAGACCTGTTGCTGTCTTGTTACATTATGTGAAACTCTTACTTATCACGGTTTAACGTTTCAAGCTACTGTCTGGGTCATGTGATATGTGATATGCTCGTAAAATAGGTGTAGAGTAACAGCTCCTTTCTTCCCTACTTTCAGTCTGATATCATCCTTTGGCTCGCACTCCCTCTCATTCAGTTTTCTTTCTTTCTCAGATCTTAACCTCCTTTTGTCTTCGCTCCTCAGAATCCCTTTCCTCGTTCTGCTACCCCCCCCCCCCCCCCAAATTTCCATTTTCTTAACCCTTCGAACTTCCTTATCTCTCATCCTTAACTCCTCCTCTCCACCCCACCCCCTCCACCCCCACACGTACACACTTCTATCCTCCTGCTACTCTCAGACTTCCTTCATTCCGCCCCCCCCCTCTTTTTCACCCGCTTTCTAATACAATCTTTTTTTGCCACATCAAATTCTCTCTCTCTTTCTCTCTCTCTCTCTCTCTCTCACTCTTCTTCTCTCTCAAAAATCCTTTTCTTCTTATTCTCAAATTCACTTCCTTTCCTTTCTTAGAATCCCTTCTTCTTCCTCTTCGAGTTCCCTACTTCCGTTGTTAAATTATCTTCTCCTTTTCCTTTCTCAAACTCCTTTCCTCTTGCTCCCCCCCGCCCCCCCCCTCTTTTCACCCGCTTTCTAATACAATCTTTTTTTGCCACATCAAATTCTCTCTCTCTCTCTCTCTCTCTCTCTCTCTCTCTCTCTCTCTTCTTCTCTCTCAAAAATCCTTTTCTTCTTATTCTCAAATTCACTTCCTTTCCTTTCTTAGAATCCCTTCTTCTTCCTCTTCGAGTTCCCTACTTCCGTTGTTAAATTATCTTCTCCTTTTCCTTTCTCAAACTCCTTTCCTCTTGCTCCCCCTCCCCCCCCCCCCGCCGCCCCCCCCCAACTCCCTTCCTCATATCCCTCCATTAAACAGAACATACTTCCATCCAGCGACATCCACACTCATTTCATGATATGAAATATCAGAAACACTGAAACATCAGTCTACAAACAACATAACTGATGCAACTGTCATGCTGTTCTTCTGTTTGTGTAGGTGTTTCTCTCCAAGAAACGTCCATGATTCTGTACGCCAAAATGTACTATTATTATCTTTATTCTCTTTAGGAAAATGTGAATTAAGAGAGAGAGAGAGAGAGAGAGAGAGAGCGCACAGAAAAAAATAAAGACAAAATAAAGTCAAAATAAAGAGAAAACAATAAAGATTGTTTTGTTCGTGATTCTTTCAGTGTTTAATTTATTCAGAACAAATCCCGATCTAAATTCGGCTTTCATTGAACGATGTTTATTTTATTTTATCAGTTTGTTTAATTCTAGGGCAAAACCCAGCAAACACACTACAAATATGGCTGAAGCGATCACGAATTTTAACAATAAAATTGTATTTCCATCTTCGTAAGCTGAAGTACTTGTACAAAGTCAAGAGCTGTGGCAAGATGGCCGAGTTGATAGCATGTTCTCCGCTTATGATTGAGAGCTTGTTCGTTCTTACTGGGGTTTGGATGATCGTCGTTATTTTTCTTTCTTTCGGGTCTATATTTCTTTGTCTACTGTTTTTCTTTCTCTCACTTCTATACTTCTTTGTCTACTATTTTTCTTTCTCTCCCATCGATAGTCTGCTACATTTCTTTTTCTAACACCTACAGTTCTTTGTCTGTTATATTTTTTGTCTCATGTCTGTACTTCATTCTCTACTATATTTTTCTTTCTCTCATGTCTACAGTTCTTTGTCTAATATATTTCTGTCTTTTACGTCTACATTTGTTTGTCTGTTATATTTCATTCTCTCAGGTCTATAGTTCCTTGTCTATTATATTTCTTTTTCTTAGGCCTATATCTCTTCGCCTATTATATTTCTTTCTCTCAGTTTGTACTTTCTTCTCTACTATATTTTTCTTTCTATCCTGCCTATACTTTTTTGTCTACTATTTTTCTTTCTGTCATGAATATAGTTTTTTGTTTCATTTCTGTCCTTCTGTCCATCTTCTTCAGTGTTCCCAGTGTAATCTACTCCTGGTGCTGAGATTTCTAATTCCCACTGTCTCTTCACATGATTTGATCCACATTTCTTTAGCGCTATAATGTTTCTACACAATGTTCACATCTGGTGTATCTTCTTCGTATAACTCCTGCAGAACCTGAAATCTGTTGCTCAGTTTCAGTTTAAAGTTCTTTGCGATTTCTGGGTCTTCCAACAATACTTTATTATATCTTTTCCCTGCCATGTCTGTTTTGTGGTGCTTCTTCAGTTTCGTTTTTAGTTTAGCTATCAGTAGGTGGTGGTCAGAAGCTACATCCGCACCTTATTTTACTCTGACATCTTGTAATGTTTTGTGAAAGCTTCTACTAATATAAATATGGTCTATCTGGTTCTCAGTGACATGATCCGGTGATACCCACGTGGCTTTGTGTATAGTTTTATATGGAAATATACTTCCTCCAGTGACAAGATTGTTGAGCATGCATAAATCTGTTAGCCTTTCTCTATTTTCGTTCATAACTCCTAACTCATTTTGACCCATTACTTTGTCATAACCTGTGTTGATCTTACCTACCTTTGCATTGATGTCCTGCATTAGAAGTGTTATGTATTTGTTGCCTTGTTGGTCTAGGATTTCCTGCAATGTGTTGTAGAATTCGTCCGTTACTACCTCTTCTGCATCATTTGTTGGCGCGTATAGTTGGATGATATTCAACTTAATATCCTTCTTCTTTGTTGAGAAACAGGCTGTAATTATCCTTGAGCTAACTGCCTCCCAGCTCATCAATACTCTTTGGGACTCTCAGGATAGCATTATTGCCACGCCCTCTGAGTGTGTTGCTTCTGGGTTTTGGTGACCTGAAAACAGAATTGTCACCTTGTGTCTAGTCTAAGTTTACCTGTTTCTGTCCAGTGTGTTTCGCTCAGCCCCAGTATCTTTATATTATATCTATTCATTTCTCTCGCTATCACGGCAGCCTATCCACTTCCATACATTGTTCTAACATTCCAACATGTAATGGTAAAAGGTGTTCCGGTACTCAGTTGGGATGTCGGTTCTCCAGCTTCCTTTCGGCTTTGACTGCACAACATCATGTGCTCTGTTATTTTCCTTTTCCAAGACAAAGTTTCCTGGTTTTCCTCTTGTGACATGCGTGGAAGGTGGCAATTCTTTTCTCTCCTGGGGCCACGTTGACCACTCAGGCGCTTTCGTTTATAGCTTACTATTCTTTTCTTTCTCTCATGTCTATAGTTCTTTGTCTGCTTTTTTTCCCCTCACTTTTATACTTCTTCGTACCACATTTAGAATATGGCTCAACATCTTGGTGCACAGCATCAAACACTACGCTGCATAATCTAGACAAGGTTCAAAATCAGTTACTACGGATTATCACAGGTGCCATGAGGTCCACACCAGTAGTAGAAACGCAGAAAATAGTTGGTGTTCAACCGCTAAAGGAACGTAGAGACACAAAGGTCATGACCATGGGAGAAAAATTCCTTAGCTCTGTAAGCCATCCCCTGAAGGAGAGATTAAATAACTTGGCATTAGGACGGCTTAAAAGAAGCAGCTTCATTCATCAGGCCAAGCGTATGCGTAAGCTGATACCTGACCTTCCAACTGTAGTCGCTCCATTATCATCTGTACCAGAGCATACACCATGGAAAGAAGCAGATTATACACAAATAACTACTCAGACTGAAGTGAAAGGTGTGCAGAATGGTGAGATGCAGAGCAGTCTTGTAAGATCAACAGCCACACTTAGTATTCTAGATGACAAATATCCATGTGTGACACTTGGATACGTGTGTATACAGATGGATCTGCACATAATGCCATAAAGAATGGAGGGGCAGGAGCACATATTGAATATCCACACAACACCATTGACAAGATTTCCATACCCACTGGTAAATACTGCAACAACTTTGATGCAGAAGTTAGGGCAATTATTGCGGCAGTTGAAAAACTATCAGACTCCAGAATTGATATATGTCCTATAGTAATTCTCACAGATGCAAGATCAGTACTGGAAGCTCTTCAGTGCAACAAACTACCAGACCTTAAAGATGCCTTGTCAAGAATTGGCTTACAACATGGAGTCACTTTGCAATGGATTCCCTCCCACTGTGGGATACCAGGCAATGAGAAAGCTGGCCATCTGGCCAAAGAGGGCACTGAAATGGAGCAACCAGACATACCAATCACCTATAATCAGAAGAAAAGCATGATGAAAACCTACAAGAAACCACAAACACCACCACATGATGACTATCACATGCTAAACAGAAAGGAACAAGTCACCATCTTCCGTCTCCGAACAGGACACAGCCGACTCCGAAGTCATATGTATACAAAGTTTAAGGTTGGTACTACTAATCTATGTACATGTGCCCAGGTGCCCCAAACTGTGGAACATATCCTCCAGAACTGCATCAACTACGAGACACTGAGAAATAATTACTGGCCCAGTGAAACCACTAAAGAAGATAAGCTCTACTGTTCAATACATGAATTACAAAAAAAACAGTGAAATTTATCCAAGAGACAGGACTGCAGATATAGACAGACAATGCGAACGAAGAAGAAGAAGAAGAAAAAGATACTTCTTTGTCTACTATTTTTCTTTCTCTTCCGTCTATAGTCTACTACATTCTATCTCTCACGTCTATATTCTTTGTCTACTATTTTTCTCTTTCTCTCATGTCTATACTTCTTTGTCTACTATTCTTTTCTTTCAGTCACGTTTATAGTTCTCTTTCTACTATTCTTTTCTTTCTCCCATGTCTATATTCCTTTGTCTACTATTCTTTTCTGTCTCTGGCGTCCACAGTTCTTTATCTACTATTTTTCTCTCTCTCATGTCTATATTTCTTTGTCTTCTATTCTTTTCTTTCTCCCATATCTATATTCCTTTGTCTACTATTCTTTTCTTTCTCTGACGTCCACAGTTCTTTATCTACTATTTTTCTCTCTCTCATGTCTATATTTCTTTGTCTTCTGTTCTTTTCTTTCTCTCATGTCTATATTTCTTTGTCTACTATTCTTTTCTTTCTCTCATGTCTATAGTTTTTTGTCTACTATTCTCTTCTTTCTTTCATGTCAATAGTTCTTTATCTACTGTTCTTTTCTTTCTCTCATGTATATAGTTCTTTGTCTACTATTCTTTTCTTTTTTTTCATGTCTGTATTTCTTTGCCTCCTATATTTCCATGGTAATCATACGTAGTTTATTTTATTAGACAGGAGCAGCTGAAAAGTAAATGTACAAGTCGTCGAAAAAAGGAAAAGTACAACAAATCATCGAAAAAAGGAAATGTACAACATATCATCGAAAAATCAATCTTCTGTTTCAGTGATAGGTAACTTCGGACCTCGAGTTGCAGGCAAAGTAATTACAGCGTCAGTGTAACATAATATTTTCTAAGTTGATAGCTAGTTTGTATCCCTGTAACTTTTTCATTATGTTTTTTTGTAAATGTCATAAAGTAGTTTTTCTTGAGCAATGAACTTAGAAACAAAGAAATTATTTTGTGTAAACATTTTCATGTTTTTTTCTAAATGATGCAGTTTACAAGTGCAAAGAGGGGAGGGGGGGGGGGACTCAAGTTTTCTAGAAAAATTGGCCAGTTTTGTAGTACACTCCCGCTATGAAGAGCAAAATTTCAGAGTTCTGGCCCTTTACTGGTTGTTTGACAGAAGGCTGTTACACATATTCCTTTGAGTATCGTCAAGAATGATGTTTGCATTTATGAAATATTACAATTCAAACAAAGTGGTACTTGTGAGTACCGTCGGGATACAAAGGGTTAATAGTTGTCTAATATTTTGTTATTCTTAATACGTTCATTTATTAGCTGTAGGCACGAATGTGGCCCGCCAGGTGCTAACAGAAGTGGGTTCGAGCCCCTTTGTAGAAAGAAGCGTCGTCGATCCAGTAATTTCAGTAGAAAATTAATGGTTGTTACCTTCAGATCTCCACGCTTTTGATAGGAAGGCTGCTGCCCCTGCTTTTGTTTTGGCCATACAGGCTGGGGCACGACGTTATGTTGCGTATTAACTGATACCGTTTGTCGCCGTCTCTTTATTTCCCAGCCAGTCGCCTGCTTCTGCTTCGTGCTTACCTATATTCTGTTTTGTGTTCGTTTTTCGCACAACTAGGCTACCAAAAGAGCTGTTTTTCGTGTTGTTATTTATTGTGGGTTTTTTGTGTAGTCCTTGAAAAAGGCATATGCTGAAACATTGGGGAAAGACTGCAACAGAATGATAGAAGCACAACATACGAACAAACACAAAAAGAGACTATAAGCCATATATAAAGACACAATGGACAAAACAACACACAGATGATGAATACTGCAAACAATAAATGACCAAGCGATAATCTTCCGACCGAGAACAGGATATTGCAGGCTGAGACACCATCTATACCAGAAGCTGAAAAATTGTCCAAACAGAGCTAGCCGTCTGCGACAAAGAAACAACAGGCACCCTATCACATCCTACAGAGCTGCCAGCTACACCACAACTCACTTAGGCGAAAGGAGTTGGCCAGATCCCTGTTCCTTACACAGAGAAGCTCCACGGCGATGCTGAAAACCTGTTGCATCTGGGGAGGGGAGGAAGAGAGAGAGAGAGAGAGAGAGAGATATTGGCTTCGATGTCTGAGTAAACGAAGAAGAAGAAGAATTGTTCCATATATCTGACTACATTAATATCCACCGCCCTAGATGCCGTATATTCACACAGCGAACCGCTCGCCCCAAATGCGCCCTGCATCTTGTAGGCCTAGACTTTTCCTTAAGCTTGGGCCATGCTGTCATTATTTAAATCCTTGCATCTCTGCCCTCTGCATGTTTTTTTTTCTTCTTTTTCTGTCTAGCTCTCTTTCCCGTATTTTCTTTAAAAAACTGCCGAGCGCTGTCAGCAAAATTGTGTTCTCTGTGGCCACATTCCCGCCAAAACAACTCCTCCCTCGTTTTTTGTTTTTTTCTTGTATTTATGTGCAAGATTTGGGAGGGGGTGGGGGAGGAGGAGTGTTTCAAGGAATCGAGTTTTTAAAAGTGGTTACTTGCAAGAAGCACAGGAAGGGAAATCAGCACATCGAGCTACGAGGTCAAAGTATTTAACCCTTAAAAGTTCCTGGTTTTGTTATTTTAGAAAAGCGGAATTTTTTGCTATCCTTGTACCGAAGTCTCACGGGGGTTAAACGGAGAGGATCCTAGTCTATATTTAGCACGTATGCAACATGAAGAGCTATGTGTGATGTTTAGGAATTTGCCTGATCATATGAAACTTTTTTTTTTTTTTTGGGGGGGGGGGCCGAAGCAAAACTGGCCAAGACTCTAACTCGCAGCTGTGTTATGTCCTTATAATAGGATTTGAGAGATTATTTAATCTTGTGGTGGGGGGGGGGGGAAGGGGGAGTGAAGGTTTGAAATAGTCGAGAAATCTACCTTTTTTTGGGGGGGGGTTCCAATCTGGAACGACCGACAACCCAAAATGTTGCTCGCTTCTTGTCCGACACAACGAATTGTGTTTCGTGATCATCACAGCGTCAACTGAGAGAATATAAATTCGACGTTATGTCTGCAGCAAAGTTACATTCGACGTAATTTTGAGACGAGATACAAATTTGAAGTAGTGTTAAGATCAAAAACAAATTCGAAATTTTATTGAGATCAAAAGTGCATTCGAAGTTATGTTGAGATCAGAGATAAATTCGTAGTTTATGTTGAGATGAAGTGCAAATTCGAAATTATGTTGAGATTAAAGCTCCGGTGAGATCAAAGGATAAATTCGAAGTTATGCTGAGATCGAAGATAAATCGGCAGTTATGTTGAGATCAACAACGAAGAGGAAGGCTATCGCTGGCTGGTAGTCGCGTCCATCAGCACTAGACGGAGATTTTCAGTTGATGTGTAAGGGGTTTGTAACATGTTCTTGATCTACGTAGATCTGTCCTTGTAACAACATCTCAGCACCGACAGTGCGATCACGAGTCCTACAAGACGGACTTTCACACAGTCCCTTCTCATTCCCTGATACGTGTATACGCAGTAGGCAATTAATTCCCTTTACGTGTTTTTGTCCCTTTGGTGAGAATCTGTGCCACGCACAAACAAATCCTTGACAAAAAATAATCAGGCTACTCTTACTTACGGTAATTACAGATAAACTTCCGTTCCTTCTCTGTGTGTGTGTGTACGAAAGCTATCTACGATAGCAGCTTAAAGTTAAGAAAAATATTAAGCGCTAGATGTCTCTGCGACGACTTTCAGGGTTGCCAACTCTGAGTGCAAAAAAAAAGGGGGGGGGGGGGGAAGTAGACCAAAAAAGCCTCAAAGATAAAAGGAAGCAGTGTGGGGGGGGGGGGGAAGGGAGGTTATATAGATTGTTGAAACATATGAAGGGGGTGAAGACGCTTGTCCGATGAGGCATCAGCGACCTACAGCTGATATGCTAGCCTCAGGGTTAGCGAACCATAGCTGACCAAGACCCTGTCCCACTTCTCCGTTGGTAACCCCCCCCCCCCCCACTAACAGGCCTAGCCTGGCTAACGGGGGCAGGGATCGCCATAGTCCCCCATGGTGGTGGAGTCTGCTAAAGAAGCATTGCACCCCCCCCCCCTTGCTTTTTAGCTGTACTCCGGGGCTGAAAATATAGCCGCCATAACCCGCTCCCACGCCGATACGTTGCTGTGCCCCAACATCTTCATGGCATCGGCTGCAAAGAACACCAGCTCACAGTTACAGGGAGCTCGTACAAGTGTTGGAACAGATTTAACACATTTAAAAAATAATCTTCTCTCATAATCAATAATATTCGACGGTTCTTCTCTGGCTAGCCGATCACCTTTATTTGCGGTTACAAAACTCCAGATTTAGCGGTTTTTTTCCCCCCTCCTCTTGTTGTCGGAGCTAGATTTACCACCTTCCCGACCGTAATATCGAATATTTCTCGCCCTACGGCACAAGGTCACACCTAGCTCTTTGTTACAAAAATATCCGCTTCGTGACGTCAGCACCAGCCTTCCACCACCAGCCACGACTTTTAGGAACCCCGGGATCTGGGTCATTGTCAATAATTACCAGCCAATAGGATTTTGCGCGTTGCCAAGGTGGTGTGAGAGCTAGGGATGCGCGGACTGCCAAGTGTGTGCTATTTCCGTCGCTCATTTTTGACTTGACTTGCGCAAGTCGCTACAGGGATACGAAATAAAAAAATAAAAAAACTGACGATAAAGGAAAGCTATTTGGTAGATGTTGCTTTTGAGAAAACGAGCGATGATTAAACTATTAAACTACAGTTTATCTTGTTACTGTTTTGTTATTTTCCTAACTGCCTTATTCCCCCCCCCCCCCTTTTTGCAGTAACTTAAACCTCTTCGTTTGTTTTGTCTTCTACTAGTTTCTTCCGTCATCAAATGCTTCTGGTGATATTTACTTCACGTTTTGTTTACGACAGTTATTTTTCAATGCGACGTTTTTCTTTTGTAATATGTGTTATTCCTGTTTCTTCGTCCTTCAAATTATTATTATTATTTTTTTGTTATAGTGTCCTGTTATTTCAGAAGGGAATTTTTATTTTGTCATGATTTAAATAAATATACAAAGAAAGATCGTACTTCAGGAAATGTGACCTTTAAAATTGTTTCATTTTGTATGTGTGTGTGTTTTGTTTGCTTGCAAATGAATTGCGTTTGAAACCCAAGAACATGTCTTGTCCTGTTGTGTTTTATCTTTACCTGTCGTGTCTTGTCTTATCGTGTCACATGGTGCTGTGTCTTGTCTTATCGTGTCGCATGGTGCTGTGTCTTGTCTTATCGTGTCGCATGGTGCTGTGTCTTGTCTTATCGTGTCGCATGGTGCTGTGTCTTGTCTTATCGTGTCGCATGGTGCTGTGTCTTGTCTTATGGTGTCGCATGGTGCTGTGTCTTGTCTTATCGTGTCGCATGGTGCTGTGTCTTGTCTTATCGTGTCGCATGGTGCTGTGTCTTGTCTTATCGTGTCGCATGGTGCTGTCTTGTCTTATCATGTCGCATGGTGCTGTGTCTTGTCTTATCGTGTCGCATGGTGCTGTGTCTTGTCTTATCGTGTCGCATGGTGCTGTGTCTTGTCTTATCGTGTCGCATGGTGCTGTGTCTTGTCTTATCGTGTCGCATGGTGCTGTGTCTTGTCTTATCGTGTCGCATGGTGCTGTGTCTTGTCTTATCGTGTCGCATGGTGCTGTGTCTTGTCTTGTGGTGTCGTGTCCTGTTGTGGTTTATCTTTACATGTCGTGCCGTGTCGTGTCGTGTCTTGTCTTTTCGTGGCGTGTCTTGTCTCGTGTCGTGTCTTGTAATGTCATATCTTATCTGCCTTATTGTGCTGTATCGCGTCATGTCTTGTGGTGTCTTACTGTGTCGCGTCTTGTCCTATCATGTCGTGTCCTGTCCTATTTTGTCATGTCTTGTCCTGTCGTGTCATGTCTTGACCTATCGTGTCATGTCTTGACTTATCGTGACGTGTCAAGGAGGCAGACAAGATTTCTTGATGGAGCTGGGAGATTTGCTTTATATAAAAGAGTTCAAGGACATTCTCAAGAAATATGTGTTCGTTGCAAATTCTGTGTCCTAGATTTATGATTCTCATAAATCATTTTTTATACGAAGATAAAACACTGAGGCAGACATGAATGCATGGTTCAGTTTTACAAAGAAGACAGAAAGAGTGAGGAAAGTGGACAGGAATGAGAGTGGCAGAAAATAATATGAACATACAACAATCCAATATTTCGGCAAATGTCTTTTTTAAAGGACCGTAAAAAAAAGGAAATAAAAACACGAAAAATAGATGACCCCCCCCCCCACTTAGCTTAATATGAATCATACACCTGTGTCTAACTTTATTACTAGAACCAGTTTTTAACCCAACTCGTCTTTTCTCTTACAGAATAGAAGCTACCGCTAGCTCAGTTAGACTTTAGGCGACAGATTGTTAGAGGCAGTATTGACCTTTGAGAAGATTTGATGCTGAAGAGTTAGCCATACCTGGGATTAAAAAAACCTGAATGTGAAAGTAAAACTTGTGTAGGCAGTAGATCCAACCAAAACGAAGATGGCTGCAAGACATCGGTGACGATCTGGAAATGGATGCAGCAGCAGCAGCAGCAGGCCATCTTGCTCACAACCGAGAGGCCTACAGGAGTGCTGTTTGACAAGCAAAGTTCCGCAAGGGACATGCAAATGAATGAATGAAGATCCAACCCAGTCACTCACGGCACGGGTCGCAGTCACAAGGGATCATTGTCAGTTGTTTGAGTAGAGGTGGAGAGGTATATAGTTCACTTTCACAAGCAGAAAGAGGAAGGGAAACAGGGGTAAGAAACAAGCAGGAGTAAACAACAAGACGAGGGGGCGCAGAAATGTAAAACTTACAGTAACGATTCAATATTTCGCCAAAATGCCTTTGTCATGAACAACAGAAATGAATTTTTAAAAAAACAAACAAACACGCAGAACAGTGGGAACTCAGTTGTCAGATATCCTCTTAATATGAAGGTTGGGAACAAAATACCAGTTATATGCGAACTGGGCACTGAAAGGAGATATATGGTCGATCATCATCATCATCATCATCATCATGTCCTCTGCACGCCGTGGTTGGTCAGCTTTCAGATATATCACACGAGTGATGGCTCCATGAAGGAGGGCGAAATCCACATTCTAGAACATTTGCAGCGGACCACTCACCAGAAAGATAGAGGCACCTGCTCAAGAAGATCTAACTAATGAATCTATGATGATTTCCAGACTGAATCTGTAGCGCCTGCAAGAGTCAACAGAGAATGTTTCATAACCCTCAGCTAAAGGCAAAGGTGCAGCAGTTTTCGCCCCTGTTATGTAAGCCAAATACTTGTAGAACGTCGTAAGATCTGATGCCTGCTGCTTGATGCTGACTACATATAAGAATTATCCATCAATATTTTCTTTCATTTTTTTGTCTTTTTTTTTCATCAACATTAATGTTTCTTTCTGCTCTTTTTTTTTTTTAAACATCTTGTCCGTTTCTCTTCTCTCTTTTTTCTTTTGGTTTCGATGATTTTATTCTCTATTTCTCTTCTCTCTTTTTTCTTTTGGTTTCGATGATTTTATTCTCTATTTCTCTTCTCTCTTTTTTCTTTTGGTTTCGATGATTTTATTCCCTATTTCTCTTCTCTCTTTTTCTTTTGGTTTCGATGATTTTATTCCCTATTTCTCTTCTCTCTTTTTCTTTTGGTTTCGATGATTTTATTTCCTATTTCTCTTCTTTCTTTTTCTTTTGCTTTCGATGATTTTATTCTCTATTTCTCTTCTCTCTTTTTCTTTTGGTTTCGATGATTTCATTCCCTATTTATCTTCTCTCTTTTTTCTTTTGGTTTCGATCATTTTATTCCCTATTTCTCTTCTCTCTTTTTTCTTTTGGTTTCGATGATTTTATTCCCCATTTCTCTTCTCTCTTTTTTCTTTTCCTTTCGATGATTTTTTTTCTTTCTCACAACCGAGAGGCATACAGGAGAGCTGTTAGGGAGGCTAAGTTCCGCAAGGGACATGCAAATTAACGTCATCATCAGGGCAAAAGGAGTAAAGAACGCCATCATGAGCATCTGAAATAGACAGAAGTACCGCTGAATACATTATCTCTAGCGCTGAATACATTATCTCTAGTGCTGAATACATTATCTCTAGTGCTGAATTTGTCGTATTCTTTACACGCCAGCGTCTGTACGCCCCTGGATCTATATAGAGGGCGTGGTAAGATGCTCATTGAGCTTATCGATATGTTTATTTTGTTTTAGTGTAAGATTGTTATCGTATTGTTATTATTAATACTATTACTCTGCTCAGAATTAAAAGGTTGGCGAAGACTGCCTTTCTGTAGAACCTCATTATATGCAGAGTACCCCAGCATCGCGACCAGACGTTGTTAATTGGTTTACAAAGTCTAAGGCATTGATGTCGAGGGATGATGCACTTCTTGCACACTTCATTTATTTATTGCATCAACGGCTCTATGGTCTTGTGGGCGTAGGTTTACAATGGGGGGAATCTTCAAAGAATTTGCCCGTATTTCGTTGTGTTTCGTTTTTCGTGTAAAAGTTGTGAGAGGAACATTAATAAGCCGCGCAAAAACTTGCTTCACAGGGGTTCCTAATATGGGGGTATCCATACCCCTTTGCTGGCATGGGAATAGGGTGATGGAGGGCGTGGGACTCGAACATGAGCAGGTCTCAATAGAATAGCACAATCAACGGCTGCAGCTGTTTCTGTTGCTGTCGAGGCATAGTAAGGTTAAAATCCCCCTTTCTCTACAGCTAAGCCATAATGGGGATACGTTGTTAGTCCCGTATTTGCAAAACCTTCTGCACATGAATCTGTGATGTGTTAAACCACGACTTTGAGATATATTTTTGTTGTTGTTGATATTGTCTTTCATCACGAGGTATACCATTTCCAAGGAGCAAAAAAAAAAAAACACAAAAAAAAAACACACACACACTTGTCGTGATCTACTCAATCGGGGATTTTTAAGTTCGATCAATGAAACTTCTTGTATCAGGAGTACAAGTGTCCCAGTTCCTGACGCTAAGGTTCGTGAGCTGCGTTAAGTGGAATCCGCACTTGTTTTCTTTCTTGCGCTTTTCATGGTACCTTGCTCTGAACTCTGTGGAGCTCCCGCAGTTCTTTGCTGGTTTATAACCAGTGACTGTGGTGAGGATTGTGAGCCGTGGAGTAGGTTTATAACGCAGTGATTCTCACACTATGTTGGGTTGCCGACGTCTGGCCATATCCCTAATGCCCCAAGAAGACGTGTTTTCGCTCAGATGCTTCTGATGGCCATGTCACCCACTTGTTTCCTCACCGCCTCCCCCCCCCCCCCACTAATCATCCCAACGGTCCACCCCATGTGGCCATACCGTCCACTATTGGAAACACTGTTATGTTCGCGACAGGGTGAAATCTGAAGGATACAGAGATGAATTATTGTCGGGGTGGGGGGCGGGGGGGCTACTTGTCCAGTTCTTCATCTTCTGAAGATAACATTCGCTCGCAACGTAGTCTGAAAGCTTGGACAGTGTCTTCCCCCGCTATCCTGCTCTTCTGTACGCTCCCTGTCTCACATGTTCTCATCTGTCTGTCTATTGTCTTTTTTGTTTTCTCCTCACCGCTGACACAGTCCATACTAGCCGGCGCGCAGATAGCGTCAAGATGCCCATGTTGCAACATAATAATAGAAACATATATATGTAAGTGCTAAAATATGTATGTTTGATCTTATTTCTCCCTTCTAAGTTAGTGAGATAAGCACATGAAAGGAACTAAGATAAAGACGGGCGCAGAAAATGGCTGCGTCTAGAAAACAAAACATAACAAAAACAGAACACAATCCTAAGGCAGTGACAAAATGACAGTGACATGGTGTGACCTTGTTTTAAAGGAATGTAACAACCTGAGCAAGGCAACGCAAGCCTAGCCTGCCAAGTCACTGGCCTTGCTTAACATCAGTGTCAGTCATTTGCAGGTCCCTTGCGGAACTTTGCCTCCCTAATAGCTCTCCTGTAAGCCAGATGGCCTGCTGCTGATGAATTCATTTGCAAATTATCAACATTGTCTTGCAGCCATCTTCGTCTTGGTCTTCCTCTCTTTCTTTTTCCCATTATGTACACTTCCAAGGCTGTCTTCTCTAAATTATCATGACGTTTAATGTGTCCAAAATATTTAAGTTTTTAATCCTCTTTACTAGCCAGCCACACTGCTGGCGAGACTCTTCGAATGCCGCGCGTGGAGTGAAGCTCCTCCCGGTCAAGGAAGAAAATGCGGAAAAGAAATAAAGGTTGCTGTGCGTTGCCGATGTGAAAAGGTGGTGGAAAGGATAAAATGAAGTTTAATCGGTATGTCCAGTAGTATCGCTACGAGAGCTACATATACCACGGCACCTCTGCTCTAGAGGCCGGCCACATCCGAAATACACCTACACTGGTGAAATATGCCTAAACCGACACACATCAGGGGTGAAACTTGATGGCCAGGCATGTCAGGCCACCTCCGCTCTAGAGGTCGGTCACGCCCGATATACACCGATACTGGTAAAATATGCCTAAACCGGCTCATACCAGGGGTGAAACTTGAAGGCTAAGCATGTCAAGGTACCTCTGCTCTAGATGTCGGTCACGTCCCAAACACGCCCATACTGGGATAATATGCCTAAACCAGCTCAACCTAGGGGTGGAAGTCACTAGTGGCGTGGACTCGTCCTCCTGGATAAAAGCTCCATCCTGGTCACAACTAGGAAAGGTAGCGGCCACGACCACAAAATGCTGAAGTCGGAGACACTGGACCAGTGGAGTCTAGATAGGCAACCACCTCTCACCCGGCGGGGATATATGCGAATCCTAATCACGCTGAGGTTTTCCGGTGAGAAAGTCCAACACTGGGTTGGATGGGCAACCACCTCTCACCCGGCGGTGATACACGGGTATCTCAAAGCACGTCGAGGTTTTCCGGTGAGAAAGTCCAACTCTGGCCTGGGTGGGCTACCGCCTCTCACCCAGCGGGGATATACTGATATCTAAAACACGTCGAGGTCTTCCGGTGAGAAAGTCCAACTCTAGACTAAACTGGTGCAACGAAAACCACGGTGTCACGCAATCTCGCTTCTGAGACCCACCAAGAATACAAGCTCAAGCCCTGAGATACTGAACCTCTTGTGGTCCTCTCGGGGATCTCGTGTGGTCCTTTCGGGGACCACACTTGGGACCACGGGACTTAACGAGGACCACAGGAGTAAATTCAGTAGGATCACAGGGCGGTCTTGGTGGTAGAAGCGAACGAAGAAGAAGAAGAAGAATACTAGCCAGCCTTTTTCAATATTAAGTTCTTGTAGTATGGATATATTTGTTCTTTTCTGTGTCCATGATATTTGAAGAACTCTTCTGTAGCATTTACATTCAAAGGCATTTATGTGTTTCTCAGCTGTTTTGCTAAGTGTCCAGGTCTCACAGGCGTATGTTGCGATGGGAAAGATGCATGGCCTTAAAAATCTTATTTTTATAGTTCTGTCTGTTCCTCTCCACAGGTTCTTTAGTTGTTTTACTTTTAATTTCCCTCATTGTATCTCCATTATTAGTTAGTAATGATCCAAGATATTCAAAACTGTCCAGCTCTTCCAGTTTTCTTTATTGATATATATTTCTGCTGCTTTGTTTGTTTTGTGAGTTGTCATCAGTTTAGTTTTCTTCGCATTAAGATAGAGGTTTTTGCTTTTCGCTGTTCTTACGGACTGACATAATTAATTTTTCCATTCCTGTTTGTGTTGTGGACAGTAATACTGTGTCATCAGCATATCTGATCTCTGGTATTTCATAACCTCCAGTTGTTACAGCATCGTAATATTCTTTGTCTACATCATCTCTAACATTTCTCATTATATTTTCAGTATACAAGTCAAATAAGTAAAGCGACCGTATGCACCCCTGACGGACTACTTTTTTTATGGCAAACCAAGTTGTTGTTTCACCATTTACTTTTCACTGCTGCCTGTTGACCTGGATACAGCAGTGAGTATTAATTGTATCACGTGTGTTGGAAATCCCATTTAACATCAGTGCATCAAATTTATTAACAGTCGAGGTCGTCACGACTAATTAAGTTGATCCTGTTGACAAACTGTTGACAAAGTATGTATAATATCCTCATGTTTGTCTTCAGAGAGTTTGAAGTACCGGATTACAATATGCTTAAAAAAAGAATGATTCTGAAAATACAGGCAAGCACTCCCGATGGCTGGTGAAAAATTACCCCCCCCCCCCAAAAAAAAAAATGGCAATCAAATGGAAACAGGATTAAAAAGACCAAAGGAGGCATGGAGAAGAACAGCAGAGAGGATGTTGAGTAACAGAGGCCTCATTTACGCAAGAGCGGAGGGAAAAAAACAAAGCGAAAGACAGGTGTTTATGGGAAAACCTTTAAGGAAGTCTCATATGCCTTGCGCACCTAAAGGTTCAGAGAGAGAGAGAGAGAGAGAGAGGCTTTAACTTGAAACTAATGGAACAAAAAAAATATAGCCATATCTGGTACTTAATTTCATATTTCTCCTTATCTTTCATCGTGGAGCTGAAATATTACCATCTTTCATTGTGGAGCTGAGATATAACTATATTTCAGTGTAGAGCTTTGATATAACCATATTTCAATGTGGAGCTGAGATATAACCATATTTCAATGTGGAGCTGAGATATAACCATATTTCAATGTGGAGCTGAGACATAACTATATTTCAGTGTGCTGCTGAGATATACACCATCTTTCAGAGTGAGCTGAAATACAACTATATTTCAGTGTGGAGCTGAGATACAACAATATTTCAATGTGGAGCTGAGATATATAGATATATTTCAGTGTGGAGCTGAGATACAACAATATTTCAATGTGGAGCTGAGATATATAGATATATTTCAGTGTGGAGCTGAGATACAACAATATTTCAATGTGGAGCTGAGATATATAGATATATTTCAGTGTGGAGCTGAGATACAACCATATTTCAGTGTGGAGCTGAGATGCATCCATATTTCAACGTGGAGCTGAGATGCATCCATATTTCAACGTGGAGCTGAGATATAACCATATTTCAATGTGGAGCTTAGATATAACCATATTTAATTGTGGAGCTGAGATACAACCATATTTCATTGTGGAGCTGAGATATAACCATATTTCATTATGAAGCTGGAATACGACCACTGTAAAGTAGACGAATCTTGCATTATTAACCAGTGGTTCCCAAACTGTGGTCCGCTGCGCTAAATCAGGTTGGAAGTAAATGCTTTCTCTTGAATACTTTAAGGTTTTATGACATTAAGATATTATATACAAGGTGTTGTAAGATATTATATACAAGGTGTTGGTCTAAGTCTTATATGTAATGGTCCTTGAGTATAAAAAGGTTGGGGACCTTTGTTATAAACTACAAAAATAATCTCAGTTTTATTGTGCAAAAATGCTTCATCCTTAAACGTATTTTCCCCACCTTGCGAGGATGTGGCATTGTGTACGGCCACGTTACAATGAAACCATATTTGTTGACGCCTGACTCCTGGCCCTGACTCTGATTTTCCTTTCTGACGCTGTCTCTGTGAAAACAAGACCTGTCCCAGAGTTATTGATTTTCACATATCCCTCGTGGGGATAAAGTTTCGCTTTATTTGCTCCAGGTTTTCCGAAGATATATAGGCCAGCCTCAAATCAAGTAGAAGTCCTCTGGAAAGACAAGGATAAAAGTTGGCTAATTATGTAAACTGACACTACCAAAAGATGTTGTAAGAATATTGACCTAACCTTTAACATTGCAAAACCAGCGCAATTATTTGTTGTTGTTGTTGTTGTTGTTGATGTAGTTTTCTGTCACACATTACTGGAACGTAACGGCGGGGGGGGGGGGGGGGGGGACAAAAGTTCCACAAGGTCTTTACAAATAAAGGGCGATGTTTTGACTTCTTTTCTCGTTTAACGCAAAAAAACTCTACGCATAACAAGGAATCTTGGTTTTCCTCGCTTTCCGACAGGGTTTCGGACCTACGGCCGAGTCGGAAAACGAAATGGACGTAAAGCGAATTTCAAAGAGGTGAGTATTAAAATTCTTACTTTCAATAGACAGGCATACCCTAAAACATAAAAAAAGACGAGTGGCCTTATAATTTGCATACAAAATTTAACATAAGTATTTTTACGTGAAATACATTCTGCCTTCTCAGAAAATGTGTACATTTACAATTAAACATTCCTAATATGAAAAGATATATGACTTGGTTTATACACCCACAGTCGGGAAAAAAGAATCGTCGTAAACCGGGATGGTAAAAGAGGGTACTTAATATATAGCTGTAGAAATGGGTACCCGACTTCTTCTGCAGTTGAGGAAGGTAAGGCAGCCAGGTGTGATACTGACCATATCATCCTCTAGTGTGTTGACAGGTCATGGAAAATATGGGCACTAACACCATATCCCTATGTGCCTCTTAGGCATGACAGGATTACCTTTACCTTTTTTTAATATAACAGGGTCTGGAAGGCAGTTAATAAAACTTTGACAGGGCAGTTAATAAAACAGGGTTTGGTAGGACAATAAAACAGGGTTTGGTAGGGCAATTAATAAAATTTTGACAGGGCAGTTAATAAAACAGGGTTTGGTAGGACAATAAAACAAGGTTTGGTAGGGCAGTTAATAAAACTTCGACAGGGCAGTTAATAAAACAGAGTTTGGTAGGACAATAAAACAGGGTTTGGTAGGGCAATTAATAAAATTTTGACAGGGCAGTTAATAAAACAGGGTTTGGTAGGGCAGTTAATAAAACAGGGTTTGGTAGGGCAGTTAATAAAACAGGGTTTGGTAGGGCAGTGGTTCTAAGGAGGAGGTGGGGGATATGCTATCCACTCCAATTAAATGTCTCCAATGCGTGCGTCTCAAATAGCCTCTGACAGTCCACATCCAGCTCCTGGCCTTCTCGTGGCAGAACTGTTCAAACTGACAGGAGAAGGGGCGAAGGCGAGTATTTGGCGCCTAAAAACCAGACTCTTTGGGTAGATGAAGTCATGTTTGGTAGCTCATCTAGGAGACGGAAAAGACTGATTAAAAAATCGCTGCTGGCAAGATTCTACAGCTGTCGTGCGTGGGGTGAAACTCCTCCCGGCCAATGAAGAAAAATGCGATTAGGTTTGCTGCGCAGCGCTTTCGTGCAAAAGGTGAAGGAAAAGATTAAGTGAAGTGACCAGTGGTCACGAGGTCAAGACTACTCAAATCACGGCACCTCTGCTCTAGAGGCCGGCCACGTCCTATACAGGAACAGAATGCCTAAACCGGCTTAACCCATGGGTTAAACTAAGTCATTGCTGGCGAGATCCTTCGGATGCCGCGCGTGGAGCGAAACTCCTCCCGGTCAATGAAGAAAATGCGACAATGCGACTGGGTTTTCTGGGCGCCGTCGCTGTGAAAAGGTGATGGAAAGGATAAAGTGAATCTTAATCGGTATGTCCAGTAGTCTCGCGGCGAGAGATACTCATACCACGGCACCTCTGTTGTAGAGGCAGGCCACGTCCGATTTACACCCATACTGGTGAAATATGGCTAAACCGGCTTAACCCAGGGGTGAAACTTGATGATTACTCATGTCACGGTACCTCCGCTCTAGAGGTCGGTCACGTCCTAAACACGCCCATACTGGGATAATATGCCTAAACTGGCTTAACCCAGGAGTGAAACTTACTAGTGACGAGGATTCGTCCTCCTGGACAAAAGCTCCGTCCTGGTTACAACTAGGAAGGCTAGCGACCACGACCACAAGATGCTGAAGTCGGAGACACTGGACCAGTGCAGTCTAGATAGGCAACCACCTCTCACTCGACGGGGATGTTTGCGTGTCCTAATCACGCTGAGGTTTTCTGGTGAGAAAGTTCAATTCTAAGCTGGATGGGCAACCACTTCTCACCCGGCGTTGATATACTGATATCCAAAACACGTCGAGGTTTTCCAGTGAGAAAGTCCAACTCTAAATTAAACTGGTGCAACGGAAACCACAGTGTCACGCAATCCCATTTCTGCGACCCACCGAGAATACTGTGGAACGATTTCAAGACCAACGTAGAGATAAGACAGATGAGCGAACAACAACCTGTCTCATTGGTGGTCAGAAAAAAGAACATAGACCTATATCGGTCACGTGATGAGAAGAAGCAGTCAGAGAATCCCATAAACAAGCATCAAGTGGAACACAACAGGCCAAAGAAAAAGAGGTCGACGACGTGAAACTCTAAAGAGGACATTGTTAAGAGAGGCCAAATTAGTAGGCATAAAATCTCTTGATGGGGTTGAAAAGCTCGCTAAAAAAAACCAAAAAACAGGAAACTTTGACGAACTACCATGCCACTACCACTATTATGTGACGTTTAACGGCACGCGAAGGATATAAGGTGAAAGATGTGACAGGAAGGAAATAACAAGGAAATCTAGAACCAGGAATGAGTTAATGAAGCAACACAGAAACTGTTACGCAAGGAGAGAAGTGTTTACGAAATAAGGAGATCGACTGCCATAGAGACTTCTGATGTCGGTGTGAGAAGAACCTTAGTGGAAAAGGGGGGGGGGGGTCTTCTTTGTTAGCTAGGTACCCGGATTATTGTTTAGTTAGGTAGCTGGTTTATTTTTTTTTTAGTTAGGTACCCGGATTATTGTTTAGTTAGGTAGCTGGTTTATTTTTTTTTAGTTAGGTACCCGGATTATTGTTTAGTTAGGTAGCTGGGGTGTTTTTTTAGTTAGGTACCCGGATTATTGTTTAGTTAGGTAGCTGGGTTTTTTTTAGTTAGGTACCCGGATTATTGTTTAGTTAGGTAGCTGGTTTATTTTTTTTAGTTAGGTACCTGGATTATTGTTTAGTTAGGTAGCTGGGGTGTTTTTTTAGTTAGGTACCCGGATTATTGTTTAGTTAGGTAGCTGGGTTTTTTTTAGTTAGGTACCCGGATTATTGTTTAGTTAGGTAGCTGGTTTATTTTTTTTAGTTAGGTACCCGGATTATTGTTTAGTTAGGTAGCTGGTTTTTTTTTAGTTAGGTACTCGGATTATTGTTTAGTTAGGTAGCTGGTTTTTTTTTTAGTTAGGTACCCGGATTATTGTTTAGTTAGGTAGCTGGTTTTTTTTTTTTAGTTAGGTACCTGGATTATTGTTTAGTTAGGTAGCTGGGTTTTTTTTAGTTAGGTACCCGGATTATTGTTTAGTTAGGTAGCCGGTGTTTTGTTTAGCCAGGTAGCTGGTGTCTTTTTTTTTTTTTTTAGCTAGGTAGCTAATTTATTGTTTAGATAGGTAGCTGGATTATTGTTTAGTTAGGTAGCTGGTTTTTTTTTTTAGTTAGGTACCCGGATTATTGTTAGTTAGGTAGCTGGTTTTTTTTTTTTAAGTTAGGTACCCGGATTATTGTTTAGTTATGTAGCTGGTTTTTTTTTTTTTAGCTAGGTAGCTAATTTATTGTTTAGATAGGTAGCTGGTTTATTGTTTAACTAGGTAGCTGGTTTGCTTTTTAGCTAAGTAGATGGTTTATTGTTTAGATATGTAGCTGGTTTATTGTTTAGCTAGGTAGCTGATTTATTGTTTAACTAGGTAGTTCTCATGAAAGTACTGTGCAAGTCTGTGGGTGCTGCATACATTGATACTTGCATGTGACGATATTACGTGTGCTATGGAAAATTGAAAGAAATAAAGGTACGAAGAGAAACTATATCGTTGCATATGGAAGCGTCTTTCGTGTTCTGAGTTCCCTTTAGCGAGTCCGTCATGTTGGACGAGTTTCTCTTTTCTCTTTTCTGGTTTCGATTTGACTCACCTTCAAGAGTTAGTCTCGGAGGTTGTGTGGAATGGATGGAGAAGGGAGGAAGATGAGTTAACGCAAGGAAGCGAAGTAAGGTCGTCTTGACACTGATACTAGAAAATGATGTAACTGCTTCCTTCCCGTGCTGTTAAACGTCACATATGGCACGTCGCTTGGTAGTTCGCCAAGTTTTCCTGTCCTCAACGAGCTTTTCTACCCCATCAAGCGCGTACTAACTTGGCCTCTCTTAACAATGTCCTCTTTAGAGTTTCACCTGGTCGACCTCTTTTTTTTTTTCTTCGTCCTGTTGTGTTCATTTAACAGCATGTTTTTGGAATTCTCTGACTGTTTCTTTTTATTACGTTACCGATATATGTTAATCTCCGCGAGAAAATGATACGGCCACGATGATTCAAGACGGATGTATACTCTGGCAGTGATATCCACCTTGTCCTGCATCACTGCACTTCATGAGATGACCTGTGACCAGCATGTAGAATATGCAGAAAGACGTCAATTGTCTCTTATGTGCACCATGCCGCGTCACACACAAGTATGCAATATACCGCGTCACACACAAGTATGCACTATGCAGCGTCACACACAAGTATGCACTATGCAGCGTCACACACAAGTATGCAATATACCGCGTCACACACAAGTATGCACTATGCCGCGTCACACACAAGTATGCAATATACCGCGTCACACACAAGTATGCACTATGCAGCGTCACACACAAGTATGCACTATGCAGCGTCACACACAAGTATGCACTATGCAGCGTCACACACAAGTATGCAATATACCGCGTCACACACAAGTATGCACTATGCAGCGTCACACACAAGTATGCACTATGCAGCGTCACACACAAGCATGCACTATGCAGCGTCACACACAAGCATGCACTATGCAGCGTCACACACAAGTATGCACCATGCTATGTGGCCTCCTAAAATTCTGCGGTTGGTGCACAAATATTTTCACTCCATGTGCAATTATATTCTCAGAACAAAACACGCGCGCACATATGCTTCATTGTGTAAAATTACAGAACATAATTTGAAATTCTCAAATTTAAAACAACCAACAACAACAAAAAAAAATCCGACAAACTCATGCAACGCTATCGTATGTTCCTTCAACACTAGCAGAATGTAGAGTAACACCAGGATGTAAAAAAAAAAAATATGCGTGGTATATAAAATTACGTAGATTTCTTGATTTCAGGTAGAATTGTACCCAGTGATCGCGCTGGGACGTAAAAAAAAAAAAAAACATTTCTACCTGTTTTTCACCTTGCTTGAACCTGTTATCCGAAATACCTGGATTTCTCAGTGCAACATTCGATACTTTATACTTTTTATTTTCTTTAACTGTACAATTAAACACACTTTACAGACAACTGCGGAAGGTGTGAACTTTTTGTGTTTTTGTTTTTGTGGCACTATTTAAACTTTATAGAATGCTCACATGTTGAACCAAAGTCAAAACTGGTGATTTGCTTTCAAGGAACATCATCATCATCATAATCATTATGGCCCGAATATCCTTCCAACAGATATCACCGGTTGCTTTTTCGTCGTTTTCTTGTTTTTGCTTTTATAATATAAACCGGTTAAGGTAACCGATGGCCTCCAGATGTTTCGGTTTTTCTCGTTTTTAACCGAAAATATGGCGGTCATTTCTGCTGAGCACGACCATTGAATTATACCCAACATTTTTTTGCCATTGAATATAGTTTAAATTCTACGAAGCATTAACTGCCCTACCAAGCTCTGCTTTATTAACTGCCCTACCAAGCTCTGCTTTATTAAATGCCCTACCAAACCCTGTTTTATCAATTGCCCTACCAAAGTCTGTTTTATAAAATGCCCTAAGAAACACTGTTTTTTTTAACTGCCCTACCAAACTCTGTTTTATTAACTGCCCTATCAAACTCTGTTTTATTAACTGCCCTACCAAACTCTGTTTTATTAACTGCCCTACCAAACTCTGTTTTATTAACTGCCCTACCAAACTCTGTTTTATTAACCGCCCTACCAAACTCTGTTTTATTAACTGCCCCACTAAACTCTATTTTATCAACTGCCCTACCAAACCGTTTTATTAACTGCCCTACTTTCTTCTTCTTTTTCGTTCGCTTCTACCACCAAGACCGCCCCGTGATCTTACTGAATTTACTTCTGTGGTACTCGATGAGTCCCGTGGTCCTCCTGTGGTCCCCAGAAGGACCACACGAGATCCCCGAGAGGACCACAAGAGGTTCAGAGTATCGCAGGGCTTAGGAAGTATATATAGCAGTCGATCTCCTTATTTCGTAAACACTTCTCTCCTTGCGTAAGTTTCTGTGTTGCTTCATTAACTCATTCCTGGTTCTAGATTTCCTTGTCATTTCCTTTCTGTCACATCTTACACCTTATATCCTTCGCGTGCCGTTAAACGTCACATATTAGTGGTAGTGGCATGGTAGTTCGCCAAGGTTTCCTATTTTTAGGCGAGCTTTTCAACCCCATCAAGGAATTCTATACATACTAATTTGGCCTCTCTTAACAATGTCCTCTTTAGAGTTTCACGTGGTCGACCTCTTTTTCTTTGGCCTGTTGTGTTCCACTTGATAGCTTGTTTTTGGGATTCTCTGATTGCTTCTTCTCATCACGTGACCGATGTATGTCTATGTCCTTTTTTCTGATCACCAATGAGACAGGTTGTTGTTTGCTCATCTGTCTTATCTCTGCGTTGGTCTTGAAATCGTTCCACAGTATTCTCGGCGGGCCGCAGAAGCGGGATTGCGTGACACTGTGGTTTTCGTTGCACCAGTTTAATCTACAGTTGGACTTTCTCACCGGAGAATCTCTGCGTTGGTCTTGAAATCGCTCCACTTTATACCGAGTATTTTCCTGAGGTATGTGTTTTCAAACGAGTCTTTCTAACACTAGCGACACGTTAAATGAGTGGTAAAAGTTTCTTGGCGTAATTATAAAATCTGATCCATACTTAAGAAAAAAACAAAACACAACAAAGTCGGGCAGTGAATATTTCTTCATGTAACAAGAAATTTAAACCACATTGAAAGGAGGGAAAAATGAGTTGGGAATTCAATGAATGATCTACATTGGTCTTTGTCCTGAAGAACAATTACCTGGAGGTCAGAAACTGACTCAGAGTTTTAAGACATTTCTTTGTGTTTTTTTTTCCCCTGGCCCTAATACAAAAGCAGTGACTGATTTAACTTCTAGACCTGCGACCTATGACTGAATTAACGCGAACCCGAACTTTTGCAGAAATTACAATATTGCCTGACAGTGGAGACTGATGCAGCATATACCAGCTGTGGTCAAACGTACAGTAAGATCAAATGCGACCTACGATAAACTTCACATGTTTGTGAGCTGCAAGACACGAACAACTATATATATATATCACTCACTCACACACACACACACACGCACGCACGCACGCACGCACGCACGCACGCACGCACGCACGCACGCACGCACGCACACGCACACACACGTTTCTACTGTTATATGCATAGTTTATTGTAGAGATTTTATATAAATATTAATTTATGTAATATACACGCCTGTACGTAGTAACATTAGCTATCAGCACCAGATTTTTATGGCGGCCTGGTTATCTGAATTGTCAGTCAATCGGTTTACTAATCCGGTGGTAACGGGTTCGAGTCCCAGCCAGCAGTGGGATTTTTTATTTATTTATTTTTTTTGTGTGCCTGGTACCGCCAGAATGAAACGGTCACGGATTCCACCCAGCCTCTAAAAACAGGTACCAGAGAAGTCTGGGCAGGTAAACGCGGCCCAGGTGTGATACACTTTCATGTGTTGATGGTCCTGGAAATACGGGGTGTAACACAGTCCCCCCATGTGCAGTAATGGCATGGAAGGGGGAGGGGGGGGGTTACCTCTGTATACTTTTTACTGACTTTTATTATTACTGATTCTCCAGCACAGTTTCTTTGTAATCCTTGTTAATCTGAAATTTCACGTAGCATTAAAAGTATCATTGAAATTCTCAAATATATTTTCTCATCATGAGCCTTAATGCTTTGTTTTAATCCAGTTTATCTCTGTTCGTACCACATAAATAATTATAACGACGGATATTTCTGTTTATGAGTCATATTAATTTTGATGTGTCAAAAAAAAAAAAAAGTAGCTCATCAAGATATTTTCGCAAGCTCCGCATTATGCGCCAGAGAGCCGCATGTGGCTCGCAGGCCGCGGTTTGACCACTCCTAGACAGAAAACAGAGAAGTCTGATATTTACTGGAGAACTCACTGGAAAAAAAAGTGAGAGGAAATTATCTGATTGGGGTGAAGGTAGGAGAGGAAATTATGTGATTGGGGTGAGGATAGGAGAGGACATTATCTGATTGGAGTGAGGGTAGGAGAGGACATTATCTGATTGGAGTGAGGGTAGGAGAGGACATTATCTGATTGGAGTGAGGGTAGGAGAGGAAAGGCAGGGCAATGGATGTGACTGGAGACGTAAAGGACTGCGTAGAACAGAGAAGCATGACCCCCCCCCCCCGCCAAACGGCTACCGACAGGAGACATGATAAGTCAATGTTTTCCATAACTGGATTGTTTGTTTGTTTGTTTGTGCCATCTCTTTGTAACTGCCAGCTGTTTTTCTTCGCAGGCGATGGTGTAGAGGTGTTGAGGCACAGCGTCGTATCGGCGTGGGAGCGGGTTATGGCGGCTACTCTTTTCAGTCCCTGAGTACGGCTAAAAAAGCGAGGGGGGGTGTGCAATGCTTCTTTAACAGATTCCACTACCACGGGGAGTCTGGCGATCCCTGCCCCGTTAGCCAGGCTAGGCTTGTTATTGGGGGTACCAACGAAGAGGTGTGACAGGGTCTTGGTCATCTATGATTCGCTAACCCTGACGCTAGCATATCAGCTATGGTTCGCTAACCCTGACGCTAGCATATCAGCTATGGTTCGCTAACCCTGACGCTAGCATATCAGCTATGGTTCGCTAACCCTGACGCTAACATATCAGCTATGGTTCGCTAACCCTGACGCTAACATATCAGCTATGGTTCGCTAACCCTGACGCTAACATATCAGCTATGGTTCGCTAACCCTGACGCTAGCATATCAGCTATGGTTCGCTAACCCTGACGCTAACATATCAGCTATGGTTCGCTAACCCTGACGCTAGCATATCAGCTATGGTTCGCTAACCCTGACGCTAACATATCAGCTATGGTTCGCTAACCCTGACGCTAACATATCAGCTATGGTTCGCTAACCCTGACGCTAACATATCAGCTATGGTTCGCTAACCCTGACGCTAACATATCAGCTATGGTTCGCTAACCCTGACGCTAGCATATCAGCTATGGGTCGCTGATTGCCTCATCGGACAGGTGTCTTCACCCCCATGCATTATTAGAAAAGAATATGACAGATGACCATAAGCTGCCTTCGACGTCACAGTCACAATGTGCCGGTTTCGTTAATTCTCCTCGAATATTTAATCCTTATAGGTGATCGTAAAAGGCAACTAAGGAGGGTTCGGCATAGGGTCAGCAACCCTATCTGGTAAAAAAAAAAGACTATCAGACTGCTACAGAAACAGAAGCAAGGGAAGAAGTAACATCTTGTTGGCAGAAATGCAGATGAAGCCACTGACAGCAATTATTGAGGAAAGACGCTGGCGATGGTTGTGACAAGTGCTCCGGATGACTGACAACTGACTACCAAAAATAGCACTAAGATGGACACAACAGGCCGAAGAAAAAAATGTCGACTACGTGACATTCTAAAGAGTACATTGTTAAGAGAGTCCAAATTAATAGGTATACAATCCCTTGATGAGGTTGAAAAGCTCGAAGAGGACAGGAAAACTTGGCGAACTACCATGCGAGCCTTATATGAAATTTAACGGCAAGGGGATTGAAGTAAGATGTAAGATTTAACCCATGGGTCAGTCATATCAATCAGATTGTGCGATTTCGTTAATTCACCTCGAATATTTAACCCGTGGGTCAGTGACACTGGGGCACCAAATAACCTGTCAGGATTTGCCCAAAATCTATGGCTACATCCCTTGTCACCAACCGTAACAGATGACACCAACCGTTTTCGTTTGTCGGTTAATGAAAGGTGGATGACATCACCGAACACTGCCTGTCACCGCAACAAACCATCCAATCAGCTAGCACTTCCTTGATTCAGTGTGTCCGGTATGTAGTGAAGCTGGCAGGTGGCGCTATCAACGAGACCCTACTTTGTGATATAACTTATTTGCGGATCATGAAGCAAAGCTGTGGTAAAACAGAGAAACTTTCGTGCCATCATAAAACAGATAAATGTTTCTGAATTTACTGGCGGAGCAGATGGAAGAAGTTACTATATCAGTAGCGAGGACAGAAGGAAAGGAGATTTCAGTAACTTTTCTGTTTGTTACTTCCAGCTGTTACAAGAAGAGCAAGAACTACTGCCATGATGGATAACCACTATTATACAGCAGATTTATCTCCCCATAGTGTGGGAGATAAATTAGACGTTTTTACTCCCAGAATAAATTTGGATAGAAGCGAAAGCTAAGGTGAGGTAGTTCAGAGGTGGTGTTAACTGCCTTGTCGTGGCTAAGATAGTAGATTTCAGATCTGCTCTGACGCTCGCTAATCAAATCCAGGTGCAAAATTTGTTACCTGACTCTTGTGTCAGGATTATCTATGAGTTGCTTTAATAGCAACCGACAAGATGAGGCACATTAAAGACACTCTGCTCACAAATGTGAATGTATTAACGAGGAAAACATTTGCTTGAAAGTGTGTCTCATTTGTACATGAGACCAATTCATTTGACAGAATGCCAATGAAAAAAAGAAGACAATAAGATGTTCTATGATATTATCCGTTTTCACAATCAGCAACCTATAGACGGCATGCTGGCCTCCAGGGTGGCGAACCATAGCTGATCAAGACCCTGACCAACCTTTCCGTTGGTACCCACAGTAACAGACCTAGCCTGAAAAACAAGACAGGGATCGCCATAGTTCATGTGGTGAGTCTCCTAAAGAAGTGCTGCACACCGCACTGCACCTTTAGCTGCTCACGGAACTGAAAAAAACTAGCTGTCATGACTTGCTCCCAAGCGGATACGATGCTGTACCTCACGTATCTTCAACGCATCGGCTGCAAAGAAGACCAGTTCGCAGTTCCACGGAGATTGAAGAAGAAGAAGAAGAAGATGATGATATTGAATTGAAATAAACAACTTTCGCGTTGTGTTTCAGAAAGACTTGTCTGCGTGTGTAGGCGATCTTTATGCGCGTACGCACGTACGAGTATGTTATGTACGCACTAAATCACTATGATAGCGTCATTTCCATCATAACATTAAATTGTCGGGGACCTTAAAACATTAATCTCTGTCAGTCAGTCAGTCATTTGCATGTCCCTTGCAGAACTTTGCCTCCCTAACAGCTCTCCCGTAGGTCTCTCCGTTCTAAGCAGGATGGTCTGCTGCTGATGCGTCCATACGCAGATCATCAACGATGTCTTGCAGCCATCTTCGCCTCGGTCTTCCTTCTTTTTCCTATTATGTACCCTTCTAAGACAGTCTTCTCTAAATTCTCATGACATTTAATATATCAAAAATATTTAAGTTTTTCTCTGTTTAATCTTCTGTTTAATCTCTGTTTAATCTAGCCAGCTTCTTCAATATTAAGTTCTTCTAGTATGGATATATTTGTTCTTTTTTTGTTCCCATGATATCCGAAAAACTCTTCTGTAGCATTTACATTCAAAGGCACTTATGTGTTTCTCAGGTGTTTTGTTAAGTGTCCAGTTCTCAAAGCCATATGTTGCCATGGGAAAGATGCATGCCTAAATCATTCATCTGCTTCCCTGCTTTAAACGACAATCATATTCAGGAACTTTTCAGTTCAGATTTTAAAATTACGTCTTAAATGACCGTACACACAGTCTGAAATAATGTACTTTCATAGGACACGCAATGAGAAGAGGGGGCATTGAAAATAGTATCTCTCTCTCTCTCTCTCTCTCTCTCTCTCTCTCTCTCTCTGAACCTTAAGTGCCCAGGGCACAAGGGGCTTCTGCAAGGGTTTTCCACAAATTCCTGCTCTTGCTCAGGTGAGCCACTGACAGCAATTATTGAGGAAAGACGCTGGCGATGGTTGTGACAAGTGCTCCGGATGACTGACAACTGACTACCAAAAATAGCACTAAGATGGACACCACAGGGAACAGAAGTAAGGGAAGACCAAAAGAGACATGGAGAAGAACAACAGAAAGGATTTTGAGCAATAGAGGGCTCACATGGGCAAGAGCAGAAAAAAAGGCAAAGGACAGGCACTTGTGGAAAACCCTTGCGGAAGCCCCTTGTGCCCTGGGCACTTAAGGTTCAGAGAGAGAGAGAGAGAGAGAGAGAGAGAGAGAGATGGGTGATCAGTAAAAAGGAGATAGACGTATGTCGGTCACGTGATGAGAAGAAACCGTCAGAGAATCCCAAAACAAGCTGTCAAGTGGAACACAACAGGCCGAAGAAAAAAATGTCGACTACGTGACATTCTAAAGAGTACATTGTTAAGAGAGTCCAAATTAATAGGTATACAATCCCTTGATGAGGTTGAAAAGCTCGAAGAGGACAGGAAAACTTGGCGAACTACCATGCGAGCCTTATATGAAATTTAACGGCAAGGGGATTGAAGTAAGATGTAAGATTTAACCCATGGGTCAGTCATATCAATCAGATTGTGCGATTTCGTTAATTCACCTCGAATATTTAACCCGTGGGTCAGTGACACTGGGGCACCAAATAACCTGTCAGGATTTGCCCAAAATCTATGGCTACATCCCTTGTCACCAACCGTAACAGATGACACCAACCGTTTTCGTTTGTCGGTTAATGAAAGGTGGATGACATCACCGAACACTGCCTGTCACCGCAACAAACCATCCAATCAGCTAGCACTTCCTTGATTCAGTGTGTCCGGTATGTAGTGAAGCTGGCAGGTGGCGCTATCAACGAGACCCTACTTTGTGATATAACTTATTTGCGGATCATGAAGCAAAGCTGTGGTAAAACAGAGAAACTTTCGTGCCATCATAAAACAGATAAATGTTTCTGAATTTACTGGCGGAGCAGATGGAAGAAGTTACTATATCAGTAGCGAGGACAGAAGGAAAGGAGATTTCAGTAACTTTTCTGTTTGTTACTTCCAGCTGTTACAAGAAGAGCAAGAACTACTGCCATGATGGATAACCACTATTATACAGCAGATTTATCTCCCCATAGTGTGGGAGATAAATTAGACGTTTTTACTCCCAGAATAAATTTGGATAGAAGCGAAAGCTAAGGTGAGGTAGTTCAGAGGTGGTGTTAACTGCCTTGTCGTGGCTAAGATAGTAGATTTCAGATCTGCTCTGACGCTCGCTAATCAAATCCAGGTGCAAAATTTGTTACCTGACTCTTGTGTCAGGATTATCTATGAGTTGCTTTAATAGCAACCGACAAGATGAGGCACATTAAAGACACTCTGCTCACAAATGTGAATGTATTAACGAGGAAAACATTTGCTTGAAAGTGTGTCTCATTTGTACATGAGACCAATTCATTTGACAGAATGCCAATGAAAAAAAAAGAAGACAATAAGATGTTCTATGATATTATCCGTTTTCACAATCAGCAACCTATAGACGGCATGCTGGCCTCCAGGGTGGCGAACCATAGCTGATCAAGACCCTGACCAACCTTTCCGTTGGTACCCACAGTAACAGACCTAGCCTGAAAAACAAGACAGGGATCGCCATAGTTCATGTGGTGAGTCTCCTAAAGAAGTGCTGCACACCGCACTGCACCTTTAGCTGCTCACGGAACTGAAAAAAACTAGCTGTCATTACTTGCTCCCAAGCGGATACGATGCTGTACCTCACGTATCTTCAACGCATCGGCTGCAAAGAAGACCAGTTCGCAGTTCCACGGAGATTGAAGAAGAAGAAGAAGAAGAAGATGATGATATTGAATTGAAATAAACAACTTTCGCGTTGTGTTTCAGAAAGACTTGTCTGCGTGTGTAGGCGATCTTTATGCGCGTACGCACGTACGAGTATGTTTATGTACGCACTAAATCACTATGATAGCGTCATTTCCATCATAACATTAAATTGTCGGGGACCTTAAAACATTAATCTCTGTCAGTCAGTCAGTCATTTGCATGTCCCTTGCAGAACTTTGCCTCCCTAACAGCTCTCCCGTAGGTCTCTCCGTTCTAAGCAGGATGGTCTGCTGCTGATGCGTCCATACGCAGATCATCAACGATGTCTTGCAGCCATCTTCGCCTCGGTCTTCCTTCTTTTTCCTATTATGTACCCTTCTAAGACAGTCTTCTCTAAATTCTCATGACATTTAATATATCAAAAATATTTAAGTTTTTCTCTGTTTAATCTTCTGTTTAATCTCTGTTTAATCTAGCCAGCTTCTTCAATATTAAGTTCTTCTAGTATGGATATATTTGTTCTTTTTTTGTTCCCATGATATCCGAAAAACTCTTCTGTAGCATTTACATTCAAAGGCACTTATGTGTTTCTCAGGTGTTTTGTTAAGTGTCCAGTTCTCAAAGCCATATGTTGCCATGGGAAAGATGCATGCCTAAATCATTCATCTGCTTCCCTGCTTTAAACGACAATCATATTCAGGAACTTTTCAGTTCAGATTTTAAAATTACGTCTTAAATGACCGTACACACAGTCTGAAATAATGTACTTTCATAGGACACGCAATGAGAAGAGGGGGCATTGAAAATAGCATCTCTCTCTCTCTCTCTCTCTCTCTGAACCTTAAGTGCCCAGGGCACAAGGGGCTTCTGCAAGGGTTTTCCACAAATTCCTGCTCTTGCTCAGGTGAGCCCTCTATTGCTCAACATCCTTTCTGTTGTTCTTCTCCATGTCTCTTTTGGTCTACCCTTACTTCTGCTCCCCTGTGGTGTCCATCTTAGTGCTATTTTTGGTAGTCAGTTGTCAATCATTCGGAGCACATTTTCCAATCATCGACAGCGTCTTTCCTCAATAATTGCTGTCAGTGGCTTCATCTGCATTTCTGTCAATAAGATGTTATTTCTTATGGTATTTGGCCAAAACATTTTTCTAATTCTTGAAAATATTATAACAACAGGAAAAATAGAAGGAAGAAGATCAAGAGGAAGACCAAGAGAAATGATACTGGACAGTCTGACGGGATGGTGTGAGAGGAGATCACCAACTGAGCTGATGGCCTGCATGAAGGATCGTGTACTCTGGAGAAACATAATAGCCAACGCCAGTCGGCACG